>OW203764.1:12187628-12787628 GCA_934045905.1 Leuctra nigra | reverse complement strand
CTTTATAGAGGTTTTACAGACTCTCAGTACATTATTAGATGCTTAATGTTGTACAACCTAGGTATGTGTTTTTAATTGCAATAATAATGAAGAATTTACAAATGAGTAGGTACTTGCAAACTCGTTGTTGATATATTTAAATTTTTGTTTACCACCACATCTACTAATGCACAAAACAATCCAGGGTTGGTTTCTTGTTAAATAATCTTTCCTAACCATAACACTTGTCTAATGTTGGGGTTCTGCGGTGTTTTTGCGCTTGGTGTCTCCAGCCGGCGACCACTAATCCATCTACGTCAATAACTGCAACAATCACCACGGCGACCCCCACTACTGCAGTGGTGGCCAACGACGGAGACGAGGTACCTTCGTTTCAGGAGAGACGACCCTCGTGGCGACTTAGGGTTGATAACGGCGACAAAAGCAAGGTGTGTTTCCTGATAGCAATGATCGCCGTTTTAATATCATGTGCATTTTGGAACATCTTCATTGAAAAATAAATGCTATGTCTCTTATTTAAATTTCTATTAGGTAGTTACAAATATGTGTTGCCTGTTCATGTGCCATTATATTCTTTGGTACTGATTACTACTTCTTATTTTTTAATTTCATGTCTTGTGGTGTTTCTTACTGTTAATTTAATTTTTAACCAAAGCTGTAAGTAGATTTATGTTTTGTAACTAATATCCTCACAGCTTCAAATTGTAAATACGCTCAATGAGTGAGGGAAACATTCTTTTGCTGGTCAATAAACCAGCACGCTCAATATTGACTTGCTCAATAAGGGCAAATGAAGTCTAACTTATGTGACATTATATTATGTAATTACTAGTAATTAGTTTATAAATTACTTTACTGTAATGATCTCTATTTATTGTGATTTTTTTATATTTTGGATCTATTTTGAATTCTAAATTTAAATTTAGTGCATGATGAAAAGATATACTTTCTAAGCAATAAGCATGTTTCTATGTGTGGCCAAAATTACCACAACAAAGGCTTCATGTCGAGACTTTCAAAAAGTCAAGTTGAAGAGCTTCTGATAGCTTGTTAAGAGTATTTTTAATCCTTAAATATTCAATGCTGAGGTACAACCAAAAAATCATAAAACGGTATTTGAACAAAACGGATTGGCTGCTGGTCTGGTTCCTTGAAAATCAATCCTTGTTATAATCAATGAAATCAGAGCTCGCATACTAGAAGTAGATGATTTTATTATTATTATTATTAAGTCTATATTCTCAACAGAGCCAGGCTCCACTAGTGAGAATGTAATATAGAGAAGGGAGGAGAGGAAACCCGGTACCGGCATGTAGCCTACTCCTGACGAAAGATACCAAGGGGACCAACGGCTTAACGTCCCTTCCGAAGGACGGTGTAACATTCACAGCACAGGCCTCCACAACCCGCGCCGTCGAGAGACTGATAACAGGTGGATGGAGGTCGTCACACTAACCCCCAAACACCCCAGTCTCTCTGACCCAACGGCAGCAACCTGGCAAGGCAGAGTTGAATGGTCACCCATCCAATCGCTGACCGCGCTCAATGTTGCTTAACCTCGGTGATCTAACGAGAACCGAGGTATCCAACACACCAGCCGTTGGGCTAATAAATAGTTTATAAATTACTAGTTAGTGTCAACTTCATCAGATGATGCCTTCACATTTTATTCATTTGGCGCTGATAACCTTGCTGTTGAGTGACATAAAGTAAACCATTATATCTACTATAATTTTATTCAGCCAATCCATTTATTTCAAATACTGTTTCATCATTTGTCGAGTGTACTCAATCAACACGTTCAAACCGTATAAACCGTACACATATAAACCGTTCAAATTAGCCAAGATATCTTGTGTCCTGAACTGAAAGTCAAAACTTTTACCATATTTACTCGAATATAAGCCTCAGGTATTTTCAATTATATTTACTTTCTTGAAACCTTATGGAGTCTTACATTCGCGTACGGCGTAATACACTATACCTACATACCATGTGTTTTTTTAAAAAACAGACTTCCCAAAACTGGGATGAGGATTATATTCAAATACTAAATAGGTAGGATATACTCATTGGATGTTACCATCAGGAAAATGTATGTTAAGTACACTCAAACCAATTAAAAACGGTACTTTGTACAAAACGGATTGGCTGCTGGTCAGGTTCCTTGACAATATATCAATGAAATCAGAGCTCGCTCACCTACTAGAGTTAGAAAATGCATTAGCACAGACTTCATGGAATCATATGGAATGATGCCATCAAACCTTTATCAGACAAGACTATCCTTTTTTTCTTTTTATTATTTGTTTGAGTGTACCTACATGTTTCGTAAGAAAGAAACTTCATATATACCTAATGTAGCTATGCTTTTGATGACATTCCTAGAAGGTAAGGTACCTGCCTACATGACATAATTGATACTACAATTATATTACTATTTTGTAGTTCTTTGAACTAGCATTTGCCATTTTTTGCATGAAGGTCTGAAATAACTTGTGATGCTATAATTTTTATATCAATTGCCATCTGTTTTACCTTGTAGTACCTATTAGCACACACATATTTTTTCAATTAACTTATTATTTAGTGTAGAGTAAGAATAGTTTCTATTTAGTATTTTTAATTCAGAGAGAAAATAAATCTTTTTGGTTACATTGCATTACACATTAAGCTTTATTTTATTTTAATCTCCCACATTCCAACACTGATCAGAAATTCACAAACACATTCTTACCCAACATACCACATTTTACCTTCCCCTCCTTGTACTTCACTTATTTTTACACTATTAATGCCATTCAAGAGTCATGACAGATGTTTTTGTTTTACTGGCCTGCAAGAAGATAAAAGTTATACCTATTCTTTCTGTCGCCATTTGATGCACAATTCTGTATTCATTATTTGTTATCAAAACAAACTCGCTTTGCACACTTGACATATTGATCTGGAAATATTATTTAAATAGCTAGACTAGAGTATAGCCTTCTAGCTTGCTGTTTACTCCATGCACTAGTGATTATATAATGAAGGTCATAAATAAATGTTGCAAATGGCATTTAACTTCTATTTACTCGGCAACCAGCTTGTGACATTAGTGTTTGTTTACAGTTCCTTCTGGAAGATGCACGTAATCACAATGCGAGCTCACAGGCCGACTCGACAACATCATTCGTGAGGCGCACGCCTGGTGCGAACACGAGACCATCGTCGGCGACACTCGACGCCACACCGGCCGACTCGACCGTTACGTTAGCGCTCAGAAAAGCAAAAACTCTTGAAGACGAGAAAGGTAACGGAGATGGATGATTTAATAATAATATGGTCTTTGTTGCAATGCACTGTTAATGTAATATAATACACAGTGATTGATTAGTGATATTGATTTCTAATAACTAATCTTGTCATTTCAGAGCAAGATAAGGAGAATGACAGCCGCACCGCGTTAGCGACGCAAGCTGTGATTCAAAGAAGAAGAAGGCCGAAGAGAAGGTCAACTGGTGTAGTTCATGTTGACATGGATGTAAGTTGAGATAGATGTCATAATAATCAAGAATGAAATTGTCCAAGTGAATGACATGCTTTTTAAATTAATGTAATGTTTTCTTTGGAACCCTTCCAGGAGATTGACCCGGAGCGTCAAGATCTACCATTGAAAGTCGAAGATGATACTGCCAAGATTAATACTGATGAGGTAAACCTAGTGTATTATTAAATTTGCTAATGTATGAAATCAGTTGACAGAGAGTCCGGGAGCTGTAGAAAAAATTGTACCTGTCCGAGATTGTATTGGTTCTTTGGTGGACCTAGGAATGATCTAAAATTTAAAAAACGTGGTTGATATTTCACGAAATATTTAAAAAAAATTGTTTCAAGGGTTGGTAAGCTAAATGGCTGGAACGTTCATAAGTTAATCATTTAAATGGCAACTGTGGGTTTAAACGAATATTAGTAAACTTTTAATCTTAAAAGTGCTTGAAAATTTGTCTTGAAAATCCAAGAATGAAATTGGAACTCTCGATGGAGTTTAATCATATCTTGTTGAGAATTTTCAAGTCTTGCATAGCCCTAATGATTGTAGATGTCCTTGCTCTGTTGCACACATCTTCAAACCGATTGATGAAAACAGGGTAAAAAATAAAAAGTACAAAGATAAAAAGTAAAAAAAAGTTTTAACCAATGAAAGACAAGAACATTTATATATCCAATATTTTTTAATTTTTTTACTGCGCCAATAGTGGCGATCTTCAATGATTTATTTCATAATTTTTGGATGCACCATTTACATACTAACAATGTGGGTTTTAAGTTTGAAGCTTTCAGGGCCCCTGGTGGCAAAAATTATAATCACATCAAGCTGAAATTTGCAATTTAATAATCATTGCATTAGTTTTGTACACCCGCAAAATTTTAGGTATGTAGCATACTTTCAAAATGTAATTTTTTTTCCGGATTTTTGGTCAAAATTATGAATTTATAGGCGAGATTTATTGGTCAAAAGCAATTTTATTTGGTAAATGGATGTCTATTAGAAAACCAAGATAGCCATTTTGATGGCCATGATTTGAGGCACATTTCTCGTTAATTTGAAAGATATAAGTCATAAATTGGGAATGTGCGAGTAATTGAAAGTAAGTCCATTTTCCAAAAATATGGTACATCCGGTATATATTAATGCAAAATGAACTGTTAACAAATGTTAAATTAAATATATTTGGTATTGTTGTATTGCCTGAGATGTGTACTAAAGAATGGCGCAAGAATTATTAAGATCGGTTTTTTACTTTCTGAATTACAGCGATATTACTTCAATAACCTCCGCTTCAAAAATTTAGTCAGTGTCAGTTTTTAAAATTTAGTCAGTTTAAATCAGTGTGACGTCAGGACGCTTCCTATTTGTAAAAAATAGCATATAATTCGTTATTCCATGGAGTTTTGTGAATCCAGCCATATACACTTCTTGCCCTTTTTCTGAGCATTTTTTCCTGCTAGATGAAGGACTATTGGCCCATTTTTGATATCACTACTTTTCAGTGCTGAATCTTTAGATTTCTTCTATTTTTTTCTAGTTGAAGAGACTTGGCTGGTATTTTTCCACGGAGTGTTTTTTATGGGGATCCGGATATCACTCCTTTTTTTAGATTATTCTCACAACGTGTAACACATATCAGAGCAACAATGACTAATTCCTTTAAAAAAATTAGACATTTCCGATTTGTTAACTAAGAAAAGTTCCGTTTGGTACTAAATACTTCTATAAATAAACTATATTAAAGCGAAAGCTTTGTTCCAATCGGTTAAGCCGTTTTCGAGATATGGCATCACTTTCGGTTTTCAAAATGGCGGATGAAATTACTGACGCCTAGAATTTATTTCAATAAATGTTTTGTATCATTATAAGCCTTCTGAATATCGATGGTTAAGAAGCAATACCTCGTATCTCAATTTTTACTAAAATGACATTTTAATGTTAAAAATTTCAAATAAAAATAACGAATGTCATGGCAAAAGCTCGTATCTCAATTCCGTGAAACTGAACTGCAGCGCCACCTTGTAACTAAAAGATAAATTAAATTAGGCAAAACCTCGTCAGTCAATTTCTATTGAAAATAATTAATGTAAGTCAAAAATTCTCAAATAATTATAATTAACTATACTAACAAATATTATGTAGTATATTTATTTTATTTTTGCACTTAAGCTCAATTTTAAAACTGGTTTTTATCCACTCCTGAAAAGTAATAATTTTTGACTTAGGAGGTTTTGCTTCATAACCTAAAACTAGTTTTTATCCTCTCCTGAAAAGTAGTCATTTTTGACTTAGGAGGTGTTGCTTCTTAACCATCGATATGTAGTTATTGTGTAGTAAGAGGTGATAAACGTCTGATTCTTCATTTTTATGACGTCATTTCCGGTTTCGGTAATAGTACATTTCTACTTCAACTATTGATATTCCATAAAGATAACCGTCTGAATCATTTGGCGCTAGTTTCATTCTGATCGGTCTAGCCGTTTTCGAGATATGACGTCACTTCCGGTTTCAAAATGGCGGCTTCCAGTTGGTTTTATAAAAAGGCACCTCAGACGCCAAAAGTGCACATGTGGTAAAAATTTCAGGTCGATCGGTTCAGCCGTTTAGGCTGTGGCGGTGATAGCAACGTTTCGTGATTATCTGAATCATCTGAAGATCACCTTTTTAAAAGAGTGTAATTTCACTCTTTTCACGGCCCTCTAGCTCGCAAATGGAATAACCTATTGTTCCCAAATTTGGTATATGTTGTCAGGTGGGCCATAGCTCGAAATTAAGATATTTTGCAACAATGTGAGATTTCCCAATTTTGAGATCCAGTAGGCCGAAAATGCCATGTTATTGCTTACAATAAAAGTGTTTGGTCTGCTCCTCAGTTTATTAGGCATTTACGGTATGTTGGGTGAGTGAGAGTGTACAGTACGACTTGGATGGGTGGAGCAACCGCTCCACTAGATTTTATTTTTGTCTACCTAGTTAGGTCAATGCCTTGTTGATTGCGACCAGATTTGCTGCATAAATTAGTAATCCCTTTGATAATTGAGCGAGCGTCACCACGGTACTCTTATGGCACTTTCTCTGTGTGTTTTTTTGTTTTTTTTTGTCTGCACTGCCCAGGTCAAACCGCTCAACTAATTGATCTGAAATTTTGCACACATACTTACGTAATCTATGCGGTCTCTGGGAACGTTTTTGAATGGAATCCTGTGATTGGTTCAAATTTTAGAAAAATTATCTTTTGAATGGTTGGTCCGATCAATTTGAAATTTAGTAAAGTCATTGCAACCAACATGATACCCAATCATAAAAAGTTTCAGCCAAATCCTCCCATTGGTTCAAATTTGAAACCATTTTTCCTGTGATTTTTTAAATTTAAACTAGAATCGATTTACCGATCAACTTAAAACTTCGCATGGTCATTGGTACCAACATTTAAGGTATTATTGCCAATTTTCAGTCTAATCTGTTGTTATTTTCTAAAGATTTTGTCATTTTAGGGACATTTTTTTCCATAATCTTGAAATATTTGTAAAATGTATACACTACATTTTCATCCCTGCCTTCTTTAAGCGTCTGCTCCAAGGCTGTAGAGCAGCTAAGCAGTCCACAATTTACAATAAAACTAGCGCGTATCAAATCGGATGTAGTACGAATGCCAAATCCTCCAATAGATAGTTTAAATAATATCTTCTGATAGGTTGACAATCAAAATGTTTTGCATGGTGATCAAGACCAACATAATCTAAAATTTTACACACTCTAAGCCCAATCAGTCGAGTATTAATTGTCATTTTACGAGTTTAGTATGGGTTGTCAAAAGCTGGAAAAAATATGTAGGAAAATCACGACACAATGGATCTGATATTCATCCAGAGGATTTATATGGAGATTTTAAAGTTGCAAAGAAAATCGTCTGGTGACGTGTCGTGCATCGTGACTGGGGATGTGCATGTTCTGTGCTCGCTCATCAACGCGTTACACTGAGCGTTTTCCTAGTATAGTATATCAGGCCTGGGGACCTATTCTATATCCTTTTTTGATCTCGTCGCGGCCGCCTTCATTTTGGCGTAAATTTTATCTTATTGGCAGTGAACTGCATCTTAACTGGCCCCTCTGCAGCCAGTGGAAAACGGCTCCATGAGTCCATCTCACAGTGATGTTGGGTACCTATTCTATATCTCTTTTTGATCTCGTCGCGGCCGCCTTCATTTTGGCGTAAATTCTGTCTTAATGGCAGTGAAATGAAGGCGGCCGCGACGAGATCAAAAAGAGATATAGAATATAGGTACCCAACATCACTGTGAGATGGACTCATGGAGCCGTTTTCCACTGGCTGCAGAGGGGCTTCACTGGGGCTCAGCACTAGGGTTGCACTGCTGAAGTGACTTCACCATACAAAACTCAATGCAAATTTCAAACAGTGTGCAAAATTAGGTTGGCCAGTGGAAAATGCCATTAGATGAAAATGGATCCCCCTTCCACTCAACCAACCACCATTGTGTTGGAATCACTGGAGACTGAAGTTGAGCAGTAACATTTTTGTAAATAAATAAATCACAAACATGGATTTAAGAACTCTGCCAGATGTGTTTATGAAACTTTGGCAACAACACAACATTATTGTTGTAAAGACAGGAGCTGTCTACTGCCAAATGTTTAGATGCTTGCTAGTAAAATACAAAAATATCTAGTGAAGACTGAATTGTACCTGTAGTCACATCATACAGTTGGGGGGAGGGGGAGATTTTACAACATCCTGATTTTCAAACTGGACTCATTTTCCAACCATTCCCACTTCTTTCTAAACTCCTTCAGTGTTTGGTAACATCTTCTTGTTCCCTGGTCTTCCTGTCATTGAAAAGAACAAGAGTTTGACATTTGACCTGTCAAGGCAATGGGAGATAAAGTGAAGTTTCTCTCTAAGCTACCCAGCTCACAGCAGGAACATATATTATGTGGTTTCACGTGCAAGTTTTGGCCCACTTACAACATCCTTCTATTCATAGCCAGCTCTAAATGCATAGAGGGACTAGTTGTGGATAGTATCCCTAATTTATGTTCACTCAATCTCTGTTAACTTTAAAACTACACAGGATGTGCCAATTTGTTTCATACTACTTTCTTGGTACTTATTGTTTGCCATGCTGTTTGCATGAAAAAATTCTGAGAAGCAGTTTATAGGTGTGGAGGCCTTTGTTTAGAAAATAATAAGGAAACTAATTTAAATTGTGCCAGCAAACAACAGATGGTTTGTGAAGCTATTTTCATCACTGGTATTAAGTTGGCTTCTTATTTCGAGATGCTGAAATTTGCACCTGCGATTAAAGCAGTTTCGTCTTATCTTCTTTCCTATGTTTACCAAGATTTAACATTTTGCGACATATGTTGCCGGTTTTTCAGGAAGTAATGTTGCAATTTTAGATTCTTAAAATAGTGCTTGGATACAGTGGGGTTAAACCAGATTTAGCTGCCAGAACATCTTTTCATCTTTGTTACACTTACAGGTTTCAATTAAGTTCTATTTTTGATTGTTTACCCCTAAAATCAATATTTGAATAAGAGGTTTATTTTTCCTTCGGTGGTACGCATGTCTGAAATTTAAATGTAATTGGCTAAGGGGGAAGAATGGCACAGATGTGGATACCTTTATACGTCTGACTTGTTTTCCATCTGTATTTTTATTTGTCACAAAGCTTAGAGTGCCTGTATTGCATAAGAGAGCACAGTTATATCACTGTGGGATGGATTTATTTCCATCTCCACTGAGTTAGAACAAACTTCCCCCTCTCCTACTAGTGCAAGTAGGTGGAGTCTATTTGTGTCCCAGTGCTATAACTCTTCTCACTGGACTCAGTTGAAGCTGGGCTCTCTGCCTCAAGCCTCTGCTTCACTTGTCATCTCGAGAGCTGTGTTTGTTGCAATGTCTTCTTATCACCGTAGCACGGGCAGTGCCGGTAGTTCTGGGTTCACACCCCGGCGGTCGAACCCAACCCCTGTGTCTCGGTCTTCTGCTTCATATGGTGCTAGCAGTCGACCACGTAGCATTGGCTCCTACGGTTCGTCCTCCCCAAGTTCCAGTGGTGTGAATAGTTACGGTGCTTACGGTGGCTTGAGTCTGTCCCCAAGTTCTGCCAGTTACGGTTCATACCACGGTTCAAGCGGTTATGGAAGTCCGTCGTCTACATACGGCGGTACTTCATCGGGATACGGTGGTTTGACAGTTCATGGCGGTTCGTCATCTGGACTCAATCTCTCGTCATCACCCAGGAGCCGCTCATCCTCCCCAGCTAACAGTTCTTACTTCAATAGTAGCTACTTGTCACCCAGCTCGGCTAGTAGTTACGGTTCAAATCGAAACGTGCCTACGAAGAGTCACAGTTTTAACAGAACACTGACAAGTCGTCGGTCTCCTCTGTCTTCAATGGGGCCTCGGACTGGGTCTTTAAGCTCCTTGGCGGTCAGCACTCGGAGTGGGGATTCCGAGGGGTACTTAGTAAGCACAAGACACTTACGTAATAATAAGTGTAATCGGAAACTTCTGAGCGTATTACTCCACCTTTTTATATTTAATTAGATGTACTGTCAATATTGTAATAATGGGAAACTTTAAGTATACACTGCCTAACTAGTGAATATTGAAGTGTCATTCTTTGGTCGTAAGGCAAATATCTAAATAAATCTCAATAGTTATAGTAATGTAATCTCAAATTTCTCAATACAATTTAAAATAATATTTCCCGTTTTTACTCACAACGACAACTATCAATTTTCCTTATTTCCATTTTTTTGTATTGGATTTTATAACATCTTTGTGTACAAAACTCTACCCTATCTATCTTTCAAATAGCTAATATTGTGTTTGTGGTATTAAATCGAAAGATAACTAATGTGTATCTTTACCAATTATTCCAAAATTAATTATATACGTGTTTACTTGTATAAATACCTAGTACCTACCTACCTACAATTTTATACCTACCTTTTTTCATTCTCAAAATTAGTTACAATTGTCTAGCTACCTGGTGCTGGATTTGCAAAGAAGATTACCTAATACTGTGTATTATAATGTTGTATTATCTTTCATATAACTTTGTGTTTTTTTTAATTAAATCGTATGATAATATAATACATATTATCTTTTGTATTAACTGTCATTTAACACAGTTTTTTTGTTGTTACATCGAAAGATAATACTTATTAGCAGGTAACACTATTTGTGAATCCATCTCCTGGGAAATAAAACTTGTATCCATAGGTCTGTACGTACTACTATGTGACACAACGCGTAGGTGATAGTAATGTAGGCCGACACATAAATCCTAACAATGTATCTTTTCAGAGTGGTGGGGACTGGTCGACCCGATCCTCTCGAATTAACTCCGTGTCCTCGAGTGGTGGCGGTGGCGACACTGTGCCAAACAGTCGGGTTGTCAAGACAAGCGAAAACGGAGAGCTCGACTACAAGAAACTCTACGAGGAGTCGACAGTTGAGAATGATCGGCTCAGAGTGACCCTAAAGAAGACTGACAAAGAATTAGCAGAAACTAAATCTCAGCTTGCTAAAGCGACAGCAGAGGTAAGATCCTGTATTACTTCTAAATTGATACTGAAATTACTTGATGTTGTTATTCGTGTCCTCAAGCTAAAATTAGTGTATCAATTCCTCATGCAAGGAAGCCTAAAACAGAGAATCATCAGGCACTCAAGAGTGTGCTTCTCTGAACTGAACATACCTCTGAAATAAATCTGAAATAGGGGAAGGATGGGGAGTAATACCAATTGCTAAAAGAAGTCTACGTAACTAAGTTTGGCTAGATAGGAACTTAAATAAATATGAAAGATAGTTACAACACATTTCGCCTTTACCCACTTCCGACAAAATTGTTTATACCTGCCCATGTTAATTTTAGACCCATCGGCCATCACTGTAACTGACATTACCTACTGCAATCTTTGTCCAACTTTGACAATGTCTCTGTAAGAGGCCATTCCCAATAGTAAACATCTTCCAGGTCACCTACATTAGAACCTTGAATGATGTATTTTGGGTGTATTTGGTTGTTGTAGCCATAAAATTACTCGAACATTCCCACCCAATACATTATGTTCATTACTCAGATTGGACTACATTATTTAGTACATAGATCATTTGAATAATAAATAGGTATCACATTTTTCGTTTTGGAGCGTTTTTGGTCATCATCTGTCATCAAATTACATAATTTATAATGTTTCAAGTTATATGAACACAACTACAATGCTAGAACATTTTCATCTGCTTCTCCATAAGTTGAACATGTGGTGCCGTTCAAGAGATAGATGCATATTATTATTCTTTAAAAGGAATTCTCTCTGAGCCATTAGCATTATCCACTTGCCTTATATGGTGATGTGACAGACAACTCGCATTATTCTCACAAACCAAGCCTGCCAAGGAAAACAAGCTGCTGATCCACTTCCTTTACAAGTGACATTATTGTCTACTAGACGCTAGCAATTATTTAATGAAATGAATGGCTGGTTCGTTACAACTTAATATTGCCCAGTTAGGCACTAGACTAGAAAATTTATCATGACTTCAAAATGTAGTAAAATTATGGAACATGCCACTTAAATTAAGGTAAATGATTATATATTGGAATAGGTATTTATTTTATGATACTACCTTGATTGGGAAGCAGCAAGTCATTTAACTGTATATTTATTAAATTTAGTTAAATTCGTGTTGAGCGCCCCCAAATAACCATTAAGGTGGTGCAAGCTCTAGCGATTTTACCGCGTTTTGCAGGCACTTTTTTTGGATACGATTGGAGAAAAAATGGGTTAACGAAATGATTTGAAATTTTAACCACGATTAGATAAAAGACAAACTTAGGCTTATCCCTTGGTACATTTTCAAATTTTTGCTTCATTAATAATTAGTAATAATTAGCTGATTTTTGTGTGAAAAATTTAGTATTTTCTTGTCTCAATGGGTGCCGTATGTTATTTTTTTTTAAAAATATGCCAAGTGATAACCCTAAGTTTGTCTTTAATCTACTAATCATGATTATTTTAGATCAATTGGGTCACGGGTTTGGTCATCAATCGTAGCAGAAATTTCATCGTTTTGCGCGGTTTTGTTGAATAACCGGTGCCTAATTAACAATGCAAGAAGCAAAAATGAAAAACTTCTACTAATATAGGATCAGACTGGTCATGTGAACATCCTATCAAAGTTACACCCACTTATGAAACAATTTTTCTCTCTCAATTTTCTAAAATGGCCGAGCGCTAGTATCACCTTAACCAGTAACATAGCTGTCATGTGGTCTGGTGTCTCATAGTAGGTACTCTGCTTCCTTTTTAGAGTTCCAAGAGTTCCCTCTCCGAGATGGAGAAGCGGGAGAGGAGAGCGATGGAGCGTAAACTTTCAGAGATGGAAGAAGAATTGAAGGTAATTAATATACTTCATATTTACCTACTTAAAGTGATAGTATTGATATACTATCAATTTAGGTCCCTTTAGGCATCTAGGTATATTATATTGTAAAATTTAAATATACCTATGTTATGGGGATTAGGTATTTGAAAGTAGAGATAATGCAGAATGCAGATAATAACATAGGCAAACTGCAAGTTGTTTGTTTCATTTTTTTGTTTTATTGCTGAGTAATGTCCACCCAAGTTGAGGGTTTCCAATTATAATTATGGGTGTTATTATATTTGTTTGTGGCCTTACTCTGGGCTTTCTCTTACTCTACACATTAGAAATTGACACTGAAACTGTCTCATGTTGACTACAGATTCCAAAATGTGCTTTGTTTTCACTTGTTTTTTTTATTGAACTTATTTTTTCAAAACAATTATCGAAGCATTTTGCTTAAAATAGATAATTGATCGAATTAAATTGTACCTATTGATATGATGTGGTAGTGTTGTGAACACAAAGAGGAAGGCCATCATCTCATTTTGTTACGGCAATATAAACCTGAATCATTTGGGAAGTCGTGTTATCACTTCCAAGACATCACTGTAAGCCCGTTTTCATTCAATTATTACTGGTAAAAGGTCTAGTAAGAATGAAAAATTGTAAGGAAAAGAAAAGAAATGTATAAGAAAAGCGAATATTTTGCTAAAATACGACGCGTGGGTACAAAGAAAAATTTGAAATGTCAACATGAACCGCTGGCAGCCATTTTGGATTGGGTGCGTTCAGCAAGCAGTAGGTTTGTTCGTCGGCCTGCTCGGAACCTGCTGGGAGCCGCTTTTGCACTAAAAAATCCATTTGTTGTGTTGATGCAAGTTGCTCCCAGCTGTTCTGATTGCGTTCGTTGAGCCAATGTAACTGCTCCAAGCTGCAAAACCTGCTTCAGTCATTTTGCTTTTAAGAGCAAGCTGCTCTAACAAAACAGGTGGTGCAGGTTTTGCAGCTTGGAAACGTTGCACTGGCTTAACGAACACTGCACTGCACAGCATATTTGAAATTTCATTCAAATTACATGGTGAGAGAGCATCTCTTCCTCTAAGATACGACTAAAAGTTGTCTCAGTTACAAGAGATGTTGAGTAGTTTAACACAACTCTCCAATAGTATACGGCATAATCAGGTAGGTATCTGCGGTCGTATGTCAACAAACAGGCGTTCGACAGATTAGGCTGGTAAATGGGCGCTCATCCATCTGACATTCCGAATCTGACGCTCTTCGACTTCTACCTTTCGGTTTGTCTAAGGACTGTCTTTGGGGACTTGATTTGATTTGTGAAGAAGTCGGTATTACAGTCACCAATTGCTTTTGCCCAAAGTTGATTGGAGGGTTTAGTTCATCAATGGACAAACACATCGTTTGTGATTGAGACAATGTTGGGTGGTACCATTGTATAGAGGACGAACTACTCCCATCACCATGTGCAATTTCAACCATATATTCAGTTAATAGAAAGGTTATGTCCACTTTTGCATTACTTTCGGTACAATTGAGAGTGACAAATTAAGTATTAACCTAGGTAGTTTTCTTGGTAATGTCTCTCTATTCAAACATTGCTTCTTGAACTTGCCTATTTTGTGATGACTTGCTCTTTTGGAAGGCATTTCATGTTCACAGGTTTAGACAGTGTTGGGCAGCGCAATCTGCTCAACTGCTACGTTTAGTACCTAGTGTTTATTTTTTGCTGAATCACAGGGCCTTCTGGACAGCAATGCGTGCTAACATTGCCTTAACCTATTGATTGATGAAAAGATGCCCTATAAAGGTACGTTTACAGCTCGGCGTTCGTTTGACGTTCGGCGCTCACCGTTGAGCCTCCTGATTGGCCAACGCCGAGCGCTGGCATTCAAGGTCAAAGATGAACCATGTTCCTCTTTCAGCGCTAGCGCTGAGTGTCTAGCGTCGAGCGTCAAGCTGTAAACGTACCTTAAGAGATGATAATTTAGTTTTTCCACTATAGTTAATTTTTAATTTTTCTCCTTAGTGTTTTTCTGCATACTTATATTTCTGTTTGACACTAACTCACTAGGTTTGTGCAACTGGATTTTTTTTTACTCTTCATAATTGATCTCATGGTATGTTGTGGAAAATGTCTTCAATGTTTTGTTTACAATCATTTATAATTACTCTTTCCAGCAATTACAAAAACTCAAAGCTGAAAACGAAAGGTTGAAAGCGGAAAACCGAGCTTTGACTCGGGTCGTATCGAAACTGACCAATTCCGCAAATATCACAAAATAAACGAGTAGGTAAAACATGTGAGAATGTTGCACCGCTCTTATGTTACGCTGTCAGCATGTGCCAATCAAATTATAATATACATAATTATGCTCGAATTGCGCAGTGTGTGTACGATTTTCTTTTACCTGGCAGGATATACCCCCATAGAATAGACATCCTTTTGGGGTCTTGATATATGAATTGAATTACCTTTAAAAGACTCACAATTTGTAATGGCACATTGGTTTATATTTGTTTTTGCTGTTTAATACTCTTAATGTGATTATTAATGAATTCTGTTTCATGTCTTGATTTATGGACTTCTGAAACAAAATGCATGCTGTTCAGTTTGCAAAATGTTCTCTAAATTTGCTTTTTTTTTTCACCCATAAAAACCGTTGTGTGGCTTAACCCCCTAACATATGTTTACTATCATGCCATTCTAGTTTATGAGTCATTTTGAATGACCTAATAAGCATAGGCGTGCGCAGGAGAAATCATTAGGGGGGGCCAAGATGGGCGCCGGCAGGATTAATGCCAAGGGGGGAAAGGCCTGGGGCAAGAATTTCCACGCGTTAAGGGGGGTGTGGGGGGCGTGCCCCCCACCTTGCCCCGCAGGGCGTTTTTCGGTTTTCTGGCACTTCAAAATCAATTTTGAGACGTTTGGGAGCCAAATCTCTTACTTATGACAAAGGGTAGTTCGGTAAGAGCCCCCAGAAGATGCGAGTCCGGGGCTAAGCCCCGGAGAAAAATTGTGATCCTTTAGTGGATTTGATGGATTTTTAAGAGTTTTGAACATAGCATGGCCCTTTGAATTTCCAAATAATATTTTGGTAGAAAGTTAAAAGCAAAATAAATTTTTAGGGCAAAAACAAAGCGTTTCATGAGAAAACCATGTTTCTGGAAGGTACTTAGGCATTGTTTTCGTGGTATTTTCTTAAAAATACTATTGTGTTTTGGATTAACCTAGTACTTCATTCCAGTGATTTGAGCAACTCCAGTCTGCCCCGCAGGGAGATTTTTTTGTTTTAACCCTTTTAAAACAAAAATTTGACACTATGAGGACCATATTTTATAATTTTTTAGTTGAGACTGATCCATTAGGGGGGGCCAAGGCCCCCCCGGCCCCCCCCCCGTGCGCACGCCTATGCTAATAAGTACCTACCTAACAGTCTTATTCCATAAATTCATTTACTTTACTGTGCACTTACCAATCATGCAATTATAATAAATTAAAATTCCACAATTTTGTTTTATGGAATTTAAGATGTTGTGGGCTGCATCTTGTACACTTGAACAAATAATAAATGGTATTCGAAAGAAAAGTAAAAAAGGTTTTATGTCATCATCCCATGAAGTCTGTACTAACGCATTATCTAACTCTAGTAGTTGAGCTCTGATTTCATTGATAATAACAAGGATTGATTGTTAGCAACCCTAACCAGCAGCCAATCCGTTTTGTGCAAATACCGTTTTTAATTGGTTTGAGTGTACCTAGGTACCTACAACAAATTACATCCCTAAAATACAATTGCCTTCATAAAAAAAAAAAAAATTACTAATGCATGTATGTACTCTTTATTAGGTATAGGTATAGGTATAGGTATATTACAAAAGTTTATTTACATTATTTACTACTTAGTAAAATAATTAGTGATTTTTTTATATGATGATCAGATCTGTCAGTTCTACTTTTATGTCTAGCTTTGTATTGAATGTCTCTCTTCAGAAACTTAAGTATGTTACTATGTAGTGACATTTTCAATCAACAGTTTTGACCACTATTGTTGTGTACTCCTCTACTAGTATTTAGTGTGCACATATGTTGTATACTACAAGTACCTAACCTTAATAATGTAGCAAGATAACTTTTTATTACACTGGCAGCAATTAGCGTCAATTGCAGATATTACAGAATTACTGCATTGTTAATTTGATAATTACAGTTGGTACATAGGTAGTTAAGAAGGGTGAACAAACCTTTGCACTCTTAATAACCATATCGAACTTGTCTCATAACGATCATATCTTCTTATTCATGTCAAAATTATGTAGCATTTTCTTACTTTGCATCTCCTATTTCAGTTTCTCGAACAATTGAAATCGGAAAATCAGAGGTTGAAGGACGAGAATGGTGCCTTGATCAGAGTCATCAGCAAGCTCTCCAAGTGATTCTTTGCAGCTCTACGTTGGTGATTGTTTTGTACAGTCGGAAATATTATGTAATTTATTTGGTTTTTATTTACGAACATTTTATGTGTATTTGATGATGGACATTTGACGAGTTGGATTGTCTGAGATCTTGGAGTATACTCTAAAAGTAGATTCTAAGCCTACCAAGACAGTTGCAACTTAGCCCCATTGCTTGAAGGGTCCCAGGGCCTTCTCAACAATTCATGAATTTTTATTTTTATAGTAGTTGTTTTGGTCATTATGTAGATTAGATACCGACATTTTACTCCGTATTGAACTGAAGCTAGGTACTTACCATATTTCCATGTTTATGTATTACTGTTTTGTTCTTATCAATTCATGTGCCTTTCCTTGATGAAAATTGACTTTTAATATGAATAATACAATTTTAATTGTCAACTGTTCCTTCATTTTATTATTGAGTAGGCAAATAACAAATAAAGCTTATAAAAATATTATTTTAACTTCAAATGATGGTCAATATTATCTCTCCTAGAAATAGTACTCCTTGTATCAAATGATGATAATGAAAACTGTAAGACCAAACCTACAAATAGATGAGCCACGAAAAGTGAGTTTTTCACAATACCAAACGTATAAAATCTAATAATTATAAATTTGAAACTTATAGAAAGTCGAGATTGGATATCTTACTTGAAAAAGACCTGGAGTTTTGGATGTTGTCCTCTATATCTTGGCCAGAGATTCTTCAGTCATTCTTGTGATGATGAGTGCAAAATAGACCAGTCAATTTCAACCCTTTTCTTTGATTTTTAAGAGTTCAGCATAAGTAATTTATAAATGTCACAATATGTAACTGCCATCCTAGCTCCATGACCATAATAACAGTCAATTTAATTTGTATTGATTAAAAAATCAACTTTCCTATCATCTTACTTCAATACATATTCCGTGGCTCGCTCTTAACTTGGTATGCAATGGTAAATAAACTAAGTGATCGTTCATACACTTTTTGTGAGAGATTGGTAGTTAATACATCATTATTCATTCATCATTATCAAAGTAAATCAACTGGAAATCTAATAATATTTAATTGTTAAGGCATAGTAGACAAATAGAAATATGTAACAATTTTGCAATGACACTATGAATTCCTTGTCTAGTCCAAGTAATGCTATTATGGAAATTAAATTTCTGTGTAGATAATCTAGTAAAAAAATAATACCAATTGAAAATAAATAATTTAATATAGATGTGACAGAGAATGTTGACTAACCTGTCCATTTTGTAAATCAACAAAATGTGACTGTACCTACCTAAGCTATACTGAAAAACATCTAAATTCATTTTGATTAATAGTAATTATAATGATTATTGATTATTCTGAATCAGAACTTTATTTTTTAATTCTTGTCCGTTTTCAAATCATACCAAGGCAAATTTGACCATTATGTATGCTTTTTGAATGTGGTCTCGTGTCCTAACATAGTATTGTCTCGTTGTGATGAAATTTACGTTTCAATGTTGTAGCATTTAAATTTTACATTTTAAAAAAGCATAAGGATGTGCCATCGTTTGCCTACTTTGTCTCTCTATTGTTGTTTTATAGATCTTAGCATTATATGTACTACAATCTGAGTTGTAGTTTCATCACACATGTCACTGGTTCTATGAGTTCATGAGATTAAGTGCCTTTTGCTTTCAATAAATTGTACAGACTCTATAACTACAACGAAAAAGAATTGAATAAATACAAAATTTACTACAAGAAATTTATTGTAATTTTATTTTTAGTCGTAATTAAATCCCATTAATCTGCAGATGAATATTTTTATGTAGTTACCTAGTTATGTAATTATTTTCTTGGGTTGGGAAGTGCAGTTCATATAATTGGCAAGTAGGAATTTTGTTACCAAATGTGATGGCAAATGTTAAAAGCTTCATTTTATGTGAGTTCCAAATTCAAAGCTTCCTACTTGTGTAAATGTTCAGAAAACCGACAAAACTTCGATTGCAATGTGGTGGTACAATCTTTTGGTTCACTACTTCTGAGTTGGATCCACAGGATTATTCCAGTCTTGCAGTTATTCACGCCTCGTCTTGACAACTCAAACTGTCGACCTTTAAAAATACTAGGAAAATGCTAAGTGAAATGCGTTGATGGTCAAGCACCGATTTGTGCAACATCTTCAACCACTCAATAAAAGATACATATCTACTAATTATTTCTGATCTGCTTTGCAACTTTCCAACACTCTGGAATACCGTATTTACTCCCATATAGTCAGCACCCGCGTATAGTCCGCACCCGTTTTTGAAACTGGTTTTTCGAAAAATGCTGTACGCATTTACTAGTCCAAGTCCCGTTTTGAGATTTCAATATTTGAAATATACCCGCGGACTATATGCGAGTAAAGACGGTAATTGAATATCAGAAAACTTAGGTAGACTAATAAAATCTTATTAAACTAAGTCTGGACCATTCCAAGACAATTCGATGGTCCAGTGCAATACTAAGACATCTCAAAAAAATGGAAAAATGAAATTATATATCATTTGATTCAGAATTTCAAGCTCTATCCAGTCCTGTACTGAGATATCTTTTAGTTTCATTTGCCTCCACTAGATCGCTGATGTATCTCTATAACATTCTCCAGTTCTGTACTGAGACATCTTATTGTCCATTAAAATAACCCTATGTAAATGTCCCAGTTCTGTACTGAGACATCTTATTGAAATCTTATATTCGATTTATCTCAAAACTATGATTTTGGAGATGTCTCAGTATTGTACTGGACCATCGAATTCCTTAGTCCTGATTTGATCAAAAAAATGTTTTGCACGGCCCGCCAACCAGAGTAGAGATCTAGCTCGCCAATAAGACCATCTGAGCACCAGTCACATGACCTTGAAATGTATATTAAATGTACATCGAGATCCATGTGCCATGCTTTTGGTACTTTTCAATAATTCTCCTTTGACAGCAGCTATTTAAAACTCTTAAAATGGCAGCAGATCTGTAAATAATTTACTGATGGGGTTAGTAATGTGTAAAATATGAGAAAATGCTGGTCTGATTACCATACCAAATTTTAACTCAAAAGCGTTTTGAGTTTTGACCAATCAGAAGATTTTTTTTAAAATTTCAGCCAATTGGAGGATTTAATAAAATTTGTCAAATCTTATCATATCTCTCAGGTCTTTTTGACCTGGCAAAATTTTATATTGATCGAACCAACCAATCAGAAGATAACCTTTATTAATTTGCAACTCTGACGCCAGAAGAAGAGGTGAGACAACAAAGCTATACCGCGTTCAAGCGGCAACCGGACTGGTTTTCCGCCACCAGCCAGCAGAGCCCCTAGCGGCCCACTCACGAAATCCTGCATACTGCCGACGCTAGGTGTCTAGTACCGCATTTACCACCAGGCACGCTGCTTGTTGGTATCTGTCTGACTAGATCCGAATCGCGATGAATACTCAAAGCGCTCAGAGCTTCGTCGTCTCACCTCTCTCTGAAGTAACTTAGCTTCTTTGGCTTCTGAGAGGCCCAAATCTTGCATAGATTACATTGCAAGGTGAGCGCGCAATGAAGTCTTTCTCGGCCTAGCAGAAAAGCATTCTGTGAGAGTTTAAACATATAGGAAAAACAAACTGTATCGTTGATAAAACACAGTACCTACCTATACTAATAAATAATTGTGCATATTATGCATTATTATTATATTATACTTGTTTATTTAATTGTGTATTTTAAGCCATTTCACAGACATTTAGTGTTTATAATTTGTATTTACAGGACAGAAAAGTATTGTCTACCTAATAACTGTTCGATGTACTATCTGGGGTGTCATTCCTGTACGTTTTTAGTCTCTTAAGGGCGGTCATATATTTTTTCCCGCCAAAAGCGATTTGGAGCGGTTTTTGAGCGAAATACAAAATATAAATGACTTTATTTAACAAACGGTTTTGAATATCGAAAAAGCAAGACCGAGGTGACATGCATTGAACCTTTATCTACATTTTCATCGCTTACTGTCATAACTTTGCTCCTACTATGTGGTCAGTATGTGTCGGGCACGAAAACGCTTCGTCACTCGTCCGTCGCTCGCACGGTACGCTTCGTCATTCGTCCGTCGCTCGCACGGTGTGTTTTCGTGCCCGACACATACTGACCACATAGTAGGAGCAAAGGTAGGGACAGTAAGCGATGAAAATGTAGATAAAGGTTCAATGCATGTCACCTCGGTCTTGCTTTTTCGATATTCATAACCGTTTGTTAAATGAAGTCATTTATATTTTGTATTTCGCTCGAAAACCGCTCCAAATAGCTTTTGGCGGGAAAAAATATATGGCCGGCCTTAAGCGGGGACCACATTGACCGTTTTTTTCTATTAAATTAACAATCACAGTCTCCCTTGAGTGCTTTCTGGACTTGTGATTGGTGGGTAAGAAAAAACGGAAAACGCAAAAACGGTTTATGTGGACCCGGCTTTAAGTTAGCAATCATATCGCACATTTTGTTTACTCTGATGTTAAGGTTCCATAACAACGATCGCTACTCTCTTAAAATTTACGATAAGAGAGTGAAAATACATACAGGAATCGCCCCCCTGGTTCATAATAAGTGATATAGAAAGACTGGTAAGACTAGTGTGTGGTCTTGCTCATATACAGCAGGGTTTTCTTTTAAAAAATAGCAATAGAATTATATAGCAATTAAATTACTCATTAATTAGCCTTCAAATTCAAAGGCCATTGTGTAGCAACTGGAATCGCAATACTAGTTTTACTTCATACACAGAGATGATTTACAGTGGTTAGTATACAACCTCTCTTGAATAAATGTAAACTAATTTGTCTTAGAATAACAATTATATAATAATAGTAATAGTGTAGATATTATATATATTTATTTATATAATTGATTTGCTGAATGGTACCTAGTATCCGAGTAACAGAAGGTTGGCAACCCTTCTGTCCAAACAAATGTAGCCAGCTCCAAACTAATTTTTCATGGGAGATTATTTTATGTAACTTGTACCTATGTACATATTGTGGTTAATTATTATTTATTACTAGTACATATATAATTCACATTTCAAATACAAGTAGTTGATAATATGATGGCACAAAATAAAGATTGAAATTGTATTATTTAGAAATTGCATTTTACATTCAAAAACGTTCAATGAGCCTAGTTACGGAAGTAGGTACATGATATATGCGATTCCAAATAGGTATAGGCACCTGCACATAGGTATACCCTATAATTCTTTACAAAATATAATATTCAATTATTGTGTTGTACCTACATAAACATACCTAACACAGGGATTGGAAAACCCCACACATTTTATAAATATGTTTTAGTTAATTTAATTATATTAATACTTCGGATAGGTACACTCGGCAAAACAAAAATTGATCGTTGACCAAATTTGAATGACTGCTGATCATGTCCCATAACCAATCAAAGCTTGTTATTATCATTGAAATGTGAGGTCACCTACTAGAGTGAGACAATGAGATCGCTTAGACTGACTTCTGATGGTGTGGTCTTACATTTATCAGCCTATCAGATTTATTGAACATTCAATTTTTGTTTGGCCAATTGTACATACCTATTAACATTTAAGCGAAACTCGTAATTCTGAACAGAAATTATAATTGCTGATAAACTAAATGTTCTACCATCAAATGCAGCCATTAAAAATATTTCCATGCTGTGATTTGTTCACTCATCAATAATAATTCGTTCAGCAGAAAAAGACCTGCTGAAACTACACAATAAAAGTTGTGATTTTAGTACGTATGATATTATATTTAAGCAAGTAGAGAAAGGGCTCTTTTGTCAACGATTTTTTTTTGTTTCATCTCACCTTAAGATGGCCAATTAAATTGAGATATCATTTAAAACGACTACTAGGTAGGTACGTACATTAAAAACTATTTCATACTTTTAACATCCAAGTGTAGTAGGTAAATAAACACTCCATACCCCAAAGGTACCATTTCCTTCCTTTGATTAATATCTGTATGGCTTCTTACATATATTTTTTATTTAACTTATGGACATGTATAAAACAAAAGGCAAATCAGTCTATTCAAGTTTGCTGCACATTCAGATTTCTCTTACCATACACAAGCAGTAAGCTCAGACCTCTGCACATTATTGTAGTTAAGAGGCAAATCCTCCACAACAGCCCGACTTGGTTTGGGGTGAAACTTCATCATCTTCCACGACGACGACATTGCGACGAGTGCTCCCTGATCGTCCAAGTGTACTAGCCTTCTGCAGGTCGCTTGCTTGAGCTCGTTCAATCATACGCTGACTCAGCTCGAGAAACAATTCTTCAATGCCTTTGTTTTGTTTCGCAGATGTGTGAAAATGTTTTGCACCCACCGAGTTGGAATATCTGTCAAGAAAATATGTCAGGTACTTTAACTGTGAAATATTCATTCATCATAGTGCATTTCACGGGTAACATTCATTCACAGTTAGGGTTAAATAATAGGTATCTTTATTCTTTTGATAGGTCAAAATAAAAATATTCCGATTAAGTTCAAATTTTGCATGGTGATCAAGACCAACATTATCGTAATTTTTACACATATTAAGCCCAATCAGTCAAGTATTTGTTTTCATATGACTGAAGAATACGGTATGCGAATAAGTCAGGAAAAGAGTGAGACACTAGTAATGGAGAGGAAGGCAACAAGAAATGTGAAGATCAGGCTACGGGGCTTGGAACTGGCGGAGAGAGGAGAGTTTTACTCGCTATCATTCAAGAAAGAGAATTCGTGAAGTAATGATATTGGAAGACGAGAATCAAGATTACATCCTGCTGAGAATGTTTTTTCAGTGGTTTTCCCTCAGCTAAAAAGCAAATGCTTGGATGTTCTTCCAATATTACCACTGATATTGAAGCACAATTTTAATGACTATTATGAATTAAGAAGAAGTAGGTAAATGGTGAAGATGTGAAGCAGCTGAAGAGAAGAGATGGATGTATGGAAGATCAACGACTCGATTGTTGAATACAGACCAATTATGTACCTATTTTATGTGCTCAATAAATTACATTATTATTATTATCTGGGGAGCTGGCTAACTAAGGATGGAAAAATAGGAAGAGAGATAACATCAAGAGTACAACAGGCTAACACATTTTTCCAGTTAGTCAGGAAACTTCTTTGGAATGAGCAGTTTCCCCAGAAATGCAAGATACTCCTTTTCAAAAGCTATTTCCTGCCAATACTCACCTACGGTTCCGTAACGTGGGCGATTGGAGGAAAGGAGGAGAGCCAGTTGCAGGCAGCAGAAATGAAGTTTTTACGAAGCATACAAGGAGTAACTAAGATGGACAAGATCAGGAGTGAAAAGATTAGAGGAGACTTGAAGGTAGAGAGGTTGGCATTTAAAATGGGGAGAGAGCGGCTACGGTGGTTTGGCCACATGAAGAGAATGCAGAGGGAGAGAATACCGCGTCGGGAGTTCGAAGCTGCGAGAAGTGATAAAAGGAGAGTGGGAAGACCGAGGGAAAAGTGGAGAGAGCTGGTAGCAGAAGATGTACAAGAGAGACTGGAGAAGTGGGAAGAAGTGGAAGAAGGAAGGTGGTGGGAAGACAGGAAGAAGTGGAAAAAACTGGTAGAGAAGAAGAACGAAGAGGAAGAGCCAAGCCTGGCCAGCTAGCTTAGGAGTCCGGGCCCTAGTAAATGGTGGCCTTGCCACCCCCCGACCCAACTCTTGGAACTGGGAGGAAGATTATTATTATTTAATAGTTTAGTATGAGTTGCCACAAGAGACTTCTTGTAGGTATGTAAGGTAAAGTCAAGACACAATTGATCTGTTATTCATCCAAAGTGTTTGGAGATTAAAAAGTTGCAAAGAAAATCGTATTGTGTTGTATCGTGTATCTTGTTTGGCTGGGGATGTTGCACGTGTCTCTGGTCCCTCATCACCGCGTTACACTGAGCGTTTTCCTAGTATTAAATATTAGAATTTAGGGCTGTGCGAGACTGAGAACTGGACAGTGGGTATCCCATTATTCTGGTAAATTTTGTTACAATTAAATTCCCATGTTCACTATTCTATCGCCGAGACAGTTTAATTTACCACCAAAACATATTAGTTTCGATTGTGGTGTACGTTTTACTTACTCTTCTGCTTCTAGTACTGTCACATTCCGTTGTTTCTCCAAGTCTACTTTATTGCCAGCAATGATTAGACAGATGTCACTTCCAAGCATTTTCCTTAGTTCCTTCACCCAATTCTTTACCTTAAAAATAGACAATCATAAAATTGTAAGACATCCAGAGACCTATACTAAGGCACAAAAATAATAATTCTGCAATCAATACTAACTTTTTGAAATGAGTCTTCATCTGTAATGTCATAAACTAAGATTGCACCTTGTGACATTCGATAATATATCGGACCCAAAGCATGGAAACGTTCCTGGCCAGCAGTGTCCCATATTGACAAATTTACTCTTTTCCCAGATATATTCAGTTTTTTGTTGAGAAAAGATGCCTGGAAGAAATGCAATAAGCTGTATAGGCAATTAGGCTTAGAACATCAGTTCTACGAGTTACGACGTAGGTATAGATACATACATACCTACCTAATTACGTAAGTAGAACATAAACCAGTAAACTGTGGAATTCAACTTATAGGTACCTAACATCTAATTATTAAAATTGAGAGTATGAGTAGGTAATTTAAAGCTGTAGACATCACACGACTGGGCCAGAGGCCAGCAATGGAACAAGTTGGGTACTGCCTCAGACTACGCCGTGGTACTGCCAAGGCCATGACATTTAGCTAAATTTAAATTGACCCAAAATCATGCCATTTCAGCAAAAACTTATCAAAGAGGATCAACAAATATAATGAAAATAATGCCATGACCTTGTTCTCCATATTGTCGATTCAGGACTATCTTTAGAGCATCATCATGATTCATGATGCGCTTACTAGAGAGAAGGATGAAATAAATGAAAGCTATTGTCTGTAGTGGCAGTTTTGACACTTGACAGGTTTCAGGCAGGTATGCCGCATAAAAGAGAACAGATGTGTAATCTAATCAACAAAATTACAAATTATTACATTGTGTAAGCAGTCCATAGGTGCCTTACCTAGGTAGTATGTAGGTAGGTTAGTACTCTAGGGTAGGTATACCTACCTAGGTATTGTTTTATTATTATTGTATTGTATTATTAATTTGCTTAAAATATTACAATCAGTGGCAAACAGTCACATGATAAGTACGATAATAATAATATAATAAGGCCTAGGGCCTACCTATTACCTAGTACGTATTACTACGTATGAGTACGTATCACAATATCTTACCTGTAACGTTGTGACATGCTTGTCATTAAATTTATCTTCAACATATCTGAGGACAAGTGACGTTTTTCCTACACAACCTTCTCCAAGCAGAACTACTTTAAAATTATAATTTCCAGATCCAGAAGCCGAGGTACAAGTGCTAGCAGTTTCACTTGCCATATTTCTTCTAGGTACTTCGAACAACCAATTAATTGCACTGAACAATTATTTCGGAAATATTTCTATCATTTTCCTAATATTCACATTTTGAAGGACCTGTCAGATTAAAAGGTACAAATTTCACAAACTGTTGATCGATCAGCTGTTGCATTGAAGTAATAATTTCGTAGACGTTGACGTTTGCGATACCACTTCAAATATTTTTGTTTTGAAATTTGTGCAAATACTTGGTTAGGATATGAAAGTATTATTGTGAAATTAACATATAATAGTGTTGGCTTAACTTTAATCAAACACACAAATGTTTCTCTTGAATGCAATGCTTTTATTGAAATTTTATTTGAATTTGACAGATTCAATATGTCTACAGACTTGTTGTGTCATTGACTCGTACAAAAAGAGTCAAACATATACCCAACATAATATTAGATTAGTCCATTGCATTATTCAACAATAGGAGACACAAATCAAGAATAGAAGAATTGATTCGCATTAATATTTGCTGCTCTTCAAATTTCCTTATTTTTAATTAAAATATTATTATTTTTTATTTAAATGTGAATAACTTATGAAAGTAGTTTCATTCTTGAATATACCTGCGCGATGCACTTGCGCAAAGCGTTTCGTAAAATTTTCGTCGTTCGTGCGTTGCTTGTAAAGGTAAGTGAACCATGTTACAATTTTAATTAATTAACGTAGAATTAAAATATGATGGCAATATATATTATGCAAAATCGTAGTATATACCTACAGTTCACTATATTTGGAGATGTCACATGAAATTAGCTAACTGAAACTAAGCAAACTTCATTCACATCGTCGGCGTCTAGGGCAGAAGCCTAGGCAGAATGAAGTATGGAAAAGGGGTCAAGTGAAATAGATGTAATTTTTAGAAATTGCAAGTGCTTTTCCTTACGCCAATTAATAGGTACGTGACATATTTACTATAATTAAAGTCTAGTTCTCGTGGAGGTACGTTCTTTCGTAGTCATTTTAGGTTATTTGAAGGTACGTGTATCCTGACAGTTTTATTGGTAGGTAGGTAGTGTGTTGAGTGGGTGGTCGGTCGGTCGCGCTCCTCTCGCCTTTCAGCGTCTGATCGCCAAGCCAAGTAGGTAGGCTTGTATAGGTACGTACGTGTCGGTGTGATTTGATGTCGTCTGTATGTTGTCATGATAATTGCTAATGCTTTTAATCGTAATAGGTCTGGATTTGTATTAAATATTTTTCTTTGTAATAATTTAAACTGAAGAGGTCGCTTTGCTTAATAATTGATTAGGTAGGACAAGTACTTTCCCATCATTTTCATAACTCACTATAATAATTATTACTGGTTTGATGAATCTACATAACGTTTATCAAAATGCTCAAAATGAACTCCTCGTCTGTGATCTAAATTTATTAAATTTAAAATATTAATCGGAATTCATTCATTTGACGTACGCAACGGCGCCTTATATTCCAAGTGGTCGTCCTTGCCCTCATCACGATTTTATGTCAATTCAACCCATGACGTGAAGTGTCTCACTTGAGATCATTTTGTTGACATTGCTAATGAACAATTTGAAATCTCTCGTCCGCTGTCCGGCATGTGAAGGGTTGGGAATGATTCATTGATCATCTGCCGCCGGCCGGCTACATGACGACTCAGTGAGCGGTTTAGTTGGCGGCGGCAAGACAGATCGATTCTCGGCGACCCAGAGCGTCGTACATGCGGCCGACGTCTGTGTCACGATCGACGCAAAGCGACGCCGCCGTCATTGCTCAGAGTAATCTCCACGGAGATTCGGATCTGCGACACCCAGTTTTACTCCCGCCAACTTGTTCAACCCAATTCCACTGACCTGACCTCTCCCTGAAACCCTTTATTTTTGTCTGGAAATTTCTCGTCTACCCTGATTTTGCTCTCGCTACAGGTTGTTGGATAAACTTTGACCTAGTTTGATGTGTGCAATGTGCATATTTGCTTCTTGCGCTCGTGAAGTCTGGATGGAATGCCTAAACAATATGACGGAAAGTACCTAGGTACCTATTTATTTAGTACTTTTCATATCGAGTCTTTTTGTTCGTTAGCTAATAGCTCCCCTCATTTCGTCACGTGTCTTCGCATGGCAACTTACAGGGTAGGAAGTGACAAAGAGTCAGTTAGTTATGTCCACAAATTTCAACACCTCACTGTCGAGCACGGGCTACTTCTGTTTACTTGGCAAAACAATACCGTTACGTTTACACATGACGACATCCAGACATGACAGCTCTTTTCTACGCGTCTTCATGTTCAACCTGATGCGAATAGTTCACTGCTGATTGTCATACACGATTACGTAGCGTATTTCATTACAACAAAATCTGTAACATAGCTGAAGCTTGCGTCGGCTTGCGTAACGTTTGTACTCAACACAAATTGTGACAAGGGCACAGTGCAGTTTGTGAAGGATACAATAATAGGGCAAGATCAAGTTAGCGTTGCATTCATTCGTTGCTCTCCTCTCGATTTGAGATCGCTTTGTTTCCAAGGGTGCATGAGCTGTCAACGCAATGCTCATGCACATGTAGAAGAGTATTCTGTCGTTGAAAGGAGTGGGGGAAGGGGGGTCCAGCCGGTTGTTCGTCCTCCCCCGTCTCATCTGCGGCTTGGCGGTGTTGCCAGGTAGTGCCACGCGTGGCGGCGTTCGCTCAAGGCCGTACGCTAAACTTCATTGTAATAGCTCTTGACTCTGTGGGGGTCAATGAAATTTTCGGGATATTTGGCAACCGTGTGAGGAACGTTGTCGGCACCCGTTGTATCAAACAATGAAGTTATTTTCTAAGACAATACTTTGTTCAGTGTAAACTGTGGATTTCTGATACTTTGTCATTAGTTTCGCATGATGACAGCGTTCACTTGTGCTGACATGCAGTTGTGGGTGCGTATCTGGTTGACATTTGTTGTGAACTTGAGCTTTGTCCTTTTTAGCACCTTTTGTCACACATTGCACATTCAGCAAAACTCATTGCAATACCTCAAGTACCTAATGTTTAATTGTTATAGACTTATTTCGGTGCCCTATAATTTGTTTGTTATAACTTCAGATTAAGTAAACAAGTAATGCATTCTTGCACCACATTGATAACTAACGTTAGGTATGTTCTTTGTTTCAGCTTTAAGGCTATATAGAAGACATCTTTTCTCAGTGCAATGTTCAGCTTCCACAAGCCTAAAGTCTATCGCTCGCCGACAGGTTGTTGCATTTGCAGAGCAAAATCGAGCAGGTAAGATACTACCAAATTGTGAATTTAATGGCCTATGAATTTTAATTTCATCATGGCCAAGAACATCAGATGATTTATGAGTAGTGAGTGACTACTCCTTTTAAAAAGTATACCGATTCATAGGTATACCTAGTACCTTACAATTAAAAAGCAACCACATCATTTTCATCGACTTTGGGTAGCCCACTTCCATAGTACCCAAGTCAAATTCATTCACAATCATGAATTTTTTGGTATTTGGGCTACTTTTTTAAATTCAACTGCCTTTTTCCCGATTGACAGAACTGTATGAACAATTTAAATCTTTGTACATCCCACTTTACCTGTTGCCAATTACCATGAGAATGTTGCCTCTACTAGGCTTGTTTGACAGAGTCGAGTAGTATCATAGTTGGGTTGGGACACATCTAGCAGTGGATTTTCCTCAGAATTATAATTTTTTATTCCATCCCAATGAAGGTATCAGTGATATATTGATTTGATACCAAGGAAAGCTGATCATTTCTGTAAACATCGTAGGTGCCCCCCCCCCCCTCTCCCCATGTCATTATCTTTATGATGAAATTTGGGGTTTCCAACTTAAATGAAGTAGGGTCCTACCTAGGTAGTTTATTAATTTCAAAATTTTCAATGTTGAATCTCCACTGCAAACCAAAGTTCCCTGTCCAACTTGCTTGAAATGCACCATGGCAGACATAGCGTAAACCCAAGGTCATGCTGTGAGCCGCTGCAGTGGCCTATTTCACACATAACTTGGACAGCGTATAGTAACAAATATTACAATACATTTGTTTTGTGTAGATACTAAATATCTTGTAATGGCTGCTCGACTGTCTTGCTCAATCCAATATTCTCTGTTTCAGTTCACGGTTTACGGACAGCAAGAAGTACGAGGATGACTTCATGGAATGCTTCCAACTGGGAGAGCCTCGAACCGGCGAGATATGCAATGCTTGCGTTCTGCTCGTCAAGCGATGGAAGAAACTCCCAGACGGCAGCGTCAGGAACTGGCGTCACGTCGTTGACGCTCGCGCCGGACCCGGCACCAAGTCTCTTGCCAAGTTCAAGTCCAAGAACAAGAAGAAGATCAAGACGGACGCTGTTGTCCGGCTGGAGAAACTTGTCAAGAAGAAACACTTCTACGTGAAGAGCGAGAGGATGATCAGAGATCAGAGTCCTGGTGCATGCAGCGATGATATTGTTGGTGAGTTATTGAAGTAAAATTGATATTTTTCAATTGATTTGTTATTAACCCAGGTTCCATTTATTAGTTTTTAACCTCTGCCATTTATTAAATAATAATAATCCATCCGCTGGTTCCATGCATACATTGGGTCAGGGGGTGGGTGTTCCCACCAACACTAGGGCCGCAGGACTACTGGAGACCGGCTGGCCACGCCTGGCGTCTCCGTTTATTAATTTTTTAATTTTTACTCTTAAGTGATGCATTTAGATTTCACAAACTCGCTTTACTTTTAGGTGAGGATTTTCTCTCCGACATGAGCGGTCCAAGTATGGCATCGAGTCTCGCTCCTAGTCCGACTCCGTTTGATACCGCTACTGTAGCTGGTATGAAGAACCGCTCCAAGTCGCAGACTCCTGTTCGATGTGAGCCCATCGTCAAGCCGAGGCTCACGGAACTGCCCACTCTTAGCAGCTTCATAGATACTTCATACTGGAAGAGGTATAGACATTGTTCACTTGCTTATTAGTTACATATTTGTATTGAAATTAAATAGACCAAAACATAAACTAAACGCGCATGCCCCTATCCGCCATTTTCTCTTCCAGCTATGAGTAACATTTGACCTTGAACTAACCTATTCCGAACTAAAACTGCGCGCGCGGGCAATTGCACTCTCATGTCAATGGCTCTGTAAAAGCATGTAAAAGTTATAACTACCTACATGATACATCGCGAAATAACAGAAATTGATGCTTGTACCTCAGAGTCGACATTCAAATACAATCGGCATATTTCATTTCTTCAGCACAAATTCATTCAAATTCTTGCGAGAATTATATTGTCTATTCAACAAAAGCAGCATTTGACAGATTGCAATTGTACGAGGCGTCAAAAAAATGTCAGAAGGCCGTGATAAAAACAATTGCAATCTGTCAAATGGCGATTTTGGTGAATAGACATCTAGTTTTCACAAGGATTTGAATAAATATGTGCTTAAATGAAATACTATGCTGATTGTATTTGATTGTTGACACTGAGGTAAGGATCAATTACTGTTATTTCGTGATGTAGTTTTAACTTTTACTGAACTCGTTAAGATTGACATAAAAGCACCATGTCCGCATGCGCACTTAGAATGGTCACACATACTGCCCTGCCCCCTTTTAGTTCGCTTTGAGGGCGGCACTAGTTTATGTTTTGGTCTATTAGGAAATCATCAGAAAGGTAGTAAAGATATTATTTATTATTAGATTAAACAGTATCAATGTAACTTGGTACTAATTAAAACTTCTGATCTTGCTATTCATAATAGGCACTTAATAGCATAAAACAGTAAAAAAAATGATATTTCAAATATAATTTTGTAGGAAAGGAGGCATGCTCATCAGCATCTACAGTTCGTTTTTCCGTTGTTTGAACTCTCAACAGACGGAGCCACCGTCAGTTCTATACGGCCAAGAAAGACAACATTGCAAGGTGAGCGCGCAATGAAGTCTTTCTCGGCCTAGCAGAACAACTGACTGTGGCTCCATCTGGTGAGAGTTCAAACATAGGAAAAACGAACTGTATGTGAGTAGTTTTAGGTAGTGATTGATAATCTTACATTTCATCAGATTTTCAATTCAAATCCCTTGTCCATTTGTGTGTAGAGTGTAGAATCTGAATAGAACATTGGATTGGATCTCACAAAACTCAAAAATTGTTTTTACCTACGTTTTTCATAATAGGTTGTCTAAGTAGGTACTCTACTATTATTTTGTTTGTTACAAAATATGTTTTAAAGTAAGTTCTGTAATTATTTCAATGTACCTATTGCCAAAAATAGGTAGTAAAACAAATACCTGGTACCTATCTATATAAGTTATGCTCATGTACATACTTCTTTTTGTAGGATGACTGTGTGTTGTGGCACAATTTTTCACGGTCCACAAGGGGAAGTGATGGTTGACCCTCGCTTCTTGAAGCCGTGCATTGGCTGCACAAGTCGGACCTCTGCAGAACCTGCCGCCAAGTCGAGTGTTGCCACAGCGACCCTCGCCAAGTCGTACAGCGACTCGTCGTCTGACTCGGGCTACGACGAGTCTTCAAACCAGGGTCTGGGCGACGGGAGCCATGCCAGGTCTGTCAACGTTGCCACCAATCCGCTTGCGGAGTTCGCAATGCATGCGGCAGCCAGCGAACTGCGAGACTCGGGCCCGGACAATTAACGAATACTCCCCTTGTAGAGCTAACTTAATTTATTCATTGCTATAGCGTAATTGTGTAGGTACGTGATGGGAATTCTTGCTCCAGTAACCAATCAATCCGTGATGGGGCCAAAAGAAAGCATGCATTTTCATGCGGTTCGTTTGAATTGTCATACTCTCAACTTCCATGACTAGTGCAGGTCGATACTGAAAGCAATAATCTGCCAACCTTCCTTGCCCAACTTTGCAGCATATCAAAACTCGATACTCGTAACTCGTGCAAGAGAATTCCGGCACACGGGACAATGTGTCTTTTTATTCAGTATTACACTGCCAAGAACCGCATTTTTAAGTACCTATAATTAATTACCTTATAAAAATAATTGATATGATATAAGACGTTCCTGCCTAACCGTTAGCTAATACCATAAACGATAATATTGCAGGCACTTATATAATACGTATTCTAAGATAATGTTATGATGTATGACAATGACAATTTCCCATCTGTTGACAACGGAGTTCAATACTTTTTTAATTTGAAATAAAGTACATTCACCCCAAATAGTTATCTTCTTTGTTAGGTTACATTACAACTAAAACAAGCAGATAAAGAAATAAACTACCTACTTAATTTTCATGAACCTAGAATCTTATAACCTACACAAGTATGTCAATTGTATTCTTAATTCTTGGATGGCAGCAATTGAAAACAAATACTCAGTAGACCTATATGAAATATTTACTTCATGTGTGGATGGTACAGATTTATATTAAACAATCAGTATCTAGTCTTCAGTAATCCTAGCAGTGCCCTCATTTTATAGTTGGATTTGGCAATATTAGTAGGTAGGTCATTGCTATTTGTAAGTGAATAATTGTAAGCAGTTATGTTACCATTACCTGGCAATAGTAAAATCTAACTCTTTGTGAGGTTCACTTTGTGTTCAAGTTCAATCTCTCTCGGCTTTCATCTCGTGTTCTCAGTCGTACACACACAGTATGTATAGGGAACCGTTCAACTCGCCCAATCAACTATCTTGAATTATTAGTTACCTTCTGAAGGCTGAAGTAACATTTAGTTGCCTTCAATGTTCAGAGGGTTCGGAATGAAAATCCCAGTTCTCAATTGATAAACGTAGGTAATCGACATTGTGGTGATCTCATGAATTTATTTATTATCCCAGTTTATAATTATTGTCCTTTTTATATGATCTATATATTACATACCTGTAGTAGTAGGCTATTTCATATTATAAATACCCTGATCTGATAATGGAGACATTTTATAGAAATAATTATAGTGTACAATTGAATTATTGACATAAAAATATATTCATAATATATTGTACATACATGTTGTAATTGTTTTAAGAAGTATCAATTAGACAATTACCTATAGACAGAATAATTGTGATGTCTTATGATGAACGTGTTAAGAAAGTACCTATGTACCTATCTATCTCTCTAGGTAATGTATTAATAATAGTAATTCTTCTTATGGGGCTAACAGCTAGTGGTTTGCCTGATTGGCATTGTCATCATTAACTGATTTTAAAATCAAATATTTTGGCCATTGATTATTAATTTTATTATCACACTTTGAATCATTTGCGAAGAATATTATCTGCTTTAATTAGGAAATGAATATTGAATATTTTTGGATGAAAACTATCCTTCATTGCTCAAGAATGGAAAATTGGTGTCGTAAATAGTTAATAAACAATGCATGATAACTAGTCATCAGTACTGGTATTTACTATTTTGTAAATACGTTCTGCATAATGACAAACCACTGCTGGTGCTTGAATTGGATCTTTTGTTAGTACATAATACTAGGTAATACATATTTGCATTGATTGACCATATATTCTGCATTGTATGTAGTAGTATTACTGTGATGGTGTAAATTGCCTCTAAGTTGTATAAAGTTTGGTAAAAGATAATAATTATTTATTGAAATGTTGACATTTCTTCAGTCCATAACTTCGCAGGGCTTTTATAACATAATCTATGACTATCACATTTGTTTGGGATAAGCATCTTCACATTTGAGATGAGAACGAGTGACCTTCGATAGATAAATATTGTGTAGGTAGGTTCTGTTTTAAAGGGCTCAAATGTGAGGTGGTCAGTGGGCTTTAATATAATTTTTTCTTTGTGTTATGGAATTTTTATCACTTTGCATTTGTCATTTACTAGATAATCTAAATAATTACACAAAATGGGGTATTATGGGGGGCATGTCCTGACGACTTGTAATTTATCGTCAGGATGTTATCAATGTCTCTCTGTTAAAGAAATATTGCGAAAGAAATACTTTGTTACTAGGTACCTATTTTTGCATTATTCCAAATTTCCATTGGATATATTGTAGTAGCTAGCTACTCCAGTTTGTGGTTTTATTTAGCCTAGGTAGTAGTTCTAAATTATTCATACAAAGTGATATTTTGTAGAAGTGCAATACTAAGAAGACAGAAAAATTATCTAGTAAACAATTGAAAGGAACAAGGTTGGCTACACTCCTATGACTCCACTTAAAATTGTTTGATAATATGCTGAAATTCAATTTAATTAGCGAAGTGGAGTGGAAGTGTTAATGCTATTTTGGAATGTTGAATAGAAAACACCAGAGACTTATTTCAAGTGATATTGCTAGAATACTACATAGACGGGAACACTGGGCAATAAGTTGCTGCAGTTGCCTATCCCTAATCTTAAGTGGTTGTCTATGTATGTATAAGTAGATTCAAAAATGGAAGGTCTCAGTATTGAAGGAACCATGGTGGATACTATTACAAATAATCATCGATAATTTATGGACATGGTCAAGCAATGCACTTTTTTTTACCGGTCAGGCAAAAGTGATGCTAAATAGTTATAAACCTATTTGTATTTAGTAAGTTTAATGAGGTAATTTTATTCATTGTCGTCACATTACTTGTCAAATTACTGCAAAAATATCTTTCAATAGGCATTATGTAGGCACCCGTAATAAAACTACTAGAGATGGGTCGATACCACTTTTTCACCGATACCGATACTCACTTTATGATTAGCAATACCGATAGTATCGCCGATACTTTTGTTTCTTTATATTTGTGTAGTTCCTGTCCACCAAATAGTACAGTCAGTTAGATCAATTTTAGGTCACAATTAGGGGTTTGATGATAAACTTGTAAAAATTTTACCATATACTCAGAAAAAGTAGCTTATCAACATAGGCTACGGTGCATATCAAATTTTTTCATATTTGGGGGGGTAGGGGGGGGGCAAAATTTTACTTTCAATATTAGAATAAAAATGGCGGAGTTGGTGATAGCAACTCAAAACTTTCACAAAATCCTCATTAAACTCATCTTATAATGATGTGCCTTTGTGCATGAAAATATTCACATTATTTTGGGGGGGAGGGGGGGTAGACAATATTTTTAATTGTTGGCATAAACACTAGGGATTTGATGATAAACTTGTAAAATCTTCATTATATACTCAGAAAAACTAGCTTATCAACATAGGCTACGGTGCATATCAAATTTTTTCATATTTGGGGGGGTAGGGGGGGTCAAAATTTTACTTTCAATATTAGAATAAAAATGGCGGAGTTGGTGATAGCAACTCAAGTCTCAAAACTTTCACAAAATCCTCATTAAACTCATCTTATAATAATGTGCCTTTGTGCATGAAAATATTCACATTATTTTGGGGGGGAGGGGGGGTAGACGATATTTTTAATTGTTGGCATAAACACTAGGGATTTGATGATAAACTTGTAAAATCTTCATTATATACTCAGAAAAACTAGCTTATCAACATAGGCTACGGTGCATATCAAATTTTTTCATATTTGGGGGGGTGGGGGGGGGGGGTCAAAATTTTACTTTCAATATTAGAATAAAAATGTCGGAGTTAATGATAGAATTCTATAAAGTTTACAAAATACTCTATATACTCATCTTATAATAATGGGTCATTTTGAATGAAATTTTTTTCAATAATTTAGAGGGGGAGGGGGGTAGACGATATTTTTAATTGTTGGTATAAACATTAGGGGTTTGAAGATAAACCTCTAAAAATTTCCCCATATACTCAGAAAAACTAGCTCGTTAACATAGGCTACGGTGCATTTAAATTTTTTTCATATTTGGGGGGTAATGAGGTTAAATTTTTATTTTCGTTGTTGCAATAAAAATGGCGGTAACTTAGAAAAAAAAAATCCTGCACAAGGGTCGATTATTATAAGATGAGGTAAACGAGTGTTTTGTAAAAATGGTATGTTTCCATCATTAACTCCGCCATTTTTATTATAATATAGAAAATCAAAATTTGACCCACCCCACCCCCCAAATATGAACTTATTCGTTATGCACCGTAGCCAATGTTGATAAGCTAGTTTTGCTGAGTACAAGGTGAAATTTTTTCAAAATTTGTTATCTAACTCCTAGTGTTTATCACAACAATTAAAAATATCGTTTACCCCCCCTCCCACCCAAAATATTGAATTTATTTTCATGCTGAAAGCCCTATCATTATAAAGATGAGTATAAAGAGTATCCTGTAATAGTTTTGAGTTTCTATCACTAACTCCGCCATTTTTATTCTAATATTAAAAATAAAAAATTTACCCCCCCTACCCCCACAAATATGTAATAATTTGATATGCACCGTAGCCTATGTTGGTTAGCTAGTTTTTCTGAGTATATGGGGAAATTTTTAGAGATTTATCATCAAACCCCTAATGTTTATACCAACAATTAAAAATATCGTCTACCCCCCTCCCCCTCTAAATTATTGAAAAAAATTTCATTCAAAATGACCCATTATTATAAGATGAGTATATAGAGTATTTTTTAATCGTTATAGATTTCTATCAAATACTCCGACATTTTTATTCTAATATTGAAAATCAAAATTAAGCCACCCCTACCCCCCCAAATATGAAAAAATTTGATATGCACCGTAGCCTATGTTAATGAGCTTGTTTTGCTGAGTATGGGGTAAAATTTTTACGGGTTTATCATTAAACCCTTAATTTGTATGCCAACAATTAAAAATATCGTCTACCCCCCGTCCCCCCCAAAATAATGAGAATATTTTCATGCACAAAGGCACATTATTATAAGATAAGTTTAATGAGGATTTTGTGAATGTTTTGAGTTGCTATCACCAACTCCGCCATTTTTATTTTAATATTGATTATAAAAATTTGACCCCCCTTACCCCCCCCAAATATGAAAAAATTTGATATGCACCGTAGCCTATGTTGATAAGCTACTTTTGCTGAGTATATAATGACATTTTTACAAATTTATCATCAAACCCCTAGTGTTTATGCCAACAATTAAAAATATCGTCTACCCCCCCTCTACCCCAAAATAATGAGAATATTTTCATGCACATCGGCACATTATTATAAGATAAGTTTAATGAGGATTTTGTGAAAGTTTTGAGTTGCTATCACCAACTCCGCCATTTTTATTTTAATATTGAAAATAAAATTTTGACCCCCCCTACCCCCCCAAATATGAAAAAATTCGATATGCACCGTAGCCTATGTTGATAAGCTAGTTTTTCTGAGTATATGCTGAAATTTTTACAGGTTTATCATCAAACCTTTAATTTTTCACCTAACTGACTGTACTAAAAGTCTCAATAGACCATTTTAAATATTATCTCGGTGGCTCTGCTTTCTAAGAAAAATCATATGCAGTTTGATTTCCAGACACCTTAGTCCCTGTTTCAACAATAGGTAAAACAGGGACTAAGGTGTCTGGAAATAATACTGCATATGATTTTTCTTAGAAAGCAGAGCCACCGAGATAATATTTAAAATGGTCTATTCAATCAAAATTCACAAAACTAGAGATTTTTTTGGAGATTATGTCACTTGCAACCTTGGCTCTGATTGTTGAGGCATCTGCCAATGGTGATACAGCTCACTGACGTGATGCCAATGAGCACCAATGGCGGGGAAAACGGCCACAATTCAAAATTTCAACGAAAAAAGTAATAAGTATTGAAGTATCGTAAATATTGCATTAAAATTGACCGATACCGATACCATGGGTATCGGTATCGGCCCATCTCTAAAAACTACTCCATCTAATAATGCCATGAACTGGAGTTCAGTATACCTCTGGTTCGCCTGCACAACATATTTTTAATACACAAATTTATTTAATGTTAGCTTGACAAGCCATAGGAAAAATGTAAAATTTACTTCAGCGAGATGAGTTTGTAACAAGTATTGGAAGAAGTTATCTTAACAATCCGCTCTCTCAATGATACAAGTTTAAGGCTGCATTTCACCAAGATTCCAAACCCGGGTTAGAGGCGGTAAACCTGGTTTAGAGGCTCCTAAACCAGGTTTACCGCCTCTAACCCAGGTTTGGAATCTTGGTGAAACGCAGCCTTAGTAATGAATGTTAAATGTAACTTGACAGTTTGGGGACAAATTACCTACTCCAGTTTGTAACATTATTGCCATTTTAATTAGTGTTCCAACAAAGATCTTTTGCAAAATACAATCTTGTGAAGGTAAAATAAATTAATAATAATGAAGTCTCACCTCATGACTCATAGTCACGACTCTTAAAATCTTGTACACTTCCACACTCATAAACTTTTTTATACAAATTTTGCATATTATGTATACCAAAATATAAAAAATTTTAATATGAATTGAGACTTTAGAAATAATCGTTAGGTATCCTTGATTTGCTTTTAAAAAGCCAATCATTTCGTGGTCCATGCTGAATGAAAAATGAAATGTCCAGGTTTTTAATAGAAACAATCACTGATGCCAGAAGCTAGATGTCTGTAAATAAATACTTAGGAGGAGTAATATATTATAACAAAATTATGCCTACTCCTGTTATATATATAAATGTCTCAAATACATGCATTTATCATTTGGTTTAAATATAACATTAAGTTTTCTAGCTTTATTACTTGCATAAATGAAAGGTAGGTACTAGGTACAAATTATTATTGTATTTCAATTTACAGAGTGGGCCAACGTAGACCGTGAATCCTCAATTGCTTGTCATAATGAAAGCAAGCGTACTGAAATTACCTACTTCAATTTTTCAACATCTTTTGCACCAAGATTGTTTTTCTAAATTTCCGTATCATGTCACATGTTACCGACTAGCTGCACATTGTGTAGAATTGATATAGTACTAATTTAACTCGTGCATTTGCACGTCGTATCATCTCGTAGCGGCAACGAAATTCAGAATGAGAAATCTGGTGGAAAAATTCAATATGTCATAGACCAAAACATAAACTAAATGCGCATGCCCAATCCGCCATTTTCTCTTCCAGCTATGTGTGACATTCAGTCAAGGCACTTATATGTCAATCGTATAACGATAGTTCAGTAAAAGTTATAATTACATCGCGAAATAACAGAAATTGATGCTTACCTCAGTGTCAACATTCAAATACAATCGGCATATTTCATTTCAGCACATATTCATACACATTCTTGTGAAAACTAGATGTCTATTCACCAAAATCACCATTTGACACACGCATTTTTTTATCACGGTCTTCTGAACCGTTCCCTTTCTGAATGAGCTCATTCAGAAAAGTTTCAGAAAGCCGTGATAAAAAAAATGCCATATGTCAAATGGTGATTTTGGTGAATAGACATCTAGTTTTCACAAGAATGTGTATGAATATGTGCTGAAATGAAATATGCCGATTGTATTTGAATGTTGACACTGAGGTAAGCATCAATTTCTGTTATTTCGCGATGTAATTATAACTTTTACTGAACTCATTAAGATTGACATTTAAGTGACTTGGAACATGCGCACTAAAGAGTGGTCACACATAGTGACACGCCCTTTTTTAGTTCGCTTTGAGGGCGCCACTGTGTTGTTATCAATCAATACTTAATAAACTACATAAGTTATTTAATTGAAACAGATAATTATAAGAATATAATGTGGTAGTCTTCTTTTTTCTAAAACAGCCAGCAACTAACAATGTAACCACTCTAGTCACACTAGAGACTATGTTCACTTCCTGTTGGCACTGCCTTCTAGATCATCAGTTCTAGCCAACATCACATCCCCCTTTTTGGGTACTAACAAACATGAATACAACTTATGAAATTTCAAACTAATAGTACAAATGTTAGAATTAGACAATGCTAATAATCATTGAATCTTTGTGGTCTTTGAATGACTCTGCCCCGCCTAGAACGATATGCTCCGGGTGGTGTTGCTGGTTCATCCTGTGGTTCATCCTGTGGCTCGTCCGCTGCTGCCGGACCGGGCACATCTGGTTTCGGTGATGGCATGAGGTGGACTCGATTTCTTCTGAGTGTCCCCTCTGATGTCTCTACATGATATGACCGCGGAGTGGTACCGGCTGCTATCACCTGGCCATATTTCTTCTGATCTGTAACATATACATGTGAACCTAATTCTAACGGTGGTAACTCTCTGGCACGATGTCTTCGGTCGTAATCGTGCTTCTGCTTCGCTTTCCTAGCCTCTTCCCTCCTTCTCCACGCTTGGGTGTTGATTTGATTAGGTAGTAGGTTGTCCGAAGCAGTTACTAGCGTTGTTCTTGGCTGTCGGCTCATTAGCATCTGCGCCGGACTACGCCCTGATGCTAGTGGTGTTGATCGGTATGCTAGCATTCCGAGATATACATCTTCTGACTTCTGCAGGATACCTTTCATGGTTTTCACTGTCCGTTCCGCAAGTCCGTTCGCCTTTGGATATCTTGGGCTGCTGGTCACATGCTTGAATCCGTAGGTTGTTGCGAATCTTCGAAACTCGTCTGAGCTGAACTGCGGTCCGTTGTCTGAAACAACTTCTTCCGGAATTCCATACCTCGCAAATACCGACTTGATGCGATTGATGACATACTTGCTGGTGGTTTTATCCAACAATAATACTTCAGGGAACTTTGAGTAATAATCTACAATTATCAAATACTTGTGTTCCTTGAGTTGAAACAAATCCATGGCTACTCTCTGCCATGCTCGCTCTGGCAAAGGTGTTGTCAATAACGGTTCTTGTGGATTTTCCCGGTGTTCCAAACAATGTTGACATTTGTTAACTACATCTATAATATGCTGGCTCATTCCTGGCCACCACACTGACTGTCTGGCTCTCTCTCTACATTTATTAATCCCTAAGTGACCTTCATGGATTCTATGTAGAATTTCCTTCTGCATACTTCCTGGTATGTACAGTCGTTGGTCTTTCATCAGAAGTCCCTGCTGGACAGTCAGGTTACCTCTTTCTTGAAAGAATGGAGCGGCATTGGCTGCTAGGTCTCGCTTCGATGGCCACCCGTCAGCAATGTATCTTTTGACTTGTTGAGATGTACGATCCTCTTGCTGGGCTTTCCTTATCTCGTCGAGACGTGCATCCGTTGCTGGAAGCTCTCCTATGACCTGGTCAACACATTCGTTTATCTCTGCTTCAAACTCACAACATTGAGCAGAAGCAATTTCTACCGGCTCTCTGGACAGAGTGTCTGCCGTATGTAGATCTTTACCTGGAACATGCGAGATAGTAAATGCAAATCTCATCAATTTCATTCTCATTCTCAGAATTCTTGGTGACAGATCGCTCAGAGACTTCTTTAGCATTATGGGAACAAGAGGTAAATGATCAGTATGTACATGGAACTGTTTACCTATGAGGAAATTCTGGAACCTGTCACATGCCCATACAATTCCCAAAGCTTCCTTCTCGATCTGGGCATACCTGGTTTCAGTGTCGGTGAGTGATCTGGATGCGTACGCTACTGGCCGCCAAACATTGGACTCGTCCAGCTGTTCCAGAACACATCCCAAACCAAACGATGATGCGTCTGTCGTTAAACGGATCTCCCTATTGACGTCGTAGAACATTAACGTCGGGGTCGTCGTCAACTTCTCCTTGATTTTTGTAAAAGCTTCTTCTTGAGGCGCTCCCCACTGAAAGTTGTCTCCTGACAAGAGTTCGCGAATTGGTTTTGTCATTACTGCCAGATTAGGAACGAACTTCATTAGTTGGTTAGTCATCCCCAGAAGTCTTCTTACGTCTGAAACATCTTTCGGACTTTTCATGAGATTTATTGCTGATGTCTTGCTGGGATCAACTTTCACTCCAGACTCTCCTAGAATGTAACCCAGAAACTTGACTGTGCTGACACCAAATTCACATTTTGCTTCATTCAGTGTGACACCTGCATTACTGATTGCTGTAAGCACTGCTGACAGTCGTTGATCGTGTTCTTTCCTTGTTTCCCCAAAGATAAGAACATCGTCCATGTGACATACTACTCCGGGTAGTCCTTCGAGTAGTTCCGACATTTTCCTTTGATACACTTCTGGTGCCGAAGTTATCCCGAATGGAACCCTGTTGAACCAATACCTACCATAGGGAGTAATAAAGGTTGTGAGCTTACGTGACTCTTCGGAAAGCTTGATCTGCCAGAATCCCGAATTCGCGTCTAATTTGCTGAACACAGTTGCTCTACCTAGGTGTCCCAAGGTTTCTTCCATAGCAGGCATAATATGACGCTCCCGCTGGACACTTCTATTCAGGTGTGTAAGATCTACACATATTCTTACGTTTCCATTTTTCTTCGGCACTACCACCATTCCTGCGCACCAATCTGTTGGCTCGTCGACCTTGGAGATAACACCTGCTTTCTCCATCTTCTCAAGTTCCTCTTTTACCTTTGGCAAGAGTGGTATTGCTACTCGACGTGGAACGGCGATGGCGAATGGTTCTGCTCCAGCTTGGAGCCGTATCTTGTACTCGCCTTTCAATTCACCCAATCCCGTGAACAGAGATGGGTATTCTTTCTTGACGTCTCCTTGGCTCAGTGGATCAATCTGCTTTACCGCGTGGATCTGCTGAACTAGGTTTAAACTTCTGATTGCTGGTCGGCCCAGTAGTGCACTGCTTAGGTTGCTGACCACAAAGATGTCTTGAACAGACTTGTTTTGTTTTACTTGAAATGTTGCTTTAAACTGACCTTTGACATCTAAGGTTGCTCGTCCTGGTCCCAGAAGTGTCTTCGTCGTTGGACTAAGCTTATGCTTGGAAAACCTGGATTTGTATTCCTCTTCCGAGAGTACAGTTACATCGGCACCTGTGTCAATTTTGAATTGTGTTCGCTTACCATTTACTAGTAGTGTCACGAACCATGGGTCGTCGGTGGTGTCCCCGTCTATCGTACCTAGATATACTTCGGGTTGCTGGCCTCCGGTTCGCACTTCGTGTACCGTTGACTGCTTCTTCTTACTGCGGCAGTGTTTCTCGAAGTGGCCCATGATGTTACAGCTTCTGCACTTCACCTCCCTCGCTGGACAATCTCGTATCGGGTGAGATGGTGTGCGTCCACATCTGGTACAGTGGTCTGCAGATTTATTCTGACCACTGTAGCTGCTCGACGGCTTGAAATGTTCCTGTTGCTGGTGAGAACGGGCACCTGAATGCTGAAACTTAGGTTTATTTGATTTAACCATATCAACATTCGCATCATTGCTTTCTAACCCCCTCAGGATCTTCTGCTGACCTCGAATGTCTTCATGTACTCGGACCTTATCGATGGCCTTCTTCAAAGTTAGCTCTGCATCCATTTGCAAAGTTTCGGATAACTTGGTGTCTCTAAGACCTACCACTAACCTATCTCTGATAAGTTCTTCCTGTAGTGCTCCATACGCACAATGTTTTACTAATGTATACAATGATGTTATAAACTCAGCCGCTGATTCCCCCTCTTCTTGCTTCCTCTGATGGAATTTGGCTCTTTCAAATATCACATTTCTCCTTTTGACAAAGTGAGAATTAAACTTTTCTACAACCAATTCATAATCATCTTCTTCTAGGGCAGTGAGCTCCATAGAAAGTAAGATATCCTCCGCTTCATCTCCCATACAGTAAATGAGATGATGGACCTGTCTTGACTTACTTGCTTTGTCCAGACAACTTGAAATACGGAAACGCTCGTATCTCCGAATCCACCTGGTCCATGTTTGTGGATCGGTGAAGTCGAATTTTGGAGGTGGTTGTAATTGAGTAGTAGAATCGGCTTGAGGTAATGGCTGTTGTTGAACATGAACATTGGCCTCATCTCCGAGCACCATTTTTCTTGCTTTTCTTACACCGAAAATAACGTAATACTGCGTAAATTTACTGGTTTTCTTACTCACGCGCCGCCACCATGTGTTGTTATCAATCAATACTTAATAAACTACATAAGTTATTTAATTGAAACAGATAATTATAAGAATATAATGTGGTAGTCTTCTTTTTTCTAAAACAGCCAGCAACTAACAATGTAACCACTCTAGTCACACTAGAGACTATGTTCACTTCCTGTTGGCACTGCCTTCTAGATCATCAGTTCTAGCCAACAATAATTATATAGAATTATATTATATAGCTTATGTTTTGGTCTATTGTTGTTTTGAACTTCAATCATTTTGGTACACTACATAAATAGATTTTTGCTATACCTACCTATTTGCCTGGGCACAGCATTGGCCGAAATTTGTATAGCGAAAATCTATATGTATTATGTAGTACTATGTAAAGGTGCTGAAAGAATGATAAACGGATCAAAAAGAATAAGATAATTAAATCCCACCATTTGGGGGGATTGCCAAAAAGAAAATACCAAATTTATATTTAAATTGTAGGTATTTTGAAGGTGTGATCTATACATAAAATAGATCTGGCTTAAATTTTATACTATAAAATATGGACATGCCATTAGCATTACCTTCAGAATCTGTGAATCATTCCGAATTCCTCGAGTGTTTCAGGGTTTGTATGTATAACCCACTCTGTATCTTTCATGATGAAACTTGAATGTGTGTAGGTATATGAAGTGGTGAAATAATCAAGCTTTGCATATTATTATTTTATATGCCCATTACAATATTTATGTATTTGTTTTCTTCTTATAATTTTGCATTTCTAGTTCTTTATGAGATGCAATTTCTATGTTAATACAAACAGTATTGAACAAAATAATATGATTATGAACATTCTAATAAATTATATTGTAACAATTTTATGATTTTTTTTCTGTGAGTTTATATTAGTACATAGAGCATATTGTAGTAGACACATAATTTATAAATCACAGCCTGAAAGGCAATTGATTATTAATAAAAAGGAATCTTGAGCGATAATGATAAATTGTCAATTTACTTCTTGTCTGTTTTACCTATAATCCTACGATCTATGCATGCAAGCTTCTGGGCTGGTTGTACACTCAACAAAATGATAAAAGGGTATTTGAAAGAAATGGATTGGCTGAAAAATGTGATGACAATGAAGTCTCTGCTACCTCGTCATCTACCTCTAGTAGATGAGCTCTGATTTCATTGATGATAACAAGGATTGATTGTCAAGGAACCTGACCTGGGGTGCGATTACATAAAATGATAACTTCCTTGTCACGGTGAAAAGTCCCTAGAAGGCCGTGAATAGGGGTGGGATTACATAAAATGATAACTTTCTTGTCACGGTGACAAGCTTCTCACTCAATGCTATTCACGGCCTTCTAGGGTTATCAGGTTATCATTTTATGTAATCCCACACCTGGGGTGGGATTACATAAAATGATAACTTTCTTGTCACGGTGACAAGCTTCTCACTCAATGTTATTCACGGCCTTCTAGGGACTTGTCACCGTGACAAGGAAGTTATCATTTTATGTGATCGCACCCCTGGGGGCTTATTCTCGAAAAAGTTATCACGTCATAAGTTATTATGAATCATAAAAAAGTCATAATATTAACATGGTGAGAGATACGACAAACTTCCCTTTGTTAAAACGGTTCAATACCGTTTTATGATTTGTTGGGTGTACATCGATGACTCCTAGACATCAAAGTGAATATCACGAATAAAGTAGTGAATAATGTTATCAAGACATTGTACAACCTTTCCTTAAGACCTTATCATACTGCCAACAATACGTAGATTTGCCGCTATGTATTGTGTACCAACCAGAGAACTCGGGGCAAATATTATGGGTCGGAATTATTCCATATTCTTCATTAGGAAGTAGTAACCACAAGATGGTGCAATTTTTAAGCGAGTGTCACTAAGGGACTCATGTTTGTTCGCACCGTCCTTGTCACGCTGATCAACCAACCAAGCTAAAAATTTTCACGCACACCAAAAACCAAGTTTGTTAATATCATTTTGTGCATAGGTCAATATATTTAAAATATTAAATATCATTTTAACTTGGACCTGTACAATTTTCAGAAATATTAATCCACAATGGAAAAGATTTATTATTTTATATGTGCCTACTTGCTGGTGACACCCTACGAAGTCTCCCCATGTTGCTCCTCTGTATTCCATTCCGCGGCTAATGACCAGCTAGCCCAAAAATGCATAAAAATATTTTTTTCTTTCACTTATGCACACAGTGTTCATTGATTAGCAAACTTTTAAATCTAAGCGATTTTTATATTTTTGACATCGCAAATAAATCTCAAATTAAATGTTGATGTGATTGTGAATTACTTTTTGATTCTTAAATTTCGGTTAATATTTGCCAGTGGGAAAACCAAGAGAGAAGTGGAGTGGTCTTATCAGAGAAGATGTGGAGGACAGGCAGCAAAGGTGGCAGGAAGTGGAAGCAGATGAGTGGTGGGAGACAGGAGGATCTGGAGGGAGCTGATGGAGAAGTTGGAGAAAGGTGACGAGGATGAAGAAGAGGAGGATGAAACGTCAAGCCTGGCCAGCCGGTTTGGAAGAGATCCGAGGCCTTAGACCCAGTGAGACCCCACTGTCTGACCTGACAACATTGTCGGAACCAGAAGATTATTATTATTTGCCAGGGTCATTTAGTGGTTTAAAAATAAAACAATTTATTTCAGTGTTGCTTAGGTAATTGAGGGGTTGCATGCATCGGTGCTCGCAAATCAACGCATTACTCGAGCGTTTTCCTTGTTATTATATAAACCTACTTCACATTGGTAAGATCGACAGGATGATTTAGCAATTTGTTAGTATAATTTTGAGCATAGGTCAATATTTAAAATACAAACTAACGGAAATCATACTACAGTAATCACTCTCCTATATATTTGAGTAATTAGTATTTCCTGAACTTTCCTTGACTGGACTCAAGTATTTCTTTCCTGAATGTAACTCATGATTAAATTTGGCCAAACACGCATTTAGACAAGACCATGGTGTATACAGAGAGGTGGGATGACAGAGCTATACAGCCCATGCTAAGTCGGTGGACAGAGTCTGTCAAGGTAAACGGACAGGTCTCTCGGCAGCAGAGCGCCCTAGGGCCTAGGCCAACTCATGAAAGTTTGCGTACTGCCGGGTTGATGTCTAGTATCGCGTTTACCGCCAGGCGCGCTGCTTGGTGATTTCCATGACGTTAAGGGACCAGCTCTCAGCGCTCCCATGAATTCACCTCTCTGTATACCACCATGGACCAGACCGTAAGTGGGTACTGGCCACTGGTGGGACTCAGGAAAATGAATTCTGCATAGTGCAATATTATGAATTATGTAATTAATTGGACTTGCAGGATTATCGAAACATAAAGTTCAAGTATACAAAGAAATTATTTATTAATCATTGCTATCATTCTAAGGCAAAATACAGTTGCATTCTAAATTTATTTTATTTGAAGAAATTTTCACAAAAGATAGTTGTGTTTATACATACATTTATTAAAGATAAGTCCCAACAGATGAGCCAAAACTACTATATGAGCTAGTGAACTCCCATCTGATAAAGAAACAATGTATATAATATCTTCTTAAATTGGAATTAACTAATTAAGAAAACTAAAATTTATAGTATGTTGAATGAAAAAAAAATATGTAGAGAAATATTGAATTACTAGTTTAGTACGTAAATACATGAACTCATAACCATTCATTAATAAATACCCTTGATCAAATATTTCCCTCTGTTCTCATAAAAGCACAAACCTTCCATTTGATCCACATTTAGTTTTCTGGCTTAATCATTCCTTTCATCCGTTTGATTTCCTTAAGGAGATGCAAATTGTATGACTTATAGTCGATTGGCTTTTGGACAACCATTGCAATCACCTTCAACTGGCTTGTATCCTGAAAAATTGAGAACAATATTGCAAATATAAATACAATTATTTGGACTGAGTAATTCGAAACAACTCCATGCAATAGTCTAAATGTGACAACCTACATTATAGGTCTCCATCTTGACTCGCAATTTGAAGACGAAGGACTGGAAATTGGCTTCTGTGAACACTCCTTCGTAACGCTGGGGATCGGTCTGTTCCATTTCCCCAAGTTCTTGTGATGGAATATTGAGAATCGACTCTGCTTGCTCTTGGAAGCAGTTGACAAACTGATTTGTCGAGTGATCTCCAATGTTGAACTAAAATGAAGAAAACACTCGTGCAAGACGGTCAAGTTTGTTTTTCAGTGTTTAGGCTAACATTACAAGCTATCTATATTTATGTACTTTTGATTTGCCAAAACATTGAGGGACGGGACAATACTCTTCGATAAAATAATTTCTAAAAATATTTATAAAGAAGTTTATTTTCTGGTTCTTGACTGAGGCAGAAATTTTTTAATTTCTAAAAGTATGGTCTCAAAGAAGATGCAAGTTCGAACTTGATTGGGAATACAGTTAATTTTCACTTTTAAACCAACGAGAGGTACCTACCAATATCTACATTATTTATAATCTCTATCTTACTTACCCGAGTAAGTAGACGGTACTTGAAGTTTTCATACTCGCAGTTGCATTTTTCGCAGCGGAACATTCCATTTTGCATATCAACGACCTATAAAAATAAAAACATGCACATTTCTTTGTAAACTTTGAAGATTCTTGATGAAAGGGAGCATTAACAACCACAGAACAGAACACAATTTGTTTTTATCAAAAGATACATGAAAGTATCTCCCAGTTGTTGGTACTGATGTTTACTTTCAAAGCCGGTTGATGAGCACTTATGAACCTAATTCTCGTGCAATAAAATCAGTAATCATACATAGAGATGTGAGCCGAGAATATTCTCATGAGAATATTCTCCGTGCTCGAGAATATTCTCAAAGAGATTATTCTCCGAGAATATTTGAGAATATTCTTACCAGAGGTTTGAAAATTATTATTACATATACAAAGTTCAAGTTTGAATGTTTTTGCACAATTGTATGGCCTTGGAAGGCTGTGCAATACATAGGCAGGGATAGCTCGCAACTCCTCTGTCTATCGAAAATGTCCTTAAAAGCCAATAATTCTTGTATTTCGTCGCAGACTGGTATGAAAATCTCAAAAAATTCCTAAAATATTGGTCCCAATATCCATGTTTTCAGTTGAAGTTTTAACGATCAAACGGTTCCTTGTTAATTTTCAAAAATCACAGATTTTTAGAACGAGATCACAGGATCTCGTTCTAAAAATATACTTGAGACCACTCATTTGTTATGTGTGTGTACACAATATCAGATCGATCTGTTGAACATCAGTTTCATATGTGTTTGAAAGTAGGCTCGACGTTACCGTGATCAAACATTTTCGAGAATTTGACGGCAACACACAAAATGTCGGTAAAATGTCAATAACTTTTGGATTTAAGCACAGATTAGTCTGAAAATTGTCAAAAATACAGATAATGTTGGTCCCAATGACCATACAAAGTTTTAAGTTGATCGGTCGGTCAAACGGTTCTAGTTTAAATTTAAAAAATCAAAGGAAAGATGGTTTCAAATTTAAACCAATGGGAGGATTTGACTGAAACTTTGTAAGATTGGAAATAATGTTGGTCGTAATGACTTGTCAAAATTTCAAATTGATCGAACCAACCAATCGAAAGATATTTTTTAAAAATTTGAACCAATCGGGGATTTCAAAAAATTTGGGTCTGCAACGCCCAGAAATGTTCCCTATATGTGTGCAAAATTTCAGCTCGATCGAAGAAAACTCTGACCTGTATAGCCTCAGTAACGATTCCCGACTGGTTCTCCATAACAATAGGTACTATGTTGCAAGATCCATAAAAGTACATACTTTTTGGAATTGAGCTAAAAGTTCGAGTTTCTATAAGCTTAGATGCATTTTTAAGAATATGCTCGAGAAAATGCTCGTGCTCGAGAATATTCTCGAGAATATTCTCAAAAAGAATATGCTCGAGCATTTTACATCACTAATCATACACAGGCCTTTCGCTGTAAAATAGGCAAGCTCGGTAAATGTATATCAAATTTTTTACTTTCTGAAAAGTCCTAGAGAGCTTAATAATCATTCAGTCACAATTAAACATTTAATATCTTTTACACATTTCAGCAAATATTTACACATAAAAAATAACGGTGGTATATTTCCCCTACAAGGCATTGTAAAAAAATGCAGCTGTAACGAAAATCAAAATTTAATTGTAGCCAACAAAATGTTTTTCAAGTTTCTTAATCCATTTCTATGTTCAGAAAGAGCGTGAAATAAATTTTCTACAGGTCTCGAGCTCTCATATAATCCGAGGTACCTACCTACTTATGATTAAACAGAAATATGCAAGAAAACATCTCAAAATTCAACCTCCTTGTCAAAACCTTTTACCCTTCACCCAACAATTTAAAAAAAAAAAAGCTAATTTAATTTAAAGATGGCGGACGAAGTGTGTGTGAGTTCAGGGCAGGCAGTCAAAAAAGTAGTGAAAAGAGGATATAAGTGCCCTTTGTGCAATATTGGAGTGATTGGAGGGTTGAGGTGCGAGTTGTGCCAGGTTTGGTACCATTTTCGTTGTGTGGGAGCGAAGAAGTCAGGCTACAAGGATGGTGAAAAGAGTGGCTGGGAATGTGGCTGTAGAAGTGAGGTTAGGAAGAGCAGCATGCAAGAAAAAGGCAGTGAGGTGAATGGAGTTACCAGTGTTAATGAAGAAGAAGAAGTGAATGAAGAAGAAGTGAAGAAGTGTGATAATGAAGAAGTGGACCAATGTGCAAAGCAATCTGACATGGGTGGTGAGAGTAATGGCAAAGAAATTAGGCAAAAGGAAGTGCTCAGTGGTGCAGGCGGGAAAGGTGCTTCCCAAATGGGAAAAGGAGTGATAGGTAGATACAAAATAGGAATAAAGATCTACAGAGAACATCAGATGAGGAAAGAGTACAAAGGTATTGTGAAGAGAATCATGAAATCATGTAGAAATGTGGCAGGCCAGTTAGCTGGGACCAAGAAAAGGCTCCTTGAGATGGAAGAGAAGTACGAAGAACTAAAACAATGGATGACAAAAGACTACAGGATCACGATCCCGGCCGCGATGCAGACAGAAGAAGTGGAGAACAACGCTGAAGAGAGTCTGAACGTGACACAGACGGAAGAGGTGGAAAACAACATAGAAGAGATCCCGAATGTGACGCAGGTCAATATAGTGGAGTTGTACTCAGCGGACCAGAAAGACATGACACAAGATGAGAGCATCCAACAGGAGCAAGTAACACCATGCCACTCTGGACGCAGCTGCATCAAGGCCCTGCTGATCGGTGACATCAGTGGAGAAACAGGTACTGGTTTCTGCGGCGAGGATGATTTCCGAGCGGACACATTCCCCGGAGAGATCCCGGCCGCGATGAGTGACATCGGTGACATCAGTGGAGGAACAGGTACTGGTTTCTGCGGCGAGGATGATTTCCGAGCGGACACATTCCCCGGAGAGATCCCGGCCGCGATGAGCATCCAACAGGAGCAAGTAACACCATGCGACGCTGGATGCAGCAGCATCAGGGCCCTGCCGATCGGTGCCATCAGTGGAGGAACAGGTACTGGTTTCTGCGAGGATGATTTCCAAGCGGACACATTCCCCGGAGAGATCCCGGCCGCGATGAGCATCCAACAGGAGCAAGTAACACCATGCCACACTGGACGCAGCTGCATCAAGGCCCTGCTGATCAGTGACATCAGTGGAGGAACAGGTACTGGTTTCTGCGGCGAGGATGATTTCCGAGCGGACACATTTCCCGGAGAGATCCCGGCCGCGATGAGCATCCAACAGGAGCAAGTAACACCATGCGACGCTGGATGCAGCAGCATCAAGGCCCTGCTGATCGGTGACATCAGTGGAGGAACAGGTACTGGTTTCTGCGGCGAGGATGATTTCCGAGCGGACACATTCCCCGGAATCAGCACAAGGGGCCTGGCAGAGGAAGTGGAGAAATATGTAATCCGGGATACACCGAAGAATGTTGTGCTGTTTGTAGGGAATAGGGACATGAGGGATGGGAAGGATATGACAGAGATACTAGAGGATACCCGGCACTTGATAAGAGCAGCCGAGAGAAAGTTTGGCCCAGAAGCAAAACTGTTCTTGTCAGGGATGCTGACATCTCGTGGCATATGGCCCAGAGAGGTTAATGCTAAACTCAGGGACTTATGCCACGAAACAGGGGTGTGGCACATAAGTGGAATGAGAGCCAAACTTGAAGAAAGGAGATGGGAGTGGCACCAAAGCATTGGAACCAGCTTGCGAAAGACCATTGAGGAGAAAACTGATAGGCAAAAGGCAGTGGGTTTTTGGAGTCGAGTGGTGTGGGGGAAGCCAGCGTAGGACCTGACAGAGTGGGAAAGATAGTAGGAAAGGAGAACAGAAGAAAACAGTCGATGAAGAAGAGGAGGAAGGGTGATGCGATTAAGATTGGTACACTGAACATCGTGACATTAAATGGTAAAATTGAAGAGATAATAGACATGATGGAGGAAAGAAGAATAGAGATTTTGGGCATCAGTGAAACAAAGTGGAAAGGAGTGGGCGAGAAGGATTGTAGAGGAGGATATAAGCTATTCTGGTCAGGGGGGATTGCGGGAAGAAATGGAGTGGGGTTTATGGTTGGCCCGAGTCTGAAGGAGTTAATTGTTGAAGTGGAAAACCATAGTGAAAGAAGCATCAAAGCTAGCCTCTTAATGAAGAACAAGGTGAAAATCGACATAATACAAGTGTATGCGCCACAGACAGGACGGCCAGCAGCGGAGAAGGAGATCTTCATCCAGGAGCTGGAGAGCAACATCACATCCAATGCCATAATAGTGATGGGGGATTTTAACGCGCAGATTGGGGAGGACAGGACAGGAGTTGAAGGGGTCATGGGGCACCATGGATGGGGAAAGAGGAATGTAGATGGAGAGAAGATGTTAGAAATGTGTGGAAGAAGCGGACTGCAAGTGGGAAACAGTATGTTTCAGAAGGAAAAAAGAAAGAAGATTACACGATATGGACACGGCGAAGAGGCGACCGAGTCCGTTATAGATTTCATATGTGTGGGGAATGAGTTACGGAGATTCTTGGAGGATGTTGAGGTTATCCCTTCAGTGGCTCTAGATAGCGACCATAGACTTCTAGTGGGAAAGTTTAACTTCAAAAAAGATAGACCAACCAAGAAGAGAAGCAAAAAGAATGGCAGAATAAGAGTGTGGAAGCTGCAACACGGTACAGTACAACAAGAGTTTAGAGAGAAGATAGCTAGTAAAGAGAGAAGAGGAGAGGTTGGACTGGTGGAAGTGGAATGGCAAGCATTTAAGAAGGTATTTGTTGACTGTGCAGAGGAAGTCTGTGGGCGATCAAGTGGGAAAAGCAAGAAGAAGGAAACACCATGGTGGAATGAAATAGTCCGAGAAGCAGTGCATCAGAAGAGAACCGCCTGGCAGACGTACGAGGCCGATAGATCTACCCTCAACAAGGCCGAATACCGAAGGTGGAAAATACGAGTAAGAGAGACAGTAGAAGAAGAAAAGAAGAAGTCCATGGAAGAACTTGCTGGTAAACTAGAAACGGATTTTGAAGGCAATAAAAAGATGCTTTATGGCATAATAAAGGAAAAGAGGACAAGAAAAGTTGGACAGGCATGCATGGTGGATGCTTGCGGAGGATTGATCAATGACCCAGTAGAAGTACAGGCACTGTGGAAAGAGTACTTCAAGGAACTACTGAATGTTGATGGAGTGGCACTACCAGAAAGTAGTAGAATACTACAGAGTGAGAACGAGGAAGAGGAGGAGTGTGCTTTGAGAGAGGGAGAAGTGGAGAAAGCGCTAAACGAGATGAAGAATGGTCGATCACCCGGAATAGATGAGATAACAGTGGAGATGGTAAGAGCTGCTGGGGAAATTGGAAAAAGATGGTTGTTTCGAGTAATGAGTGCGGCATGGAAACAGAGGACCATACCGGACGATTGGAGAAAGGGAGTGATTGTACCGATCTACAAAAAGGGTGACAGGAAGAAGTGCAGCAACTACAGGGGAATTACTTTGATGTGTCAGTGTGCCAAAGTATTCGAAAAAGTGGTGGAATTTAGACTGAAAGAAGTAGTAGAGGAAAAGCTCAGGGAGGAACAATATGGGTTCAGGCCAGGTAGATCAACCATTGATCCAATATTCACTATCCGACAAGTCATGGAGAGAAAGTGGGAGAGTGGAGAAAAACTGTACATGGTTTTTCTAGACTTGGAAAAGGCCTACGATCGCCTACCAAGGAAGAAAGTATGGGAATGTCTGAAGCGGAAGGGGGTGGGATTGGGTCTGATTGAGAGAATCAAGAGCACATATGAGAAGAACGAGAGCTGTGTACAAACAGTGGAGGGGAAGTCAGGATGGTTTGAGGTGAAGGAAGGACTTCGACAGGGCAGCGTTCTTTCCCCGACACTATTTGTCATTGTCATGGATGAGCTGCTGAGAAAAGTAGAACCAAGCGAAGACCAGGAGACGAATACACTGGTATATGCAGATGATATCGTAGTGTGGGGAGGAACCAGCGAATGTGTTCAAGAAAAGATTGATAGATGGAGCCAGATGACTGAAGAATACGGTATGCGAATAAGTCAGGAAAAGAGTGAGACACTAGTAGTGGAGAGGAAGGCAACAAGAAATGTGAAGATCAGGCTACGGGGCTTGGAACTGGCGGAGAGAGGAGAGTTTAAGTATCTGGGGAGCTGGCTAACTGAGGATGGAAAAATAGGAAGAGAGATAACATCAAGAGTACAACAGGCTAACACATTTTTCCAGTTAGTCAGGAAACTTCTTTGGAATGAGCAGTTCCCCCAGAAATGCAAGATACTCCTTTTCAAAAGCTATTTCCTGCCAATACTCACCTATGGTTCCGTAACGTGGGCGATTGGAGGAAAGGAGGAGAGCCAGTTGCAGGCAGCAGAAATGAAATTTTTACGAAGCATACAAGGAGTAACTAAGATGGACAAGATCAGGAGTGAAAAGATTAGAGGAGACTTGAAGGTAGAGAGGTTGGCATTTAAAATGGGGAGAGAGCGGCTACGGTGGTTTGGCCACATGAAGAGAATGCAGAGGGAGAGAATACCGCGTCGGGAGTTCGAAGCTGCGAGAAGTGATAAAAGGAGAGTTGGAAGACCGAGGGAAAAGTGGAGAGAGCTGGTAGCAGAAGATGTACAAGAGAGACTGGAGAAGTGGGAAGAAGTGGAAGAAGGAAGGTGGTGGGAAGACAGGAAGAAGTGGAAAAAACTGGTAGAGAAGAAGAACGAAGAGGAAGAGCCAAGCCTGGCCAGCTAGCTTAGGAGTCCGGGCCCTAGTAATGGTGGCTTCGCCACCCCCCGACCCAACTCTTGGAACCGGGAGGAAGATTATTATTATTATTATCATTAAAATTATAGTTACAAATTTCAACAAAATCTGAGTAGGTCAAGGCCAAGTGGTGAGTGAAAGAATATTTATTTATTATTACCTTCTTGTTACAAGCCGGTGATGGACAAGCTTGGTAAAGTGCCCTTTCATGTCTTGTAGTGATAATAGATGCCTTCACCGTGATGTAGTCTGGTACATCCCGGGTCCCCAACTGCCTGACTTTCATCTCTTCGAGCGTGCACCAGGCATCCGTCGCAGATATGGCGTCCTTGCCGCCAAAAGCAGATGCAGTTGAAACGCTCTTACATTCCACACTGTGACCCTCGTTCTCAAACCAGCCACGCAAGCGGTGGGACTGGGGAATGTCCGGATTGATCAACATGGTGGCGGAACTCTGCATGGAGAGCGTTTTCCCTCCATTGAACATCTTCAGCCTGGCACCCTTCACGGCTACAACCGGAGAGTCAGTCGGGTCGAACTCCGTAGCTTGCTCACTCCAAAGAGTCAATGTAACCTAAGAACATGAATTGTGTTTAATGAAAGCTGTTTTTGTAAATAAAACAAGATAATTTGGGGGAACACAACACAGAGCAACTTTATAAACAAACTTATTAGCTTTAATAATATTAATAATACCTAAGTTATGATAATACTTTCCATTGCATATTTTTAATAACAACTTGAAGTAGGTACACCCGTGGTCACATAAATTGCATGCAAAATTCTAAGTTCTTTTCAAAACTTGATTATCCAGACGAAAACACAGAGGTATACGCAGATTTCGAGCATGTGGGATTGCCGATTGGCCTTTGATTATAAGAACTAACCAATCACCTCATCTAATAATTAATTATTTATCAATTCAACATATTGTCAATGGTAATTTGAGCTCCAACTTAGCAGTTTTCCATCAATTATTCTGACCGTGGGTGTACATAGATCGATACAGCAGTACTCGGTGGATTGCCAAACGTCTAAATAAAAATTGAATCATACTTATTACTTACAGATCTCTTGGTTTCATCAATAAGGCATATGTCACGTTTGGTGAACTCCTTGCCTGTGGATTTTGCAGTAATAGTGGCGACTTCCCCAGCGGAGTTGCATATGCCGATGACGTCTGAAACGTACAAATAAAATCAACGTGTTCCTTGATAGTACTCAAATAAAATGTATTTGTTTTGATTAATTCATGCAGTCAGTAGAATATGTAGTAAATAAATGTAAGTGGAGACAGATAGGTAAAACCTAGAGAAAATCACAAATAGTAAAATGCTAATGATGCCAATAAAACTCTCTTTCAGAAAACTCACCAATAACTGCCCCATCCTCGAGGTCTTCAACCTTCTCGATCGGTGTGAAGTCATATGTGATCGTTGGAATGGAAGAGACAGCATCCATGCATGGCACAATGATCGTATTTTGATTAATTGTCATTTCGTAGTCGTGCTTAACTTGGGTAAAGTTTTTATTCGATGTCTTTAGCTGACAATTACTGATGAAATATACTTTCCCAATCTAAGAAACAAATCTACAATTAACACAAATTACCTACTTTAAAAATGAATTTCGAATTGAAACGTTAGTATAGATTTTTAGGTCTACTACCTAGGTATATTGCAAATTACTTTTTAAGTCATGGATTAAGAGCAGATATAAGTTAACAAACCTCAATAAGATCATAAAACTTGTCAACTGATTCCTTGAATGCAGTGCACCGAATATCACCGCTTTCATCAAGGAATTCCATGCTGAACAGTTTTCCTTCGCTGCGGGCATTCGACCAGGTCTTCACAGCAGACTTGGCTGTGCAACGAGCCTTGATAGTCCAATGGTTTTGATATGGATTGAGACTCATGATTGGATGTGTGGCCATGCACTCTTTATTTCCCGGAGAAGTCATCATACCCGTAGGACCATTTGCTGAATTCATACCATTTTGATGGTTGTACACTCCATTGGAAGGAGCGGCTTCACTTGCCCCGCCGGCACTTGGGAGTGCATCCTCCTCATAGGGCACTGGATTGCCGAGTCGGACTCCTACCTCAGAGCCAGGTGTCAATGGAGTAATATCTAATATTATCATCACCCTCCTGAAAACAATATTTGATACACATGTGTTAAAAAAAAATTAACTCAACTAACCTCAGAGAAGAACAAAAAGTAGCCAGGTATAATAACTTACTTATGGCCTTTCCCGGCATTGTTCACCATACTTGTTATTACTCGATTCAAACGAACGATAGTAAAGTCCGTTAGTTCGCCATTGTCAACCTTTTCGTTCAGTTGTGTAGCTAACATGGCAAAACTGTTCAAATATTTGCCGTCGGAAATTAGTAATCGGTAGCGCTCAGAAGATGTCCCACCCGACATTTTCTTGCTTCCCTGAAATAATAGCTTTGAATAACAATACTTCGAGGCTAGTTTTTTCACCTCTGGTGTAAAACCAGAGACAAGGTCAGAGGTCAGAGGATCGAAGAACCAGATCTTTGCATCGTCTTATGGGATGACCTTGGATCTGGCCTAGACTGCCATGAATCATGATGGCCTTTTTCCAGCATACAATGGACAGGAAGTAACCTAATGGCGTCAACAGTACCTACTACCTACTGACCAGCAAAGAGTGTCCATCCCGATTTTGGTGGGACAGTAGGTACTGATTTTTAACAACCTGGCGGGAAACTTAAGATATTGTTCGAGGGCTCGTACAGTACAATCGAGCATGATGTCAAAGTGATGTCAGTCTGAACGAACTAGCGTTCTTGCCAAAATCAGTGGAGGTATGTAAATACCACTTAATTGTTTTTGGTATGACTTCATGCTACAAACACCACACTTTACAGGGATTGGAAACGGTCTGCGCATTGTGACGACACTCCCATAAGACCAATGCTAAATGAAGGCAGCCCAGGGTCTGGTTCGCCGATTTGCACCGAATGACTTCCTGCACCCGGTTACTTCCGGCTGGTGACCCACAACATTTTAAAAAAGTACGCTTTCGGATGCTTTATTTGCGGTAAGGCAGTTAATGGAACGGAGATGGGAGAGTGGGCAAGTGATGTACATGGCGTTTTTGGATTTAGAAAAAGCGTACGATAGGCTCCCACGAAAGGTGGTGTGGGAGAGTTTGAGGAAGAAGGAAGTGAGCAATGGTCTTATTGAAAGGATTAAATGTACATATGAGAGAAGTGTCAGCAGTGTACAGACAGACATAGGGAGATCAGAGTGGTTTGGGGTACAGGAAGGTCTACGTCAAGGTAGCGTTTTGTCCCCATCTCTCTTTGTAATAGTGATGGATGATCTACTGAAAATGGTTGAAGAAAAGGAGGGCAGAGATTCGAGAACTTTAGTCTATGCTGATGATGTGCTCATTTGGGGTGAAAGTGGAGAAGAACTACAAGAGAAGATAAATCGTTGGAGTGAAGTAACGGAGGAAGTGGGACTGAAGATTAGCCAAGATAAGAGCGAAATATTGAAAATGGAGAGAAGGAAAACATTGAGAAAGAGGATAAGAATTAGGTTACGTGGGAAGGAGCTGAGAGAGGTGGATGCATTCAAATACTTGGGAAGTATACTAACTAAGGAGGCGAAGGTGGATGCAGAGGTGAAGGCGAGAATTCAAAAAGCCGAGTCCTTCTACCAAGCTGTTCGCAAGCTGCTGTGGAACGAAGATTTCCCTCGCCAGTGTAAACTGCTCATGTATAAAATGTATTTCTTACCAATACTAACATACGGAGCAGTTACATGGGGGATTGGAAATAAGGAACGCAGCCAGCTGGAGGCAGCGGAGATGAAATTCCTAAGAAGTGTGAAGGGAGTAACAAAGATGGACAGGTTGAGAAGCCGTTGTATTAGGAAGGAGCTGGGAGTGGAAAGTTTGAGCTACAAGATGGGTAGAGAGAGATTGCGTTGGTTTGGACACATGAAAAGAATGGATCTCAAGAGAATACCAAGACAGGAGTTTGAAGAAACAGTGGTGGGAAGAAGAAGAGTGGGGAGACCAAGAGAGAAGTGGAGTGGTCTTATCAGAGAAGACGTGGAGGACAGGCAGCAAAGGTGGCAGAAAGTGGAAGCAGATAAGTGGTGGGAGGACAGGAGGATCTGGAGGGCGCTGGTGGAGAAGTTGGAGGAAGGTGACGAGGATGAAGAAGAGGAGGAGGAGGATGAAACGTCAGGCCTGGCCAGCCGGTTTGGAAGAGATCCGAGGCCCTAGACCCAGTGGGAGCTCCCACTGTCTGACCTGACAACATTGTCGGAACCAGAAGAAGATTATTATTTATTTATACGCTTTCGGAGTGTTCAAATTTGATTCACACAATTGCCGCCAGGTTTAAAAGAGCCTCTCAAACTTGCCGCTACTAGTTATAATGGCGCATTGTCAACCGTTTTCAATTCTGTTCTGGCGGGAGAGGAAGACATGTGTCAAGTCACGAGCAGGGGCGGATCCAAGGAGGGGCGAAAGGGGCGATCGCCCCCCCCCCCCCCTCCCCCCCATGATTCCTCCTCCACCTTCTATTAAGAACAGCAGGTTGATTTTTCATTATGTCAAATTTACAAGGATTAATTTGCAAAGATTAATCTTTGCTCTAAAAGTGCCTTAAAACTAAATTTGTTCTTCAATATTTTGGAAAAAATCGCCTTTGGCGATAGGCCTTTGGCGGCTGAGAGCATAGGCGTCCACAGGGGTGACTGGGGGGCAAGGATGTCAGGATAGCATAAAAATTTGGTGGTGTTATTTACGTATAGTTTCATTTTTTTAAACAAAAAACTCAAAAAATGTATTCGAAGTGTCAACAAACCAAAAAAAACCCTGCGGGGCAAGGTGGGGGCACTACTCCATAGTGTCCAAGCTTAAAAAATAATTAATTTTTCAACAAAATACACCTCTGATCGTCTCAGAATTTGATTTCAAAGTGTCCAAAAACTAAAAAACGCCCTGCGGGGCAGGGTGGGGGGCGCGCCCCCCACACCCCACACCCCCCTTACCCCGTGGGTCAATTGTTTTCCTTGCTTTGCCCCCACCCCCTGGCAGAAATTCTGCGGACACCCGTGGCTGGGGATACTACTAGACCCCCTTCATATTTTCAAAAATCGCCCCCCCCCATGACACGAGGCTAGATCCGCCCCTGGTCACGAGAGCGACATCACAGCCGCTTGTTCTCAGATTGTTGTGTTCAATGGGACCAGACCCACGGCCAGCTAGTCAGACCGTTTCCATTCCCTGTAAAGTATGGTGATTGTAGCTTCAGGAGACCTTGAATCCGTATGGGAAGAACGGATCCAACTGATCTTGAAAAATGCCCTCCTATCAATCTGTCCCCCCGACATACGGGTTGTTTTGTCCCGCCTTTTAAACTTTGTCAGCTCCACTGCAAATTCCTAATTTTCAGCTTAGTGCCATAGCCCCCGCGAAGCTAACTTTTAGCCAATGTCTAGCTTAGGTACTGGTACCCTACATTTTTTGGCCCGAGCACAATTAACATAACAGTGATAGAAGACCCTGTTACCGCAAGTACTACACGCAGTTGTAATCATTTGGACGTACCTACTGCTGGGTGCCTTTCTCGAGTTAAAACCGCATGCGAAAATGTTCGACTATGCGAAATCAAGTGGTTTAGGTATTTTGTTTTATCAATGTTAAATTAGATGAATCCATTGTGCAGTGGCTTATATCCGCATGACGAACATTTTCAATAAACTCGAGAATAGGCATCCTGGGGTGGGAATTGTTATATGAGAAGTTTAATAAGCCGGCAGTCCACAACTGATGTTACGGCTTGTTAAGTTTGTGTTAACACGGTCTTCGATTACTAATTAGACTACACTATGTTACCGTTGGGTCAATTGTGTGTCGGCATTTCATCATTGTGTCAATTGTAGACCGAATCATTGAACTTCACACTCTCAACATTCCTGTCCGTTCCGTTCACGTTATGTCATTTATGGTAAGCCTTTAAATGTTAGAATTTCCATCAATCAGCTAGGTAAGTAGATACAGTTCGTTTTTCCTATGTTTGAACTCTCTACAGACCGAGACACCGTCAGTTGTTCTGTTAGGCCGAGAAAGACAACATTGCAAGGTGAGCGCGCAATGTTGTCTTTCTCGGCTTAGCAGAACAACTGACTGTGGCTCCATCTGGTGAGAGTTCAAACATAGGAAAAACGAACTGTAAGTAGACCACCTTACCTAGGTACCTTGGTACTATCTACCTTTGTTCGGTCTACCTAGGTACTTAGACCTTGTTCATCACATCAAGTCGTGTGAGTGAGAGCAGTGCCGGACTGGCTCGTCAGGGGCCTCGGCGGCTATTATTACTATTTAAAGGTATTTTGGAGAAAGCTGCCCACCAACCAGCCCCGCAGGGCGATTTTTGGATTTTTAAAAGTTTAAAATGAAATTTTAAAACAATTTGGTGATTTTTTAAGTTCATTTTTTCACAAGAAAAACATAACAGATAGGCCTGCCAATAATGGCAGGGCGCTTTTTTATTTACTGTAATTCTTAAAATGATTTTGGGATTATGTATACTTGTATTTTTCAAAATGAGGCTAACAGAAAGTGAAGTTAAATGTACCCAAATTCTGCCCTGCAGGGAAAATTTTCAATTTCAGTCACTTTTAAAACGATTTTGCGATTATAAAAACGTGTATTAGTTTGAGCGAAGATGCTAACAACGATTGAAATTAAAGAATTGACCCAGCCTGCCCCGCAGGGTGAATTTTGATAATTTGTATTTATTTAAGCGATTTTGTGATCTAAAAATGTGTATTTGGCACCAAATGTCAAACATAAAGTTAATGGAAAATGAAATTAATGATTTTCCGTCGCCATTAGCCTCGCTGCAGAACAGTGCGTCGTTAAGCCCCAGATAAAAAAAATGGAAAATGCGACAAACCTGCCCCGCAGGGCCCTTTTTGGATTTTTGTTTATTTCCAAAAGATTTTGGGATTGTAAAATCGTGTATTTGACTTCAAAATGCCCAAATATAAGAGGCCCCCGCCAGCCCCGCAGGGCGCTTTTGAACTTTTATAATCTTTAATTTGTTTTTGGGACTTTAAAAATGTGTATTTTGCTGCATAATGCGTAGGTAACAAAAAGTTAATGAAGACAAATTTAAATGCCCCCAGCCTGCTGAGCGCTTCTCGAATTTTGTAATTATTAAATGATTTTGGGATGTAAAAATGAGTATTGGTTGGGCTGCAAAATTTACAACATAAATATAATATTAAATGATGTTCATACCAAGAGGCCCCCAGACTGGCGAGCAGTTTTTTTGTTAGATTTTTGTTAATTTTCAATTGATTTTGGGATTGCAAAATCGTGTACCTAAATGGCTTCAAAATGCTCAAAATGCTGTTATTGGAAGAACCATTTAAATAGAAGAGGCCCCAGCCTCCCTCCCTTTTGGGAGGGCCCCAAAAGTGCCCCAGAGCACTTTTTGAACTTTTGTAATCTTACTTATAGTTACGCAGTTCTGTCTGTGTGTCAGGAACGCCTGCGCGCGCATCCTCTCAATTTCGCGCGCACACTCTCTATGTTGTATTTAAAATTAAAATGGTCGACGTTACATTGCCCAAATCATGTCCAAAATACATCTTCTGCTCTTTGTGCATAAATAAATAACTGAAACTTACCTAAATGGCAATCCTTATCCCTTTGTGTTTATAAGAAATGTATTTTAACACAGAATAACTGTCCAAATCTTTACATTATATTGAAAACGGCACTATTTTGTATTTAAAATGGTGACCTTTCATTGCCAATCGTGTCTAAAAATACGTCTTTTGCCTTCGCAAAGTAAAGAAATAACCATAACTTACCTTAAACGTAATCCTTATCCCTTTGAGTGTGTAAAAAATCTACTATAACACATAATAACCGTTCAAAAGAGCCATTACATATAGAAAACTTCTTCACGCTAAGAAACGTCAAAGTGTAATTTTTAAACATTTTCATTTGATCTGTATTTTAGAGGGCCATGAAAACCAAACAAAGCCGATAGATTTTTAACATTGGCCTCAAGATGCAATTTGCAAACGATCAAACGTATTATTTTCTTCCTACATTTAATCAACACGGTTCTGTAACCCTTAAACCAACTAACCGACGAAGTTTTTAAATAATGTTGTTAGATTAATCATTTTCAGTCGTTTCTTATTTCGTAGAGTGGTCTGTATTGAGTCATGTATTGACAACGAATTCATGTTGCTGTTGATAAAGTTTGAAGCACCAATGTTTAAGTTTTACATTGTTAACTGAATATCTATACTTTAATTAGTGGTAGATCGGCTGAAGTCCATTTCAATATGAACAGTATTTCTGACATCAACCAATCATTTGTAATGGTGACATGAGTTATTGTAAGAGAATACTTCAATATAACGTTATTTGTTAACATCAGTGAAACGGTACTTGATAGAGCTTGATTACAATCCAAAATTGTGCACCGCAAATCAAACAAATTTACTTCCGCCCTACATCTGAGGAACGTATAATATAATGAAGCCGTAGATAACATGTAATAGCATAACAAATGAAGAAAAGGCCGTGGGCATCAGGTCACGGTATCAACGTAATGAAATATATATTTTTTTTACGGCGCATACATTGTTTTTCTTCTTATTTTTACTTAGTACGAATACTCTGGTGTAAATTTGAAAACTTATATGAAATTGTTTTACCATAATAGGTATGATCAAATTGCTTTTCTTCGTTCCTCATTTTTTAACGTTTTCTGTTAAGATTGGGTCATCAACGACGTCAAATGTATTAACGACGCACACTCTGCTGACAAATATTGCTGTCGTTTTATATTTACGCATAACTCACTGGTGCACATTGGTCATGTTTTACATGACGGGTCCCTCTAGTATATATGAATCGTTTTGGGATTGTAAAAATGTTTATTTGGCTGCAAAACGTTCACCATGAAGTTAATGGAAGATGGGTTTATTTGAGGCCCCCAACCTGCCACGCAGGGCGCTTTTTTACTTCTGGTATCTTTCAATGGATTTTTTGATGATAAAAATGCATGTTATACACAATCTAGGGGCCTCAATAGCCAGGGGCCTCGGCGGCGATCGCCGCCTAGCCGCCAGGGGCCAGTCCGGCCCTGAGTGAGAGTCCATCATAGCCATGTCGAATGTTGATCATTCAACACATAACTCCATGATTAAATGATTACTACGCAGATCAAGTACTACCTAAGTAGGTAATTGTCATTGTTAACTACTAGGAACATTATATACGTACCAAAATCTGCATGACAGCATTATCCCGAGTTCCACCAGACATAATAACCTGCAACAAAAAGATGTGGTGTAAGGTCCTAGGTAGTAGGTAACAAAACTTGAATAAGAACTATTATTATAAAGCACAGATTTACAAACCTCTAGAGCCCCTGAAGATAATGGAGGAGTCATGTTTAACCGACAACCCAAATAAATGGTTTACAAAACAAAGAGACGTGAGAAACAATTGTTAACCTCACGATACGCCAAAAGGACGGTATTTGAGCGGGAAATGTGACAGCAAGTCCTGCACTGCAGCTGCACGCTTTGCAAATGGCAGATCTGTCTGTCAGTTCAAGGTCAGTTTCCGACTACTAGCGTGCGTAGCGGAAAATGTGTAGAACTAAAATTAGACGCCGGCGGCGGCGACATTATGCGCGCGCAGTCTCATATTCGGGCAAGTACATTAGGCAACACTGCAAGACACCCTCCACTCACAGTCCGCAACAGCACTGCTAGCCGTACATTGACACTTGGGTAGTAGAAAGTATCTGCTTGTCTCTTTTACAATCCAGAATAATGAACTTATGGTGTCGAATTATTTAAATTCGTAGAGTAAATATGGGAACCGGCGACTGGGAAAAAATGCTGCCCGAGCCAGATCTATTGGGGCAGTATTTTCACGAGCAATACAAAGTTTTGCCAGAGCATCAAAGGTTAGAGGCGCTTTCTGCGAAGTGTTTTACATTATATTAATCATGTTCTACACAATCTAGGTATAAAAAAAATCTGATTTTAGGAGAAAACCGGACTGGAAGAAAGGTAAAACCACAAAAGTAAAAGAAAAGCGTCGCACAAACGTCGAGGCCTGCGGAGATGTGTCCACAGTATCTGGCCCATCGGATGTGGAACTTCCCACCAACGCATCAAGTTTTGCTGTCTTTGCAAGCGTTCGCTTAGCCGTCTTGGATCGGTGGATGAAACAAGCTTGTCAAATCTATCTTTCGTCTTCTTCAAGCACCCCTCCAATCGATGGAAGTGAAGTTGAGAGTGACAGTGAAGAAACTATTGAAAGAGGTCGAGATGTAACACCAATGCGTGTCCCCAAGGTAAATTCATTTGTCAGGTGGTGTGCATCGGGTTCCTATCTTACTTCTTTTGGCTTAGAAACGATAGAAGACACTGATTAGTCAAGCTGAGAAGCAACAGGAGGTGGAAACTATTTGTCATCCCCCCTCCCCCACAATAACTGTCACATTAGTGGGGTTCTGTTGGTCCGTGATCCACTGGGCTGTGTAGGTCAGTTGCTCATGAGTCTGAATTCAAGTAAGGGTTTTCTATGCTGGACAGTCCATGAAGAGGCCGATCAAGTCGAGTCGAAGATCAACCTCCACCTATGCATGGGTACCAGGCACAGACCTCCCAGACCACCGTCCTTGATCTGGTCCCCACAAATAGTGTCTTTCCAGAGTTAACCTCCCCCCTTCCACACATGGGTAGCCCATTTCAGGGTGGCCTACCCTTCAAGGTCGGATTCTCGGCGCCTCTCTCCCCATGACTGCCCTTAAATGTTTTGTTTTTTGACGTAAACTATAGTATACCTAGTAGTACCTTTTCATTTTATTTCTTAAAATGATGTCATTAAAATTCTGTAGTTCTGTTTGCTAACTTAGGAAGTGCCAGAATCATTTAAATCTGTTTTTAGCTTGGATGCGATAAATCTGTAATCTGGCATGACATTTAAATAATAAAATTTAATACAATAGTTATTATTAATTAATTGTTAATTTTCAGATTGTGGGAGTTGGCATCCGAAGCGTATTCGAACTGATACGAGAGAGCCGGTCTTCTCATCCTGTACTCTGCACGAAAGCTCTTTCAGCTTTGCTTGACGTAGTGCAGGGCCTGCAGCCAGAAGGACTGAAGTCCGAGCCAATGGAAGTTATCGGTAAGAAGTTCTTACAATGATAACAAAACAAACTCGCTCAATGTGGAATATTTCAATTGCAAATAAAAATGTGACAATACCTACATTAAGTTATGCATGGTGCCACAGTTTGTAGGCTACTGGCCAATGACAATCATCACTTTTTCAGATCCTCTATTTGATTTACTCCTGGACTTGGCCACCTCTCACGGCCCCGAGTCGACGACTGCCAATGATGGCCGTCACCTGACAGCTGTGGCCTGCGCCTGTCTCCTCAGTCTAGTCGTCGTGCGAGGTGATACAGGGAAACTGCTCAACGCAACTGCGGCTCTACTCATGTCTCCACGAGCTCTCTCATCTCAAAATATTCACGTACGATTGGTTGAACAATTGCTGTTAAATTCACTAAATCTAGTTAAAATTAATTATAATTTATTAATACTGCTCTGCTGTTTATATTCTTAGGTAATTACCTTCTGTATTCTAATCAATATTTAATTTAAAATTAATACCTATGTTTGACATTGCAGCTTATCCAATTGTCTCCCCCGCCTACCTAGCGTAAATGTGTGACAGACTGTTGAGTGACGTGTTTATTCATGTTGTAGATGCCAGCTGTCTTGACTGCCCTGCAGAGAAGTGTGCATGGAGTTTTGATTGGTAAAGTTGTACGACCTGACTGGATTACGCACGGAGTTCCTAAAGCTTCAAGAATAGATACATTCTATGTCAACTTGCACGGGGGTGAGTTGAAGTCGTTGTATGTGTAGGTGTGTATGTGTGTGTTACACACAGTTAGGGTTAATAATAGCTTGTGTGTTCTTTTATATTTGCAGATGATATGGCAGATATACCAAGTTCCATGCCTCTTAGTGTTAAAACGCTGGCAAGTGATGGCCAGTATATTTATCTTTATTCGTCAAAAGGTCTGTTTAAAATTGGCTCGGGATATGGATCAACAATCAAAGGTCACGTTTATCTAAACCAGAGAGACTTTTATCCTGACGGAGAAGGTTGGCTGGGGTTTGCTAACGTAAGTGCTTTTACTCTCATAAAATCAATGCTGTTGGGAATAATATGATGGATATAACATGGTCACTTGCTTGCAGGGCATTTTGCATTTCATATGTTTGGGAAAGTCCGGCTGTGAGTTGCTAGTGCTTGACAGGGAGACGTTACGAGTGATAGATATTGTGATGTTGGAGGGAAAAGACTGGAGTGCTTGCATCATGTTTTCTGATGGCGAAAACCTGGGAATGATATCAGCCAAGGATGTAAGTTTCAACGTTTGAAATCAGTTAATTTACACATAAGAAATTTGCATGGTGGTATGTTTGAGGATTAAATATACTTATCGATATCAATATATTTGAGCACATTTGTTTGGCTGATCCTTAAACTGGATTATAACAAGATCTTAAACTATTCTTAGGCTAAATTACGCTGATCGATGTTTGCTATCTCAAGATTAAATGAGATTACTAATAATGTTTAAATGCAATTTCAAATTTGACATCGAGGTCATATTATACACTCAAAATACAAAATTTAAATGGGAGGGGTAAACTAAGGGATACTTACTGGTCCGGGAGAGTCTGATACTGGAAGGCCAGTTCAGAATGCTGGCGGACTGGGGGATAGGGTGGGGCATGCTCTAAAGCTTGCAATTCACATGTATCTTCTTACATAGGTACATTTAACTTTGAAGGTGTCAAACTTGCTTGACAAGCCATGTGACCTTAACATGATGTCAGGCTTGAAGTCCTCTATCCATGTTGAAACTTTCAATAAAACACCACATTTATCAATCTTACGTGTCAAATTGACTGACGTGCAAGATTGATGTTATATGGAATCGGAGGGCTTAAAAGTCATGTTGCATTGCAATTTATTGTGATTATGTCATGATCTCAAGGTCCTTATTGATACATTGATCAGTGTAATTCAGTCTTTACATAAAATTGTTGGTTTTTAGAAATGCATTTTGGTGTTATTTTAGGCTTCTTAAATGTAACCAGTCACTATGTAAATCTGATTGAATGGTAGTTGTATTGCTTCACAGAAGCAGGGTAAGTTAATGAATATTGAACAAACATTAGTAACTTAGTCAACTGATACTAATGGGAATGAGGAATTGACTGATATTTGAATCATCTTTATCTTCAACTGTTATTATTTGCTTGATTTGTAGTGTGTTTATTAAAGTGTGTATATTCTCTAGGATGGCTTTGTGGTGAGAACAGTGAACCCCAACAACCCTGTCGTGCCGGTGAACGAACTACCTCTCAAGTTGGCTCGCAAATGTCTTGATGCATTCGGCGTGGCCACGTTCGACGAGGAGCCCGCAATTCACACGCTCAATGTTGGTTGCAATGAGGAGGTGGCGGTCATCACAGCTGGCAAGGATTTCGGCATTATTAGGACAAATTCAGGAAAGGTACACAAATCACATTGTTATGTCTGAATTACATGGAGCATTTCTTGTTCAACTTCTGTGTCATTATTCTTTGATAGAAATTAGAGCATGTTCTAAATGAGCCAGAGGTTGAGCTCAACTTCTTTGACATGTTGCTTCATGTAAATACAAAATTGTGTAAAAAAGGGAATATGTCACAGAGTTGAAAAAGAAATTGTGCCATATATCAGGCTTTATGTATACATACACCAAGGACATTTTGTCATTGTGAAATACGTTATGTTACATTATAGGTAAGCTTTAAGAGTATTCTATACACATTTCAAACTAGGTATATGTAGTGAGGAAAACATTAACAGTGATTCTTATGAATTATTACGATATGAGTGATCCTTATGATTTTTGTTCAAGTTTTAACATAATTGCTCCAGTGACCAACTTGTACACAATGTCAAAGCACATATTGTATTAACAATTGCTCTACTGACTGCTGACCTCAGTGACCCTCGTTATCTAAGTCAAAGTCACTATGCAATCAACAATGTACAAGTAATATTTTGCCCTTGACACTGTGTATGTAAATAAACAATAATTCTGATGCAATTTATATGCAATTGCATTATCCCGTTACTGAAATAATAATTATTAAATCTAACTCGGGCATTTTACTAGTTAAAACTCACTCTTTTAAAAGGTAATTCGAGATATTGAAGTTGTTCTGAAAGACGTATGATCATAATTTGACCTTTGATATTTATCAAAGGTCCAACGGACCTCCAACGGCTGGTGTGTTGGATACCTCGGTTCTCGTCAGATCACCGAGGTTAAGCAACATTGAGCGCAGTCAGTAGTTGGATGGGTGACCATTCAACTCTGCCTTGCCAGGTTGCTGCCGTTGGGTCAGAGAGACTGGGGTGTTTGGGGGTTAGTGTGACGACCTCCCTCCACCTGTTATCAGTCTCTCGACGGCGCGGGTTGTGGAGGCTCGTGCTGTGAATGTTACACCGTCCTTCGGAAGGGACGTTAAGCCGTTGGTCCCCTTGGTATCTTTCGTCAGGAGTAGGCTACATGCCGGTAACGGGTTTCCTCTCCTCCCTTCTCTATATTACATTCTCACTAGTGGAGCCTGGCTCTGTTGAGAATATAGACTTAATAATAATAATAATAATTTACATTGGTAAATAAATTGATACAAAAACAAAATTGGCATAATTTTTGTATTGGGTAGGTAAGGTACATATTCTGCCTCATCACAGAAACTCACGGTCAAAGAATGTCAAATGCTTATTTGGATGATATTGGTTGGAAGCTCTTGAGCTGTGATGCGTGTGAAACATTCGTTGACAAGTGAAATTATCAAATGAACATTCCTCTACATTTACATGTTTGTTCTTGGTGTCAAAACAAATGTATTGTCAATTGAAATTCAATTTCTTCTATCATGAGAAAGGAGTTGCATTTCAACTTGACTGCTGCCTGTCCAAATGGCTCTGTCTGCCACAAGTAAATGTTATAAAAACTTGTACCATTACTTAGAAGCGCCTCTGCTTCTCTTCTCCAGGTGTTGTACTGTGGTAAATCGTCGAGCCTTGGAATAAAGCAGGGAGGTTTGCGTAACGGCAAGTGGGCGGAGCTTCCAATCACCAAGTCTCCGAAGATCAATCACGTAGCTGTGGGCCATGAAGGTCTCCATGCAGTCTTCATTTCAGAAGATGGGTCGGTCTTCTTTGTTGGCACAGCTCGGAGGGGCGAAGATGGAGACCAGAGTAAGACGTTATGTATTAATAAATGTTTATTAAGTGGGCAATTCAAGCTCGAATTAAGCTGTTTTAATGTGTTTTATAAGTGGTTATGTGCCATGTTGGCTTTGTTTCCTGTATTGCTTCTTTATCACATTAGGTAAGGCACGACGGCAGCCAAAAGCCGTCAAGCCAAAGAAAATGATCAAGGTGGATGGGCAGCATATAGTCCAAGCAGCATGCAACAATGGCACAACTGCTCTTGTCAACAAAGATGGAGAACTCTTCATGTTCGGCAAGGATACAGCGCACTGCGATGCTTCATCAGGTTAACTATCAACACAGTCTGAAATGTCAGTAGATGATGCTCGAGTAACTCGGCAACTTAATTCGCTTCTCTTATTTCCAGGCCAAGTGAGTGACTTGAAAGACGTGCATATCTCGGCTGTGGCTCTGGGGAAGGCACATGCTATTGCACTCACAAACAAGGGACAAGTCTTCACTTTTGGTATAAACAACAAAGGCCAGTGTGGTCGAGATTTCATTGCTCAAGTCAAGGAATGTAAGTATGAGAGCATCCCGTACTTAGCTGGGTTTTACGAGGACTTACATTTCTGTGCCCAGTGGTAGAGGCCAATAAACAAGTAGGTAGTTCTGCATTCGTCCAGTCACATTTGTAATGGTGACACCAGTCATTTTGTAAGAGAATTCTTCAAAATAACTATTGGGGAACTTCAGTCATATGGCAATTAATGTAGCTTGATTACATGATTCCAAAAGTGTGCCAAGAAAGTTCAAGAAAATGGACCTCTGGCTTTCTTCCTCTGAGGTACAGAGTTATACATTGTACACGAATGATTTCTTGAAATTACTTAATATTCTATATTTTACATAAAAGTTCAATCATTTTATAAAACTGAAATGTTTGGAGAATTCAAGTCAATTTACTGAGAATGGTGTGGCAAGACAATCGTAATCTGTGTGTTAACCCTTTGACGAGTGAGTTAATTTGTAGGTAGATAGAGGTAAAAATTCTGTATCCATTTTGGGATGAATTAGGAAGCAGATTTTTGTATAATAAGAATATAGGGCTATCAAATAATGAGCAAATTTTTTAAATTTAAATTTTTATTTTTTTATTTTTTTATGATGATGTAGAATGCCAAAATGTAAGAGATGCGGGCATACTCGTTAAAGGGTTAAAGCTCACAACTCGTGGCTGGCTGTGTAGAGAGAATGAGAACTGAGGATGCTAATTTGCGTGTTGCAGTGGTGCCAACTACTGTGACTGCCATGGAGACTGGCATGCTGGAGGAGGGGGAGGGAGATGACGAGGAACAGGAGTGGGAGGATGCTCAAGAGGTGATGTGTGCTCCAGGGAAACATAAGTGGAAGCACACCATGTGCATGGTTTGTACGGTACGTAATATGCTGAAACGACTTTGTTATGCTATTTGAATAGCTTGGACCGCTTTAAAAAAAATTCCAAAAGTTACGACCTTACTTCATGTTCAGAATTTTGCTGGATTCAAATTCAGCTAAATAAATTGACATTTATACAAAATATAACCGCTCATAACTTGTGTTAAAAGTTTTTTTTTTTTAATCTTCTTCTTTCAGTGAGCAATTCATTCTCAACAACTTTGTCTCTTGAGCAAATAGTCCTCAACTACACGAATGCAATCTGATAACTGGCGAAATCCACCGGTGGCCTATTCTATAACGAGAATGAAATCATTCCGGCCTGGAATCATTTCAGATTAATGTTATCCTTATGGCCGTGAAATGATTCCACGCCGGAATGATTTCGTTTTCGTTATAGAATAGCCCCCCAGAGAGCATTCTGGATATCACTATCCAGAATAGTGATAGATAAATTAACTATGGAATTTAAATTATTTGTTCAGTAGAAGTGGAAAGGAGAATTGTTTGGGGTAATAGTAATTGGATAGGACAGCAAAGCAATTGATATGTGTAATGAATGAATTGGCCAGGTGTGTCGCGAGTGCACGGGCTACAGCATCAGCTGTCTGAGCAGCATGCGACCCGACCGCAACCCAGGCCAGGAGTGCGGCTGCGGCGAGGGCGACTCGGGATGCTCGGACTGCGGTTGTTGCCGGATCTGCGCCAAGGAAAACGTCGACAACTCGGACCTGGCGATTCTCGGACCAAGTGGCGCCGGAGATCTAGCTGGCATGATGAGGCTCGATCTCATATTCGGAGGTAAAAATCACTTTTATTTACACTGTTTCTCTTTTAATGTAATCTTATGCCGGCAATTGTAAAGACATCTCCACCATTACTCTGTATGCCCCGATTCTACAGTAATTTTATTAAACTTGATGTACATCTAATACTAATTAATACATGTAAAAATAACATGGATCTTTTTAAGTTTTTTGTACATTTTATAGATTTTTGGATATGTAAAAGATTCTATACATATTAGTGGTTTATATAAGATGATTGATCTCTCAAGGTCGCCACGGGGCGCGCCTGCAAGATCACCTGCAACGTCGCCTGGACGAACGAAAGCAGCGCCAGCGAGGTAAGCTGGCTGGCGGCTCTTCATCCAAGCACGGTGGACTCAAGATGAAGGGGTCCAGCAACCGAGCCGGTCCCTCCACCATCACCGTGGTCACCACCAAGGCAGTGCCGGCGACCCCCGTGCGGCCAGTTGTGGTTCCGGTTTCAGCTAACCTTCTCGGTGAGTTGGAAAGATCAAGTGTTCCCTGTGATCATCGACTCACTTTCAGTATATTTGTATTCACTCTATTATTGTTAGTGATCTTGGCAAGGAAAGCAAATTTTACCATGTGTGTGGAATTACTTGTTTCTGGGTCAAAAAAATTATGTAGGTAGGTAGTAACTTGCTATAATAATTCACAAATTTTTCTCAAATTAAAAATGGACAAAAACTTAATAAAATACATTAGAAATGTTTGAAAAGGCAGAATTTGTAAAGGAATTAATGGTGAAAATGCATTTACAGGAAAATTAAACGCCTACTTTTTTAAATTGGGAACATGTGAAATATATATGTTTAAGTTTCTATTAGATATGGAAAAACATCACTTAAAAATGTAGGCATGTTCTAAATGCCAGCCCTTGTTTATTAGTTTGATCTATTTCTGACAAGTGGTCTACTAATGCTTGTTTTGCGCTGTGCTGCAGCTGAGGAGGCTGGAGGCAACAGCAGCGACGTGGACCGCGTGTCGTCTCTTCCGCCCGCTCGAGTGTCCCTCCCCTCGGACAGTCCGGCCGTGCAGATCTGCGCCGGCCTCCACCACGCCGTCGTGCTGCTGCAGAACGGAGAGGTCTACACCTTCGGCAGTAACACGTACGGGCAACTCGGCGTCGGCGACCTGTCGGCCAGAGGCGGGCCGGCACTCGTGCGCATGGCGGGGCATTGCGTGGGCGTCGCAGCGGGTGCCAATCACACTGTCCTGCTCACCGCCAAGGGAGAGGTCTACACATTTGGCAGCTATCAGGTCAGTCTAATTTCACATTTACCATACTTTCTTCAGGGATGAGAGTATTTTTGTAATTTTTGTCTACTTTGCTTACCAAAATGTATCGTGTGTAGGTATACATTTTATATCGACAAGGATTCAGGGTTCAGAACATTTTGGGTCGTATTGCAATTCAGTATAATTACAGTTCATGAAAACTACTTTGTAAGAATACAAATTACCGTATTAACTCGTGTATAAGACGCAATTATATGTCAATATTTTGATTCTGAAAACAGCCCTGCGTCTTATACACGCATACCAAGCTTTTTTCCCAGTAAATCCAAGGTGGATGTTTGTAAACAGAGCTGTGGTAGACTGCCACATGTTGTCTATCTCTGCCTTTCCCTCTCACTCTGTCTGGACTACTCACACTGTGTAGACACAACATTATTAACATATTCAATTTGTGCAACAAAATGTTTTCTCTTGCATTTAGATCAGGAGACAAAATATATGTTTACGTCTGAAAAACATTACTCTGACAGACATAAAATAGACTAAACACTGTTGAATGGCAATCTTAATGGAAGGGGAGGAGAGGAGTTGGGTTTGTTTTGGAATGCAGAGGAAAGGCAGGTGCATGCCTCTTAAAGCAAGCAACAGCTGCTGGGAAGAGACTTCCCTCCCCCTTTCACAGAAGCAGGAAATTACTGTTTGTTTACAACAAGTTGGCAGTGATTTTCATTCAAATAGCTTAGTTAGCTGGAAAACCAACATTTAGATGGATATCATGTATACAAACACACAATGTTTTTCATCATTTTACTGCGCCTTATACACGCATGCTAAGTGTTTTCTTAAAATAGACTTCTCAAAACAAGGGTGCGTCTTATACATGAGTGCGTCTTATACACGAGTTAATAGGGTATTGTATGGGTAATTAAATTGGGACAAAAATATGTGGTTTTGTAATTTTGAGGTGATGTTCTAACCCGATCTTATGTTTACTCCAACAGAAAGGGCAGCTGGGTCGTCCATCGCCAGTGGCCGGACAAGACTCTGCGTTGCCTGGCAACAGCAGTGGCCGTCGGGATCCTCGATCATCACGCGATGGTCCGTGGTACTCGTACCCGTGCTCGGTGCCCAACATCGGTCCCAAGCACGGTCGCAAGGCCACCTGGGTCGGCGCCAGCGGAGATCAGACGTTTCTCAAGATCGACGAGAGTCTCATTAACTCGCTAAGTCTCACGCAGTCGACTGTCATTGCAAACAAGAACTGCATTGGTGAATAGTTATATACAAAATATGGTCATTCTTTGTCATGGCATGAGCAATCATGAGTTGTTCATTATAATCATGTTGTTTATTGAGAGCTCTGTTATACAAATGTGTTTAAAGATTAAACTTTCTATAGTTGGCATTTGCCTGTGATACCTTATTTATTGAAATCAGTCAATAATTCAGTAATTATTCAGTTGTTTGTTGAATACAAACAATTTGTGTATGTAAACTGCGAAATAAATATTAAACTATTATTAGCTATTAAATTATAAAATAATTAATATTGAAAGAATGTATCTTCCCCACTTGGAGAGGATTGTAAATGTGTTTCCTTGCCAATATTTATTTATTCTCAGAGTGCACATATTTGATGTCGTGATTTACCCGCAGTGTTATTGCCGTCGGAATCCGACCACGCCAACAGTTTCAAGTGTCTGGTGATCAACAAACGCGACGGCAACTGTAACAGTTTCTCCGGCGCCGATCAAGCGGACTTCGCTCACACAGCGACATGTCTCGACCCCCTTTACAACATCTTGTGGAGCTATCGGCCTTCCAGTCGAGACATGTCTTGCTACAACGTGGTCGCCGCCGAATCCCGACCAGCCATCACGCCTTCGCCGTCGATACTCAGCCCCGAGCTGGCTCTGCCCGTCGTTTCGTCTTGCTTTGTAACGCGATCTCAGGCGGCTCTGCACCTGCTGAGTTGCCTCGACACGTTGACTCAGGCTCAGAATCAAAGACTGACTGTGAGAGAGGAATGTGAGGAGAGAGTGGCCGGAACGGGGAAGGTTTACAGTCGTGAGGACTTTGTGGCTGTGACGAGGTTTGAGAGCCATGGAGGAGGATGGGGTTACTCGGGACACTCGATTGAGGCAATCCGGTTTATGGCGGACACGGATATTCTGCTTGGTGGCCTGGGATTGTTTGGTGGACGGGGAGAGTACACTGGAAAGATCAAGGTAGGACAACATGATAGTATAACACTAGTAAAGTAATAGTATTACCCTATTTCAATAGCATTCAATGTGGATAAGACATCCCCTCATCAGAAACAAATGTCAATTTAAAATGTAAGTCAAAGCAGAAGAGTCTATGAAATTAACCGTACATTGTAAATTACGTTACCAAGCAACCGGTCATGTTTACAGCTATACGACATCGGAGTGGACGGCGGAGAACAAGAGACTGATGGAGAACTGTTAGCTGAAACCGAAGAGATTCCTTACGAGTGTGGGCCGAGACAGAAGTATCCCATGCTGTTTGAGGAGCCAATCACCCTGCAGGTGATGTACATCTGTGTACTGACTCTATCTCATTATCTTGTATGAACTTCAAATGAATATTCTGATTGCAGGCAAACCGCTGGTATGTGGCATGGTCTAGAGTCAGTGGGCCATCGAGTGATTGTGGATCCAGCGGACAAGGGATGGTGACAACTGACGATCAGTATGTACATCTTTCTACAACACTACAGCACTATCTATCTAGTACCGTTACTGGTACTAGTTACTGATGTAGAGATGGAAATACCAGTCCAATGAAATTAGCAGTATGTAATAAAGAAAAGGATGTTAAACTAATTTATCCATTTGTTTATTTTCAGAGTAATTTTCTATTTCAAATCGTCGAAGAAGTCAAACAACGGAACGGATGTTAATGCTGGACAGATCCCGCAGCTTCTATACCGAGTTGTAACCCCTGAAAATCAAACTCCGAACCGGCAGACCGACCAATCGGAGCCAGTCTACATCCTAAGTCGAGAGTTTTCTCGTGGTGTATCAAGGGTGAGTTTGACAGATAGTGGATATTAAGAATAATGTGATGGATATTGCTGTCCTGTAAACTCGTAGTTTTCCAATATGACGTAGTTAGTTGTAAATTATCTAATTAATATTGGATGAGAAAACGATAGAAAATTGACAGTAACTGATGAAAAGAGTCTACTAGTGTTCATAATTAAATAAATAAACATTGTATCAACAGTCTGTATTACATTCTGCTACAATAGGTAATATCTTTTTAATTAGCAATTTTCATGTGATTTCACCTCTCAAATGCACCTACATATAGGTACAAAGTGTTTTCGTATTTATAAGTCCATTGTTCTGTCCTCTCAGGAATGTTTCCAGTCTGTGATTGCACTGCTTCAGTGGAGTTGGAACACTTTCAAAGCAGGTCTAGTCGACATATCATTTACGGGCAACTCGACTTCGACGCATCTCGGAGCATTACTTGACCTTGAGCGACTGGTCTACATCAGTCGAGCAAGTCTACGCCTTCTGCGGACTTACACCAACGAGATTTATCCAAATCAAGGTAATCCGAGTTCCAATTTGCATGAGCAAAGGAGTAGCTTTTTAAAGTAGATTGAGTTTTTACGATTTATTACTTTTGTCTTGACGAATTTGTTTTGTTCTAGTGGGCTCCAAGAAGCTACCTACTGAGTCTGTAAGGTTGGCGGAATGTGTTGGCGATGTGCGTGCCTTATTAAGTCAGATATTGGCCGACCATATACCGAGTGTCACTACGTCACGGAAAACTGGCAAGATAAGGTTGCAGAACCAGAAATGTGAGTTTCTTTATTATTTGTATTGCGTGTAGCAGCAAACGTTATGATACAAATCTGTATTGTTTATTATTGCAGCTTCAACTACAAATGCATCCAAGATGATAAGCAGCATCTTAGAAGAATGCCACGAAACATTTGTGTCCTGTTTCCATGCATTTTACCCAACTGCTTTCTTGAAGTGGACTTGCCTTTGTGATTTATTGGCAGTGATGGACAAGGTAATATTTTTTGTTTAGCATTTTTTAAATCAATATAAAATAGCAGTCAAATTATTTTTCTCACTGCCCACAGATATATTTACTCTAAATATTATAGTAATTAATAAGAATGTTTTTGTGCTACGTCAGCCGTATATTTTGTATTATTTGGTATTTTTACAGTGAGTAAATATAATATTTTTGAAAGTACTTACCTACAGGTAACGCAGGTACAGTACTAGCTGGACCATTAAGAATTGCAATGCAATGTCTCTTACAGCAGGTTAGCAGTGATCACGTTGGCAACTCTGACCGGCTCCTCAGCGCGGTGCTCGCTTCACTGTGCAGTCCGACTGTCCGTCTTCGTTCCACGTTCCCGATCCTGACGAGCGTTCTCGACGCATCAGATTCTTCTCTCAAGCGGCAACTCAGTCCGTCGGACAACACCGGACTGCCGATGATGCCTTGCGTCGACGGCCATCATTATCCAATACTTGTCGAGCAGATGAGCTACAGAAGTCAGGTGAGCTCATTGCTTCATGGACATACTGTTTTACACATGATTGTTTAGTTGACAGAGTAGACATACCTACTTTATATTTTTAAAGTTTCTATTTACCCTTTTACTGGAGAGTCTGAGAACTTATGTTTTGGGAATTGTTAGGTGAATGAAGACTAATTCTCAACTAATTTTGTATGGATCAAACTGATTTTTACAGACGTTAAACCAGACTCTTACCTTCTTAATCCTAATATCAAATTCCCCATTATCCATGCTTGGATTATCTTGGGTCTGTAGGTTCAGTCAGGGTAAGCATATTTGGATGAATGTAAGGTATTTGGATGAATGCGATATGATTTAAAGAATTTCCAATGAGATCCAAATCCAAATTATTCTGATTGGACTTATAAAAAGTACCTAGTGTATTTCAATTCTGAAAACTATTCTTCGACTATTCTGACTATGATCTGTGTACAGCTGGAGAGTGTCGGCTCCGATGGCAACTGGCTGTTCCGCGAAGTCCTCGAGCGTCTTCTCGACATTGTCACTGTGCCGGTGCAACAGGCGCTGTGTCAGGAGAAGGTGGCACACTCTGCCGAGCTCGTCAAGAACTGCTGCCACCTGCTGGCAAGAGTGGTTGGAGAGCTGGCCAGTCAGTCCAGCGGCACCGACGTAAGTTGTCATAATACATCTTGATCAAATGTGAAATGTAGAATAGAATATAATATTAATGAGTTCTAGTTTGTGAAGAGCAATATTGTCAGCGCATCAAGAGTATTTGTCTTATGTCTCAGGAGGATCTCCAGGGCGCATGCGGCCGCATTCTGCACACCACAATGTCCCGCTTCACCCGGACCAATCAGAGCCGCTCGTGGAACACTGGCAACGGCTCGCCGGATGCCGTCAGTTTCTCAGTTGATCGACCTGGCATTGTGATAGCCGGGGCGTGCGTTTACGGCGGCGTGGGGACGTACGAGTACGAATTGGAGCTGTTGGACGATGTAAGTTAACTTACAGTCCAGTGTTCATGGTTGTGTATGTGCAGGAATAATTCAGCCTTGAAACAAATTTAACAGATATCGTAAAATTTCAATAACTCTTGAAGCTTTTGACCGATTTGGCTGAACCTGAAACTTAATTTTTTATTAATACAAGTAAACTATTCTTCTGTTGAACTTTCTCAAACTTTTATTGTGTTTTACAAACTAAAAACGATATTTCGCCTTCCCTTCGGAAGGCTTCTTCAGGTAATGACAAAATGTTATAAAATGAAAAATGTAATTGAAACAATCAGAAAAATTTCAACTGGCTTAGGTATAGGTTTGTAAGAAAAAACCAATGACATTCAAAAAAGAAACTTACAAGGAACAAATAAACCATACAAGAAAAAACATTATCACGTTTTAGATCATCAATCGTCTAAACTTTAGTCATCCTTCTTCATCGCTTGCCATCTTCTTCTCACCTGCTCTTCTATCGTTCCTCTCCAAACGTTGTGAAAATCATAACTTGGTTGGCTAATGATGTTTATTTTTTCGTTTCTCAAAACCGCCATCGTTGCTGCCTCCTTAAATTGCCTTTTCTTCCATCGTTCTTCTTTCCACATTCTTCCAGTCTTTTCCCATTCCATGTCGTGATGATTTTCCATTGCATGATCTGCTAATAGTGAATTCACTTGTATGTCTGTCGGATGGACTCTTCGGTTTCTTAAATTGGTTTTGTGTTCTCTCATTCTTACCGAAACTGGTCTTTTTGTTTCGCCTATGTATACACCTGAACATTCACACTCCAAACTATAGACCCATGCCTTGTCCTCTTGTATATTATTGATTGGTTTTACGTCCATTAGTAGACTCTTTAATGTTTGTCCAGAATTAAATGTGGTTCTTATGTTAAACTTCTCTAAAACTCTTTTAATTTTATCCGAAATCTTTGGAAAATATTGTAGCGATATAGTATTTATAGGTTCTTCTGTCTGCTTTGATCTTGGATTCCTTGTAAATACACGGTTAATAAACCTTTTGGGATATCCATTCATTTCAAATATGTCTTTCAAATATTCTATTTCTAGTGTTCTTTGCTCCACATTTGTGCTATGTGTGTTTGCCCTGTTGATCAGACATTTCATAGTTCCTTCCTTAAAGATATTATGGTGGTTAGATAAGTAATGTATGTATTGATTTGTATGTGTGGGTTTTCGGTAAACCTCAGTAATAATTTTATCAACATTTCTTATGACTTTGAAATCCAAATATGGAATACTCCCATTCTCTTCTTTTTCCATCGTGAACTTGATAGTTGGTCTCAAACTATTAACAAAATCTAGAAATATTAAAGCAGTTTCCTCTCCTCCTTCCCACACTATAAAGATATCGTCCACATATCTCATCCATAGTTTCGGTTTAATTCCTGCTCCATTCATAATTTCCTCTTCAACGTCTGCCATGCATAATTTTTTATTATGTGTACTTGTGGATGTTAGTCTGATACAAATAAAGAATTAATAATAATAATAATAATAATAATAATAATAATAATAATAATAATAATAATAATAATGTCAGTCCCAACTCCCAACTCCCATGCAGCATTTGACCTTGATCTGAATTATAGTGTAACCTGGGCATTAAAAGAAAAAAGAAAATAAACGGAGAAGGTGCTATAAGAGTTCTGAAGTGACACTCGCGTAACTAATTTTAATGAATTTAGGTCGGAAATAATTTCATTGATATTTTATACATTTTGCTCTGACTGAACTCTGGGAATGCAAATATGTAGTAGTAACGCATTACATCCTTCCATGTCACCAACAGCAGAACAACCCGAGCAACGATCCATCTCACACGCAGCGCTGGAACAGCCTGGAGCTGGTCCGCGGCACATTCGGTCCCGACGACTGCGTAGCCGACGTAGCCGAGGTCAAGTTCGACAAGCCGGTGGCGTTGCGCGAGAACATCAAGTACGCCATACGACTGCGCAACCACGGCGGTAGAACAAGCAACGGGGACGGAGGTCTTGCAACCATCAAGGGCCCCGACGGCACAACGTTCACGTTCTCAACATGCTCGCTGAGTTTCAACGGAACGACACAGACTAGGGGGCAGATTCCACAACTTCTGTACTACAGGTAGCGCTGCATTTGTTTTCTTCTCTATAGGTTAACAAAAGTATACATAACTATCTAATCTAGGTACTAACTTTTTCAATTATTGTGTTTTTGGTGTTTTTTTAAATAATGTTTTCTAATTTTGATGAATTAGGTACCTACTCTACTGTACTCCTGATTTGTTTATTAGTCATTTTATTTATAGCTTATCATGCTATCTCTTACTAGTATGTCCAAGTGCAGTGTAAGTATATTATTTAAAGGGCGGCAACGGTCAGAATCTTAGAAAATACTACATTTCCATAACACCATGTTAATAGGTACATAATACATAAGTGTAAATGTGCCTAAGGTATTTCAATAAACAATAATAATTGTTGAGTAGACTGCATCTAAAGCGCTGAGAATTTTCGCTTATACGATGAACTTTTCTTGAGCGGTGCTGTACAGCGAGCGAGTAGGCTTGCAAGCTAGTAGGCGGATTTTGCAGATGAATCTCTCTCTCTCACATTCCTCAGTAGTCGAGTTATGAATGACTGACGAATGACACATTCAACACAACCATTGTATTATTTATGTTAGGACATTTAAAGTTTCAAGTGTCCACGACCCAACGGCGTCTTATTTTTAATTATCGCTGAGTGCGCAGTCAAAACAAGGCATCGTGTATCGAAAACAAGGCATCGTGTATCGAGGAGGCGGAGAGATTACTCAGCGCTGAATCTGTACCATAAAAAGTGCAGCATTCTCGGTTAATCAACCTAGTAATTATTTAATTACAGCTCAATGGTCAGAGCTAAAGAAATTTTGTGGAGAGGTAAAATAAAAAAAACATTCCGCTTAATATATATCAGGGCTTCGTTTTTTTCTTTCTATTTTGGTTCTCCTACGTTCCCAACGGACATTTTGTGCCCAGCTTATTCCTTATGGGACTAAAATCCTTTGCATAGTTGCGATTAAAATAACGTTTTTCGGTCTCCTGCTTTCACTATCATTAATAGAATTGATACATTCGCGTATGTCTTAAAGATATTTATAATATATTTGGGAATTATGGTAAATTTTTAGTTTTTGACCGTTGCCCCCCTTTAAAGATGAAAGTAAGTAATATCGAGTGAGCTATATGTTCGATACATCCCTCCTTGTCACAGCAACCCCGCCGACTCGGACAGCCAGCAGACGAGCAAGGCGTGGGCAGAGATGCAGGCGTGTAAATGCACGCTGTCCATCACCTCGGCCATCATGCAACGCTGCAACGACCTGATGGCTCTTGCGCGGGAACGGGCCGAGGATCTGGTCGCCACCGAGGTGCTCGACTCGGCCTGTCTCGTCTCGACGCTGCTGCCTTTGTTGTGCGCTCACATCAGTCCACTCGCCACTCAGGATCCCAGGGTGAGTGACCTTTAGCTCTGTTTAGTTAGGAATGCCACCCCACAGTGCAATGGGTTAACAAATAATATCCATTTTCCCTTCAAAGAATGTCAGGGGGGGTGGAGATTTATCCACCATTGTCTACAGTACGTTCGTCACGGAATTTGCAGCAGCGGAAAAACTTTTTTCTGGTTGGAATTCCTATTATACATGCTAATTTTGGATATTTTTCGGGCACTACCTCCACCTGACCCTATAACAACAGAGGAGCAAAGAAAAACCACATTTCTGAGGTGTATACAGCATTTTATTGGTGATTGTATTTAGACATTTGCCCTCAGGCGCTGAAAGGTCCTGTCCGAACGCACTGTAGGGCTGCCTCCTGGAATGCCGAAGCTGGTATTCTGGCTCAGGATTTCAAATACATAATTTATTCATAATAATCTGAAGTTTTGTTAATTTTGAGGCCAAATTTAATTTTTCTACATGATCAGAGCCATGTGCTGATTGAGAATTCTTATTCTCATAATTTATGTTTGTATTTTATTTTTGCCCACTTTTAATTCTATGCATGTTATTGCGATGTATTTAGGTCTTCATATTAAAAAATCTAAATTTTCTGTGTGATATTATTTTCATTGTTGTGACATTACTTCAAACGCTTATATTTGTAATAATTTAGTGGCGAGCCTACATGTCCACATTCTGTTCTAGAGCGGAGTACAAGTGCTCAACTTGGTGCAAGAGCTCCTCCCACATGTGGCCGCACTGAATCTCATTGGCTCGGGCATGCACCAATCAACGGGCTCCATCGACAGCATCCAAGACACGCAGACGACGTACCAACATCCCGCGACCAACACCACGTCGCATCACTACGCATGGGTGGAGAGTGACCATCCATACAAACCAGCTACGGTCTCCAACTATAGGTGAGGATATGCGGAAACTCAAATCGTTGGTTTCAATTTTGACAGTAGGCTTCCAGAGTATTAATTGGTTGATGATTTCAGAGTGGTGTTTCCGGAGAGCGTGAAGTGGTTGTGTGTGGAGTTCGACTCCCAGTCGGGCACCGCGCAGACGGAGGACACTGTGCAGATGTACATCCCAAGTCTGGCGTCGCCGCAGCCGCAGCCGGTAAGCGCGACAACTGGGGGAAGCATGGAGGAGGCGGAGTCAGAGCAAGCGCCGCCGCCCTATTGGCCGATGCTGCACAAGTTCAGCAGGAACAACTGGCCGCAGACGGCCGTCGTGTTGCCAGGTGTGTACATTATCAATTCCTTAATATAATACATTTTAACCGTTAATTAAGATATAACAATCGTAAACTATTGAAAATAATTCATGTACTTTGGAATCATGAATTATTACTTTTTTAATAAAGTCTGTACTATTATACGTTTTGAAATAAGTACCTTTACAACAACATTTAGATGAGAACTGTAGTAAAGTAAAACAATCTAGAACGTATTTTGTTCCATTGAAAAAAGCGTACGTTTCTATAGTCAACAACATAAAGAGAAATTTACAGCATATGTTTTGTTTAGAAGATAGTTTGACCATCCATCAATATGTTCTTATGTTTTAGGTAATGAAGTGATCTTCTCACTTGAGACTGCATCTGACTACGTGAAGGACGACAAAGCTTGCTTCTACGGCTTCCGCTGTCTCGTGATCGGCTACGAGTGGAACGTGAACACCGGTGACGGCTTGAAACATCTCGAGACGGAGCTAGCTCATCTTGGAGGAATGTGTGCGGCATCACTCATGAAGAAAGATCTGCTACTGCCACCTACGTCAGGTAACTAATGCTTCTCCCAAGAGAACCAAGAAAAAGGATTCTGAATACAGAGTACCTACCTAAGACTCTTTTAAGATCTAAATTTTGCTAACTGCAATAGAATGGGGAACAATCATACATTTTTTAACGCATAATTACCTATAAAATATTTTTTTTCAAAATATCAACAAAACACACTAAAACACACTATTTTCTCTCTCAAAAGTGTACATTTTCATTCATAAGTATGAAATTTAAATTCAGTTAACATTTTGGCAGGAAAAAGGTATGAGTGACATCATTTTTATCACAATGACATTGCCATGTTTACAATAAAATATGACATCACTCGACATGAATGCCGATTTCCCGCCAAATGTCCTCTGTATTAAAATTTCATATTTATGAATGAAAATGCACACTTTTCAGCGTAAAAATAGTGTGTTTTATCAAATGTGTTGTTATTTTGTAAATAGTTTTTAATAAAAACATGCACATTCCCTTGGGCACTCATTAAGTTTTGTACAGAAATGTTTATTTTATGGACTTAGTTATGCATGATTTATGTTGGAAAATGGTGTGTTCTAGTAGTTTATATAATATTCATGTTGCAGTTGAGGAGATGGATGAAGACATGGACATTGCCGAGGAGATAGCGCAACAGGTGTACAACAGCAACTCGGTGCTGCTCGGCAAGGGGTTCGCTCTCGCCAACGCTCCGACTATAACGCAAGCGCTCGACGGGATTCTGCCGTTCAGGTAGGCTTGCGAGCAACTCTTTATTACCCTATCTGCATGACTTTCTTCATTCTTGACATGTCTGCGCTCGTCAGCTTGAGATATTCAGTTAGTACCAAGACGTTAATTGGCAAATTTGTGGTAATTTCAATGTTGTTGCGGTACATTCTCACTAAGTTAGGAACACTTACATCAAAGCAAGGATTGTGTATCTGTGGACCTGTGAAGTCACTCCAGATTATTCGAGGGTTTTAATAGATTTGAAATAGTTATGTAATTCCTGGATTTATTTTTAAATGTACACATGGCTCAACTAAAAAAGGTTTTTAAGCTAAACGGATTGACTGCTGGTCAGGTTACTTGACAATCAAGAGTCAGTTGAGGTGTTAGCATAGACTTCATCGGATGATGCCATAAAAAAATTTCAGCCATTCATAAGTTTCTTTCGAATGTTGTTTTTAATCCGATTTGGCTTCTGACAGGTCCACATTAAGAAAAGAGTAAGTAAGAAGGCATTTAAAAACATAAGATATTTAATTTAACATGAAATATTTACATTATGTACAATTCAATATGATTGTGACTTAGAATGATGGATGAACAATGCCGTTGAACAAACATCATATCCTGCAATTTTCCAATCTAGGTGTTCTAACTATCAATATCATTCACAATTTCTCTAAGTGACATTTACAACCTATAGACTACCAATTTTCTTTTGGCTCAGCCCTGCACAGTAAAATTGCATATATTAAATACTGTTGCTTCAATTTTGTCATACCCATTTCAAACTTGCTAATTCTTTTTGTCCTCTTATCAGTCTTTCCAAAGCTAAGCAATAAGCCATATAAAACATTAACAACAAACCTACCTATTCTTAAGTAATACTACTACATTTGCATTTTTTGGCAATACGAAATTAAACATAATACCTACCTAAGTAAGCTTTCATTCACAATAAGTCAACAATATTTTGTACCTACATTATAACTTACTTGTAAATTATCTAATTAAAAATTATACCCGCCGCTAAGTTTTCGGAGGGAATGGATGGGCAGTGCAATGTTGCTAAGTGGAAGTGGTATTCACTTGGGCATATTCCTGGGGAGAGGCTTTGGTCTGATGTTCTGATAGATGGGTTGATCGTTGATGGGCTCGGCTTGCTCTACGATCACTTGCAGCTCTGTTTCACGGTACATCCTCCCATCCGGCACCACCATGGTGATCCTGCTGTCCACTCCTCTCTGCTTCTTCCGTCCCTCGTGCTGTTGGCTCTCCTCGCAGTCCGTGTTGGACGTCGACACGTTGGTCCAGCGTTGGCTTTGCGAGCGACGCTTCCGACAGATGCAGATGATGACGATACCGATCGCGAGTAGCAAAGCCGCGGACGAGATGATGATGATGATCAGTATATGCATGTTGGACGTGATCACCCCGCAGTACTGTTTTTGGTATTCGTGGAACTCAATGAACTGGTTGTTTGCTCGTCCTCTCTCGTCCCAACGGCACCAGAGATCTGGGGAAGCCTGTGGATTGGCGACTGACCGGATGTAGGCAGGAGGAAAGATGGTGAGTTGGAGGAACCACGTCTCGATTAACTCACATTTGCATGACTGATCGATAGACACTTTGTCCAGTTTCGGTGTCAGGCGAGAGGTGTTGAACACTAACGAGTTTGCTTCAAAATGTGTGATGTTGTTGGAACTAAATGTTAGCTTCTGATGTTTCTCCGTTGAAAACAAATACTTTTCCACTGTGATCCCGGCAAATGCACCAGCGCCCAGCGACAGGAACGCATTGTTGCTTATAACTGTAGGACCGCGGGTAACGACGCGAAATGCTTCGCCTTCTATTCGTGTTATTTTGCACCCCAATATCTTGAAGCTCTCTGGTCTCGTAACAATCAATGCTGAGCTTCGGATTTGTTCTACAGTTATTTGATCAATGAGCAATGATGTCCTAACTTCAATGTCAACCATCCATCGGCTTGGTAACGACCCATAATTACCTCGAGTGAGTGTGAAGAATTCGACAGAAAACTTTTTGAAAGCTTGTGCTTCCCAGTTTGTAAAATTTGAATCAATAAATTCAATTGTGTCTGTACCATAGAGATCAGTGAATGCATAAGCACCAACATTACCAATTTGAGCTTTGTTCATGGCTATCTTATACAATCTTCCCTGAAACGCATAGCTGGGAATGTGGGGTAAGGTAGAGTTTTCAATAGTGATCGTGATGCCATCGACGGGAAAGGGAGTTTGCAACAAACTCTCGTTGAGTTTCCATGCGAAGCCGTGTTCTTCAACCGTGACATTCGGAATGCTTGCAAGTTCAACGCGACGTAATGACTTCAAACCCTCAAGCATGTAGGATGAGATGACCACTCGAGGGCAGTTCTCAACTCGAAGCACCATAGTGTTTGGATGAACTCGATAGTCGCCTTTAAACTCGAGTTCCTGTAACACAAAGGCCATGCAAATAATAATAGTTGATATTTTAATAAATAATCAGTTTATTTTTGTAGATAATAGAAGTTTATCAAAATACCAGCTAGGTATGAAGATTATGGTTGAAAATTACTAATTTAAAAACTATGGCTATTTTTGAAATCATCTAATTTAACAGTAAAGTTACAGAAACTAAAAACTGATATGTTCTTCTGTTTTGATACATGTACTAGGAAAACGCTTGGTGTAACGCGTTGAAGAGCGAGCACCCGAATGCTCATCATCTCGAACCGAAATTTTGTAACGCACAAATATAATATATATAAGATCCATATTGAATTGAAATATGATACACTCAATCAACATAAAAGTACCTGCTTTTTATTGAAGCTGAGATTATCCAGATATACACTCTGGATAAAGAAATTCAGATCCAAGTTGCTTTGGAATAATTCCCATTCATTTTGATAATCACAATTCTGTGTAGTATCTATTTTAAACAGTTAAAAATGTCAATAAATTTAAACTTTCTTGACCGATTGGGCTGAAAAGTTGTAAAATAGGGGAAATGGTAGATTCAATAGCTATGCAAAATTTGAAGTTGATCCATTTTGACCATTTTGATTTTCGACCAATCAGAAGATTTTTTTAAAACTAACTAACCAATCAGAGGGCAGCGCCCAAAAACAATCCCACACAAAATTAGAATGATATTAGCATTTGTGCAAAATTTCAGCTCGATCGAAAAAACAATGTGACCTACAATGTTGGGAAAAACAAAAAATAAAAATAAAGTGTCCAAAAGTGCAGAATGAAGACGCTCTCAAACATAACACATTTCAAGATATAAGTTCTTGTCACATTCAACTCTTAAGACTATACTTCAGAAAGCAGCACATCCTATAGAGTGAAATTAATTAAGTGACAGCTGTCACTCAAAAGTGCAATATTCTGGTTTATTAAGGTCAATCTACATTCTTGTAGGATCAATTAAATATACACTTCTTCTTGTCCCTACCAAATTTTGGTTGTACCTCCTCTCATTAATTAATGTTTATTCTTACTCAAAGAGGGATATTTAATATTTGCCAATCGTTATTTGCTTACTCTGTATCGAAAAGTAAAAATGTAAACATGAGCAGTGGAAGCAAAAGCACTTTACGGACGAACAATGGCAATGACAGATAGCGTGTGATTTGATGACAATTCTTTAGCTCTACAATGGTTTAGTCATAAAGGTGGGCTAGACTAGCTGTGATAGAGCACCCAATTGAATGCTATTTACTAGTGCGACGCCCTATTACAACATCATCCGAAATAAAAATCACTTCTTCGTTTCTCATATAATTGAAACTCGTAGTTTATTAATTTTATTAACAGTCATCATTGGATTCCCAGTCTTATGACATCCAGAAAAAATGAGTTGTCATTCATGTGGTTTAATATGATTTGGAGCGGTTGTGGGGACCTATTTACTCATCTAGACCAGAATGTGTTTCGCGTCATTTAACAATAATTCCAGATAAAACACCAGCTGTGAATCATTCTCTCTTATCAGGTCATACCTACGTGTGTGTGGCAATATCAGAATAGACATATCTTATCTCGGGCAGAATTCGTGATTAAGAGTTGTGTGTGCATAAAGATACATGTGATACATCAGGTGGAAAACTGCTATCTTGTGCATATAACACGACGTTACGTGTTAGTACGAGAAATTAATTCAAAATGACATGCACGAATCCACAATAATTTTCGTACTAGTCACCACAAATGTGTGTGGGAATTGTTATTAGAAATGTTCATTGATTGGTTATGCACGTGTCTAACGTTGCTTTTACGTTTCTAAAACGCATCCAGCAAATTGTTCGTAATTTATTTTAACTTGATGTCAATTGCTCGGCCGCGCATATTAACTTTTACTACTAGTACTTCCAAGTCTCCCATTTCGCTGGTACTTTTCCTCGTACAAAGCTTTTGTCTCTACTCTGTCGTCTTGTTGCACATATTATTCCCTATTATTCTCGCTGTTTGTCAGATACTAGCGAGGTTTTTACAGCTTACGCTAACACTGCAAATTACATCAACCGCCTCACATGTCAGTACAAGTGCTGCGAATGAATATTCAGGAGTAGGTGTCTGGTGACACTGACCGTGTGCAATATTCGCGAATATTACCTGCATGGTTGAACCCTCGCAGGAGCATGTCACCGTGATGGCACCGAAGCTCGTGCACTTGCACACGCCCGTGTCGCAGATTATATTCCTGTTGTCGTCGTCACCGTTCAGATTGAGAATAGCGCCGCAGTCCAGAATAATCATCAGATTCAATAAATAGAACAGGAGCGTTCTGTAGCGGAATCGCATTGTTGATGTGGCGAGATACGTCTTGAATGAATTCCTCTTCCACGCTATCAATCGATCACATCCTTCTTATCTGAGTGATACAACACGAACTGATTCCAAAGCAAACGCTGTCAAGCCGGTGCGTAATGTTTACTTACGATTTACATGTATTTTTTGCCTCCCGTGTGAGGAGATCGGGTGGGGGGAGTAACTCTAAACATCCCGATAACTTGCTCGCCACATGGAATTATGATACACACACGACACGGGTATTTCTCTTGTTTGACATCGCGACCGCATGAGTAAGTCTGTCTGCTGTCATTCGCGTCTCGCAGCTGCTGTCGCCGCGGCGTGTGTGCGAACACTGGGCACTCAATTACCCGCGACTCTGCTCGCTGTATTGCTGATTGCAGCATCCATTTAGTCCGTCTTGTAGCGAGAACACATTGCACAGTCACGTGGTGTTTATATTATGTTTAATAGCTTCTGCTGTTCGCGCTGAAAACGTTGCCATTTCAGTTCACTGTGATTAGACAATAATATGATATTTAATCGTCGAGCGCAGAATGGTTTTAGTTACCTAACGTCCTCGACTTGTCACGTTATACCGCCGACATTCTATTACCTCTTTTATCTTCGAAAACTCATTACACAACCACAAAACACTCCTTCCTCCGTACTTCACTTCATCTTCGACGGTCTTGCTTTGGCTTCTTTGAAGTTTTTAGTCTACTTTTGTATCAACACATTTCCCTCTCTTTCGCCCACAACACTTGACTTGAACCCGTCAATCAATCGAATGCGCTGCGCACTTGTAACTTGATAAATCATTTGAAAGCTCTTGGACGCTCTCCATGAGCTAACCGTTACGACGGGCGCAACCTTGGTCGCTGTACCAATATTTACACGACACAATATCTTAATAATGACAATTGTCGGATATTTGCGAACGCGACGTGATACTTGGCGGAGGTGTTGAAACGAACTGTCCTGCGCTCGGACCAACGTTCTGCGGTGATTTTGGCCGCAGAGTCTGCGATGGAACGTGTTCGCCGCCCCTCGATCCTCTCTTTTATCCGGGGGTAAAATGTTACATCGTCCTGCATTCGGAAGCGATGGGCCGGCGGGCTCTGTGAGAGAATAGGGGAGCGATCACGTCGAGGCTTGCCAAAAGCGTCCCCTTTTGTTATTCCGTCGGCGTGTTATTGATTACTCTTGATAAGGAAGAATACAAAGAATTCTGTCGTACAAAGGCATTTCGAACACTCCTCAGAGACGAAGAGAGACAGGGAGCTTTATTAAAATGCGATCCGACCAAATCATCAAATCCTCCCGCAACTATAATTAGTTCAGCTACTTCATGTCTATTTGCGCCAAGTGCAAATGTTCCTGACATTTGGCGCACATCACAACTTGCATCACCGAGTACTCGACATACCGAAATATCAATAATTAGTTTTAGAACAACATTCTTCACTGTCTCGTGCATGCTTGTGTGATCTTACAATGTTCGTTGATTTGCCGCCGCTTCAGGGAAGGGATGAAACAGTGATTAGTTTCATTTCAAAGTTATTTCAAACATATATTACGTCAATCACAAAACTTTTCCATTGCATTTTCAATAAATCCTTGAAGATACTTTTAGAAACATATTTGGTGATCTGTAATGGACCGGACCTGGATGAAATGAGGCCATACTGAGATCAAGTGGTGAGGCCTGGTGTCAAATCATCGCCTGTCTCATTGAGTCAATGAATCTTCCGTGATTTCTCATGCACTGTCAATGTCACTTGATTATAATCACATCTACATGCGTGACGTGTCGTGCCCTCCGCGTATGTTCGTATGCTATGCTCCGCTGTCCACTATTCACCAATATTTTCAATATAATTCTGAATACATTATTGCTGGACGTTATAACTGAATGCATAACATCGCATTAGTACTCGAGTTAAATTTTATGGACGAACTTTGCAGTTTTTAATATAGTGAAAAACAATCCTTGGAGCACGTTCGGACGAAATGCAAAACTATATTTCTTATTAATCTACGCCACTTAATTCATAAATTGAATTAATGTCCCAGAGATCGTGGCAAGAGTTGCAGAAACTGTAAACCCTTTTTTCGACATATTTTTTCATAACTCTGATCTCTGATGCAACCGCAAAAATTTGGTTAACGTCCTTTCATCCGTTTGAACTGTTTCCATATTATTTGGTATTGGTTTCTTTCATGTGTTCGTAGCAGCTTCTTTATGTTGTTAATTACTTGATCGGGACTTGCTTAATCTGACACCTCGTTAGAGGGTTTTATCTCGTGGTCACTAATGCTTTTCCATTCATCTTCTCATCAAATAGCTATTCCTCACGGTGACAATTACAGACTAATTAATAACAATTCTATTAGGTTTACTAATTAGAACAACAATTATTAAGAGCCGGCTGACCCTGGGGTAAATTCTTGCGATTATATTACAATTTCATAATATCGTAATAACGTTTTAAACTATTCAAATTATTAAAAAACTGAAAAATAGTTTATAACTATTTCTTTATATATACAATATTTAGGTAAAATATCCCAATTTTTCAGCCTTGAGGTTTGGGCACAAATATTGTAATTTGTACTTATAAGAAATAACATTTTTCACGTTTTCTATAATTTTATTAGGAAATATTAGGAAATATCACTAGATTGTACGAGCGAACGCATTACGCAACTCCAAACGGTGAATAGAATAAGTAATTGTATGAGCTCTTGAACGACGAATAGAAATGCACTTTGGTCTCGCCACGGACAGAGTTGGCTGAAATGCAAGCGAGGGTAGTTTTAGTATTTCACTCCCCAAACATTCTTTTGTCCTGTGAATGTTTTGTCAGGGGTGATATTTGATGATGACCCCATGGACCACTGGAGATGCAGGTGAGATCAGAGAGCTGTGGGAGAACATTCTACTCTCAGCTGACATCGTGGACGGCTGGCGAACGTCAAAGCAATGTTAATTGATATCTCAATGAATGAAGGCAGAACGGGATTAACGGAAATAAACATCCTACTAACCTAGGTTGAATCTCGTAGGGAGCGCTGTATTTTGTTCTGGAATCAGTTCCTCAGACGTCCCGGATTATGACTTCCTCTTTGAGAGTGAATCGGAAGTCTGGAATGCATTTCGTTGAGAGCTGAGAATGCATCAGGTCAAAGTCCTAGTCTACTATATGTAATGCAATGATTGCAAGAGCAAGGGCAAACATTTTTACCTCGAATTCATTATGAAGCATTTTTAAAGGCGTGTACTTTTTGCCAAACCATTTTGCACCAATGATTTTCTTTTTTCTTGGTAAATCGTGCCTCACATATGTTTAGAATTGTGTGCAATATTTGCAAAAGCAATTAGCATCGTATTAGGTGGGCCTTTTGGTTTAAAATTCAGCTGCCGATGAAAAGAATAACCGAGTTTGAATATGTTATATCGAAATTCTCTGGCTGGACCACATTGCTGGCCTGAAGAAGTTACCAAATAAACTTGCACTGCTCCGGATTCAGCATCAGTTAGTTTACGTGTGAATTAAACTTACCTCGAGCTATCTTGTTGACATTGTTATTAGGTTAATTGTGATAACACTCTCGCTTGTGTTCGCCTGCTTGCTCAATCAACACTCACAAGATCTCCTTGCGCCTGGCGGTGGCGGGCGACGCAACCCGCAGTACTGCGGAGTAACTTCAGTTGCGGTGCTAGTAGGCGACGTTCACGGGCGCGTTTTCGACATGTGCAGCTAGACTCACAATTCACACAAAAACTATTGTCATTCAGAATAGAAAGATTGAACGAGTTATCAATATACACACAACTTTTTATATGTATCAAATGTCAATATAAATCAATCTGCCCCACAATTACCATATGAAATACAATAAATAATTATTCACGGTATAATCACGGTACGGTATTGGGCTCATCGAAAAACAAATATAATGGTCCATTGTGTGTGTTTTATGCCTCACATATGGGGCATGGTAAAATAGTCCCAAGTCGTGAGGAACGATGCTGAAAAACAGAAGATTACGTGCACTAAAAATAAAATGATGAAGAAAAACTCATCTCTATTCTGTGGAATATATGAACTAACCTGTTGAGTTCATAGATTTTGGTATGTTTATACTTTCTTTAATGATAACTGGCAACGTCGGCGTTGATATCGAGCCAATAAATGAAACTGTTGGTCGGCGACGTCGACGCCGACGCCGGGCGTCTGTGTGGCGTCTGGACGCCTCTGCGTCGTCGATTCTGTCAGCTCTTTGTTAGTTACACACCTGTTGTTACAGGTTTCTCGAGTCCTCGGTCAGTCCATTGTTAAATCTATTGTTGTTGACAGATTGTCACATTGTTAGTATCTGGGTAATCGACGACGAACGTGAATGCAATTTATCATGAGCAATGAATGAGAGTTACTTTTCTTGATCTATAGTCGCTTGTGCTAAGGCCGTAAGAGCTGACTAGAGAAAGGTTGCCTAGATTGAACCATATTTCATATTTTCTGTAAGGTATAGGTACACTCAACGAATGATAAAACGGTATTTGAAAGAAATGGATTTGCTGAAAAATATGTCTCATCCGATGAAGTCTGTGCTAACGCAACATCTAGCTGAACTCTGATTTCATTGATAATAACAAGGATTGATTGTCAAGGAACCTGACCAGCAGCCAATCCGTTTTGTTCAAATACCTACCGTTTTATGATTTGTTGAGTGTACGTAACAAAATTCGCCATCTCACGACGTCCATCTAATTTGGAGTACTTACTTGGCAGCCACTACAGGGAGAACTTTACTTCGTTTTATTTTAACCCCGACCTTACAAAAATATGAAAAGTGGTCCAATCTAGGTAACCTTCCTCTCAGTCCTTCAGTCTACTGAGTGATGTCGTATGCCGTGTAGATATTATTGCTTGGGCTAGTTCTTGAAAGTTCAAATGGGTCTGGGGGGCGGCGGGTTCTGGGCGCATAGTCCAGGGAATTTTTTTGACATTTAATATTCCCACAAATAAGTGATACGTGATGGAGCCACTTCTGGCAAGATGGCTACTATCAGGTCCACATATTAATTTGTTTGTTTTACATTTCGTGTTTCCATAAAGCAGTGAAAAAACAAAAAACAAATGAAAGTGATATTTAGCTATAAATTTACTTTCTTGGCCATAACAAACAACTATATCAAATATTTGTATATATAAATATAAATCTTTATTCACAATAAAATAAAGTCTGCCTTTGTACATAAAGGTTGTAAACACACAGAATAACAATCAATAAAATAATACATTAATTTGATATAAAACATAAATGAAAATGATTTGATTAAACAGAAAAGGAAAATCTAACTAACAACTAATTACTATAACAATGGTTTCTAAATATTTGAATTGAACCCTTTAGGGACATTTATGCAAATGCGCTCTTGATAGCCGCCATTTACCTAGTACCACAAAATCCACCAGAGGTCAGTTGTGTTCCTTATTTTCACGAATAATCACTTTCCTTGCTACAAAAATTTCGAAACTATTTTTTTTTCGTTTAGTGACAGTTTATTGTATTATAATCAAAAATATAGTACCTACTATTATTAAAGTGAAAGTATACTATAATTAAAAATCTTACCCAAATGAGAAGTATACTAGGCGAAGTACTTTTTTGTGACTCGAATTTGATTTGCTCATGTATTTTCCATATATTTCGGTATTTTTCTTATTGAATTCTATGGGGAACGTCCCCCTCCCCTCCCCCCCCCCCCCCTCTCTTGGCCACGTGTTGTGGACGCTCGTTCACAATAGGTCGTTGCCATTATACGTCGTTGTTGCCCATGCTTGATTGTTGATACAAAACCCATGTTATTTGTTGCTGTTTCACTCACATTGTTGCCTCGACATTGATCTCGTGAACTCGTTGTTGCTGAGAATTGTTATGAGAGTTAGGTTTTAGCGCGCAAACGACAACGCCATAACAACGTGCTAGCGTTGCTTGTGGTGTGGAAGTGAGATATGATCTCATGCAATGCACTAGCCACATGTCAGTCCATGTGGAGCATATGTGCGAGTTGTGTTCCGAGACTTCCAGGTCTTCTTCCGCTGGATCTGCCGCGATCTTCGCGCACAGTGGTCGATGAGTTACTCACATGATCACACATTGGATGATTTGAACTTCGCTCATGTAGATTTTATGTTATAATGAATAAAAAATTGTAGAAAATAATTAATAATTTTACATTTTGGACGGAGAACAGGATCACGAATACTTACAAAATGACGTTGATTCCCCCACCCTAGTCGATTTCAGGTCAAATGTCAGGAATAAAATACAGTCAGTGATTTTAAATATTACAGTATTCCGAACACCTCTCGCACAGAGGTACCTACTTCGTGTGCTCCTGGTTGACATTTTCACCAAATGACAATAGTCCAGAAGAGAGAGAGAGAGAGAGGCCGACGGGCTTTTGAAAATGCTTACCCGGTATGAGAATGTAGGTTTCTGTGGAAAGCTTCCATGGAGTCAGGATGATATGAAGGGATGTGCGTTGTGAAAAATATCCGACCGAACCGGGGCTCGAACCCGGGACCTCTCGTCGGTATGCTGTGAGGCAAAAGGCCCGGATAAACAAGTGAAAATTGACCGGTAAAACAGATTTTAAATGAAAGTGGGGGCACATAAAATGAGTCAAACTGCCTATAAATTGAAAATTGCCCATAAATCTGTAAAAAGGCCTGTAAACCAAAAGGCCCCAAACAATGTGTCTTCGAACGTATCTAGATCAATGTCGTAAAAAGGAGGATAAATCAGTGTATGTTTAGACACGTGGTTCCACACGTAGATTCACACGTGTCTGCCGTCTTGGCGGCTGGACAGGTGAACCCCCCTCCCCCTCCCTCCCCCCACACCTGTGATCTCTGGAAATAGCGCCCAAGTCGGCTTGTAGCAGTCCTCGCGACATTCAATCATAATCAATATCATACCTGGCGGTGGGGCTGGGCGTTGTTTCGTCGAAATAAATCATCAGGGTCGTGTTTAGTTTTTAGGGGCGAAGTCCTGAGGGTGAAGGGTCGAGTTGCCCCTCGGCTTGCTGGCGCTCTGAATACACAATTATTCGGGTTCTTTTGTTCTCCGCTGCTTGGTAATGGGTTCCATCATGGAACTCTATAATCTGGTCTTAGCATTAGGTAATTAGAACTATGTTATGCTCTCCAGGATTAGACAATCGCTGCGGCCTAGGCGAGGGATAACGTAATTCCATGTGACCTTGAAATCTATTGTCAAGCCATAGTCATTTAGCTCAGTTTTGAATATTATTTTATTGATTGTAAAATATTTGTACCTAATGATAATAATTATATTATTGATAGATTACAATGTCGACTACTCATACATGGAATGGCGTTTATCAAGTACACAATAGAATTGAAAGAATCTTTGATTTTCGTCCCTTTGTCCCTCTGTTAACTCCCACATCTCTAACTTCTTTCTTTCAAATGTAACTATTCAATCTTATTCTGAACACAATGCTGCGTGGTGGTCGATGTATTGGTGGCGATGAGATCTTGTTTTGATCTGATGTCTCCTCTGGAGTCGGCGAGTGTTGAGATATTGGCTGGATTTGTCGCGTGTTTTCAACAGCTGTCCTCGATCATTCGTTCATGATTTCTTGCCGTGTTTATTACGTTTTAGTCCAAATTCCACACAAAAAAATAATTCGAATATTCGAGTAGAAAATGAATGAAATATACTCCAGGAATAGAATGTCCTCTTCCAAAGATAAAAATATCTGAGTCTTCATAATGAAAGTTGGCGTGAACTTTGGGTTGGTTCTCTTGGTAGACATCAGAGGCGCGTGTGGTTATGGGTAGTTGGCCGTTATGAATGGCGCTATTTTGTAACTTTTTAATCAGATAGTGTTTCAAAGGTGATGATATTTAGCGCTGTCTAGCTGTTCGCCGATTCAAACATTTTGGCAGATGACTTTCTGCAATTGACCGAGAGATGGTTTCATTTCAGCTCATTGGTTATTCGTATTGGTAGGTGTTTGATGTGACTAGCCGGCTTCGAATCTCTGTTGAGGCACTTGCGTGGGTCAGAAATAAGGTCGTCATTAAGTGTTTCAGGATCTAATTCGGGGATCGACATTTAAATCAAATTCTGGGTTAGTTGCCATATTCTTCCGATATACAGGTCAAGATTTCAATTTCGTAGGTGGGCTCAAAGTGGGTTGTCTAATTTAGTTAATTTCTTGCAATTAAATTACGACACATATATAATTAATGAACTTTTATGCCCTTGTTCTGGGGTCCTATTCTATAACTTTAAAATTCCCGATCCTGCTGGAATCCGATTCGGTGCCATGTTAATCCAGAATGCCGTGAATCGGATTCCAGCAGAAACGAGAATTTTCAGTTACCGAATAGAGCCCCAGATAAAGCGAAGGAAAGATGCCAGTAAGAGAGGAGCTAATTTGATGTCAGTTATTTGTCGGCACGCGTGACAATGGTGCGGAGTGGATATATTTCAACTGTCACACAGAGTGGCTGAATCCGCCTCAATCACATAAGTCAAGAGAACACTCGTATTATTTCTATCTACCTCTCCATTCATTGGGTAGCAACATGGTCATCGAGATAAGAAAACATTCGAATCACATGGGTTTTGAAACTAAACCTGCAAACAGTGCCGTAACTAGGGATTTCGGCGCCCGGTGCAAATCTAAATTCGGGAGCCCCCCAACCCCACCTGCCCAGAAAACGCTATACCCAACCAGTGATGATTTCAAACTAGGACAAACCAAAACTTTGGTTGTGCACAAAACAAATAATTATGCAAAACAGTGGTCAAACATTTCCACAGCCCTTGATAGGTAATAACAGCAATGAGGGGCCTAGGGGGAGGACCTCCTAACCATATGCGGGTCCAGGGCCCTGAAACGGAAAATTTTGATTTTTTTGATAGGATTTTAATAGTTTTTAATCATTTTTGACATTCAATTTCATTGAAATTTTTTTCAGCAGAATAATTTTTATTTCAAAATTGTATTTCAAAATTCTTTAAAGGGCGCATCATTTTGTAAATGGGAGGGGGGAAGGGTTAGACCTCTTGGGTATTACTGAAATCATGACCGACATCAACCATGCCCCGCAAGGCGTATTTTGTGTTTTTAATACGCAAAAATTAATTTTGGATGCAAAAAGCCATAACATAAAAATTTGGCTTACTGGCGCCCCCTTGTTGGCGGCGCCCTGTGCTGCCGCACCGCCCGCACACCCCTTGTTACGGCCCTGCTGCAAGAGATCATCAAAAGATCGCGTGTTCGTTATTTGAATGCCAAGATGCTATTTTCGAATTTCAGCTTTTTTTAGTACACTACTACTCTAAAAGATAATACGTCAAATATAATTTAAATTGGGAAATGCCTGAAATCGTAATCTCAAGATCCCACTGTAAGCTGGAGTTGTTTTAATTAAGTTTAATTTGAAACTAAACCAAAAAACATAAAATACGTCAACCGCATCACTGCCTCTCTCATGTTGGTTCAGAATCGTTTTGTGGTCGAAGAAACAGAATTCTGTTGTGGATATTTCTTCAGTAAGTATTTCCGTTCGTCGAAAAGAATCCTGCCAAATCGTAAAGAAGGCGAAACATTTTCTTTATTTATAGAATTGTAGGTATATAGCTAAGTTGAAGTTGGGCGCCATCATCCAACAAATTAGGTACGACTTGGTGGAATGGGTGCTCAATCCAAAAAGTAGTCAAAAATAAGCTGGGTCATGAACTTTTTTTTAGTCAAATACAAGGCTGTCTGTTGCTAGGAAATTCTTTGTGTGAATCAAATCTTACATTAGTTTACCCGTTGATTCATACAAACATTCAACTATATGAAATACTATAGACTCTAAACGACTAGCTACATATTTTATAAATGATAAAACAGGTGAACACCTGGCATTTACATTTTTGCAAAAATAGTCATTTCTTTGTGCAAAATAACAACCTGTACTGACTCTCACTAGAAGTGAAGTAGCATTTTAACTGAAATTGCATTTCCAAGTAGTTTCTCTTTTACTGCAATTACTACACTGCAAATGTTGTCGACTCAAAAAAGTGCAATAGCTTCTCTAGTGTTCAGTCTTCTCGCAACATCTTTGCTTCTCGCTGACATAAATCATATCAACTCTTCGACAAATTAATGCCAATTCCCCTGTCAATCTGTCACCTCGCCGCAGAGACGAGTCTGTTGAGAGATTCGCAAGGTCTAGGTCAAGTCCATTCCCACGCTTTCAACAGCTGACGAAGGCCGTCTACGTCTCCTGGTGCATCCGACCTGCATCCTTTGACCCGACGCAATCCAGCCTCGAATCACCTTGCGTCACCACGAACTTCATTCCGAAACAGTTTCTCCTCACTCCACCCGAAGATCATTCATGGACGTGGCCACATTCGTCAGATGCAGCTCAATTAGTGTGCCGAATTGTGTCGCATGTTTTCGGGACCGTTGCGACTAGGACCCCCAGCAGAGACTAGTGGGCGATGTTCCAACATTCTGTTGCGCTTGTTGTAAATGTCGGTCAGCTGGTAATGCGAAGTGCAGTACACAGAGAGAGTCATTGCTACGAGAGTACTTGCCAGAATGTGGCAGTCATGATCACCTCGGCCAAGGCTGTGTGTAAGATGCCAGGTACAGGAGTCATCGTCGTGTGTAGATTGCAATGTGTTGTGCAACTTACTCACTAACCCTTTGCCGTTGTACGTGGATCACCGTCGATTGAAGGACCCAAGGGCGTATTCAGCGGGGGGCCACGGCCCTCCCCGATATCAGGGTTTCATCCTGGTCAAAATGGTTAGAATTGAGTTATAAAATTCCAAAACTTTTCCGGGGCTATGCACCCCAGACTTGCATATCTTAATGAGTTCAATAAATTTACCTATGCTTAAACCTCATAGACCAATTTTTGGATATTTTGTAATTTATAATTCCCCAAAATAGCTATACACTGCGATTCAAAATTGCACCTAAATGAATGGCCTTGATCCAAAATTTTCACGAAGGCTGCGCCCCCGAACCCCCTGTTTTACACCGTGATTTTTCAAAATATTAGTAATGTCTGGCCTCCCCCCCCCCCCCCCCCCCCCCCGAAATGTAATCCTGGATACGCCCTTAGAAGGACCTCTTTGTCACCAACCCCAAGTAATAGTTCTAAATAGGTCATTCTTCAGAAATGAAGGCTACTTACGTTTTGAGTGAATCTTTGCCAAATTCAATACGATAGCCTTGTCTGTCATCTGCATGTCGGAGAGGAGAATTTGTTTCCTGATTCGCTCGCCATGAGTTTATTTCTACAAAGACATGTTTGCTCACTTGCTTATGATGTGACCGCTAACCGCATTATAGAAGGGTGTTTTACGCCATGGCATTAGGTCGTCTATTTGCTACGTACTTATAAAGTGAAGACAAAGAGATGTTTTTCTGAAATCTCGTGTTCCATGTGTTTACTCATCTAGTTCCATAATTTCTGTAAGTGTAGAATTGTGCAAACAGTCGTGTTCAATATTGAACTAGAAATTAGAATGTCCCGTTTAAATGTGTTTGCGTTGGCTCTGTTTGCGGCTCCTGGTACATCTTTCTTGTTTAGTCGGATGTGAAGTTACAGTTGTGCTAATTGTCACTCGTTTACCTTACTCTCATTCTCTCCAATAACTTTTACAGAGCTTGTCAAGAAATTCACAAACGCTTCGTACTGAATTAATGTGACTATCTGCTAATGTACGTGAGGTATACCTCATCTTGGCAAGTTTTTCCACATCTCAGTCTGCCTGTCGTGAGAATCTCTGTCTCAAAGTTTGTGCTTTTCATGCAGTCATCCCGACAGAAGTCATAGCCGACCATTTCTCTTCATAAATCTCTTTTAAGTGCATTATTAACGATCTTTCAGCAATGTTTGCACAGTTCGGGAGGAGAATTATTGAATACCGCACATGTCTGCCTGACTTTATATATATTTTTTTTCACACTTGCGAACTTTTCGTCAGACTTTCTGGCCCGACGTTTTATATTTAGATTTCTCCTCTCTCTCTGTGGAACACAACTGTCAGTGTTGTAGCCACCACGTTACCCGCGATTTATTTCTTCTGTTGCGACTAAATTTGCGCAGTACACATCCTGTTCGCGATGGTGAAGAGTTATCGAGACCAGACAATCTCGATATACCACAAGCTTCCCCAAACACGTATTTCCTTTGTGCCGTAAGATTAGAATGTTCGCTAAGTCGACATGCTTGATCACTTCTTAATTATTACAGCGTCATTAAGCTTGCTATTGATTCATGACTCATTGCTGATTAGCATCAAGGTCATCACCTGTAGATTTAAATATATAACTTGGAGCTAATTGTGATATTTTTATTGGGCTTTCAATCCGAATGACGCAACTCTTTTGAGTTTTCTTCCTGGTTCTCAGTACGCAGTCGCGTGTACGAGATAATCCGCTATGTGGCGGCTCTCGTGTTAGAAAGAGTAAATGTGGCCACAAGGTCAGTTTTTGTTCAGAATTCTGCATCCTGAAGGAGCTATTATTCTGTTGATGGAAACGTAGATTTGCAGCTATTATTATTCAACTAATTACACACAAACGAATGTTCTACTCTATTTAAATTTTAATTGTTTCTAAGTAATAATCATACGTTAGCGACTCATTACGAAAGTGGAATAGAAGAAATTATTAGTGAAATTACCAAATGACATTTCTTCCGAGAGCAGAAAATAACCTTTTTTTAGCACCAGGATTTTTTTTTTACATTCTGCAAATGTTGACCGGAAGTCGGAACTCTTGAACTTAATTCGTCGTCTTGTTCGTTTTGTTCTTTTTGGAACGAACTCATAATGGCGAGGACACTCTCCCGGATTCCTATTCCTGTAAAAAGTGGTTCAAGACTGTGAGATAATTTATAGCTATAATTTTGATTTTTAAAAATCAGAACTATTACACAAGATTATACTATTTTTCTAAGATATGTGTCTAATATATTTGAGAAATTCATGTAGCACGGTTGTGATTCACTCAATGACTTGATTACTTCAGTGTACTGTGTGAAAATGTCTCGCATCACAATCACAGGTCTGGATTGTGCTTTGGTCTGACGTTGGCTTGTGAAAGTGGAGTCAGGAGAGTGTTCGTCGCCGGGCATGTGTTCAAGTTGGTGTTGGTGGTCGGCCAACTCCAGCCCGACTACAGTCGCCGCGGTGTGTAATGAAGGTGAATATGTGAGGGTAATGCCTTGGCGATTGCTCGTAGAAACATTCCAAACTCCCCGAGACAGGCGAGAGAGAAGCGTCCCTTCCCTCACGTCAATAGATGGCGCCCTCCGTGAAATAGTGTCCATTTTTTAACACACAATACCCACACTTCGGAAAATCAAAAGAGAAAAATCAAAATTATCGCTCACATTACGAGTTGGTCCAAACTAAGTGCAGTCCAGGGTCGACCTAGTCCCATGCCCTCCCCAAATTCACGGGCCCCTCGGGCCGGCCTCCCCCTCGAGATGGTGATCCCCCTGAAATCGGGTCCCACTGGCCCGAAGCCTCCCTTCCCCTACTCTGTCCCCATTCTGAATTGGCTTTCAGTTTCACACCAGTTTCAGACTCCCCCGGATCGGGATTCGTTAGGTCGACCCCTCCCCATGTCCTCCACTAACAAAGTTAAAAGTAAAAATTAATGTGCGCTCGTCGTTGACTTACTTTTAAACCATAATAATCTAATATAATCAAAATTATCGGATTACTTGATTTGGATTGATTTTTTAAAATCAGTAACGTCGCTATGTTCTGCAACTAGGGTTCGTTTGAATAATTACCTATGATAATGGCGTGAAGAAAAAAGTGTGAGATGAGTGGTGGGATGAGGCGGTTGTGTACTACGGGCCATGGTTGAATGACGGTACGGAACCTTCCCCGTATTTGCCCCCACACCCCTTGCGAGAATCGAATCAAGACCCAATTGACTCAGAGTGCATCTCGGTGCAATGTCCAGACTTTTGTTTCTTTTTTATAAGATAAGTTTCTTCACCGAGAATAGATTATATTTTTAGTGAACATGTTAATACGATGAAATTCCTGATCGAACGTGTTGATCCCCTAACACTGCGTCTGGAGTCACTGTCTGCTGCACTCGAGGATGCACTCTGACTCCGAGGTCGGGAAGATCCGACAGGAAGAGCGATGACTGCGCTTGCAACCACGCAGCAAATGAGTTCCTCGACGTCTTCGATCCATCACCCCACTTCCTCGACATGCAATCACATTGCTCTTCGCTATTGCACGGAGATGAAGCGAGAGCTCTCTTCGAAATCAAATAGAAATCCATTATGGAACGTTCGTTTGAATTCATAACAGGACAAAATAACGATCTTTTTACTTCCATGAGTTCTTGTGGAAAATGTCGACTGACGGTCGAAAGAGTCGGCTCAGGTGTTGTCCATTTAAAAAATGAAAAAGAACTTTCAAGAAAAGAAGACTCTCTGATAAAAAAGAACCCCTTCAATCTACATTCAAATTCAAAAGTATCGATTGTTTATATCAACACCATCGCTCTTCACAGTTTCGATATTGTGTCTCTGAAATGTCAGTACTGTAATGATAAATGAGCAATTAAAAGGAAATCCTAGAAGGGACTCGGAAACTTCGGTGCGGTTCACCCGAATACCGTGTTTTTATCCGCATTACGCATGTCGTCTTCAACTACACCCTCATCACCCGGAGTTCATGCGTCGGAACACCCGGACATCGTCGCGGCAGCATGGACGAGTGGGTGTTCTCAGATGAGATCCTCCAGACACGTGACTCTGGAATATCCCCCACGGCTGAGATATCGAGTAACCAATCATTTGACACTCTGTTTTTGACACGGTTTGTCGGCTCTTTCGTGTGTGCATTGTGTCAGGGCAGTTTCTTTCCAGTTTCAAGGAACATCCGCTTTTTGATCTGATATTTGGCTGTAATGCGTTGTCCTGTGGGTAAAAAGCACCCTCGTGAGAGAAGAGAGTGGAAGTTGTGTTCTGATTCTTACTTCCTGTACGCTGCAACTGAATTACGCTGGCCATTAGCCGACTGAGAGGGGTGCTGCTTGCGTGATTGTAACGTCATTTACAAGGGGATGTAGCAAGGGACGGGATAAAGTTCTCTCGACACAACAGCATTCATGACTTTCGTCCAGTACTAGTAGGGAATCGGGTCGATTTTTATTTTTTTATTTTTATATAGAGATGTAAAATTACCGGTAATTTAAAAAATGGTAATATTACCGGGAATATAACCGGTAATATTACCAAAATCTGGTAAAATTGGTAATATTGGAAAAAATTTGAGTTTCGGATACAAAACGATCGTGGTTCATTTACGAGCTACTTCTCTGCCTATTATGAGTGTACATACGACTAATACGAAATTCCATGGTCTTTCTTAAGATAATTTGACTAAGTCTCTTCTGTATTGGAAAAGATTCAATGATGATGGATGACCAGTAACCACCAATATTTGATGTGTTAACTTTATAAGATCCAGTTTAAAATACAAAATGTACCTAGGTACTCCAGCAAAAAAGAAAGAAACGGTAATTACCGTAAAATTGCTTGGTAATATTACCGATTTACATCTCTATTTTTATAGTATAACGTATAACGTTTGATCATGCCAGTCAACAAAACTGAGGAGATTGGATCCATCCAATCCAATAAGATTATGCATTCAAAGAAAATAAATCGAAATTGGTATAATGTATATATTTTGATTTTCCTGAAACATATTGCATCAACATATTTAAAATTTAAATTCAACTCTTTATCACCCAAAATATCATCCATTATAAATTAGTTAGTACTGATCGAAAATAATTACGTCATTTAATCATTTAGCTTCATAAAACATCCGTTACCTCCTATAACTTATTGTATAGTTAAACTGTTTTATTTTTAGTTTCTTTTGGATCCTGTTGTATTTTTATTTTCTATTGATTGATACTGTCTAAAATTTCGATTCATTTATGTCAGAATCTTCTTCAGGACAAAAATTCGCTAAAAATCAAAATCGAAACTGTTAACGTTATCAGTAGAAAATAAAAATAAAACGTGATATCCCAAAGAAACTGAAAATAATATCTGTCCTGATAACTGTAATAATAACTGCAATTATTTACTATATTGATTGTAATTATTAATAAATACAATCATATTACAATGGTGGCAGCGGTGGGTCATTATGCAAAAACAATCACAACCTATATATTTGATAATGATGGAAAATTTAGTGAATCTCTCACTTAGGGATGGTGTTTTGGAGGTAACCTGCGAAATAAAAACGCGCACCCCGACTGGGAATCGAACCCAGATCCTTCGGGTTTCCGGCCCTATGCTTTCGGGGTGCGCGTTTTTATTTCGCAGGTTACCTCCAAAACCTATATATATGATTTGTATTTCCCCTCGCTCTTTCTCCTATCAAGATGTCAAATGAGCTGGGATTGTTCACATCTACCAAGTGTTTTCTTCTCCCTCCCAACCGTTTAAAACGACGTTTCGTGATTATGAACTATAATTACCTAATCCAATATTATCCGAGGCATCCCACCCTCGAGTGAGTCAATTTGTCACACGATCGCTCTTTGAAGAGGCACCAGCAGCATCTCCGCGACACATCCGGCTGATCTGACAGATGACAAGCGGCGACAATAATGTCAGGCAATGGATCATTAGGGAGGCAAAGGGTCTAGAGATGCTGTGCCATGATTGATGCAGACAAGACGCGCCGTCGCAATGTGAAGGTTGCTCCGCGCGACGATGTTGACCGTCATGATGTCGCTTGTTTTGGGGGGGAAATGTGTATTTTGAGGTTTCACGCTTTTCGACTGTCCCCCTCCCATTACCTTCGGCTGTATGAAATATGCGAAGTTATAGGTAGATTCAGGGATAGAATTGTATTTTTTGACTGAGGGTCTTGGGGCGCCAAGCTCCAATTGGTATATATTTTTTGGGCCATGAGAATATCTGTCATTTAGTCCGTGATAAGGCGAGTATGAGCATTTTCTTTGTTTTTTGTCATCTAATCAAAATCAAACTCATATCTGAGATTCATTTGAATTTCAAATGTTATGTATCTAGAACAAGACAGACAATTCAGAACTGTGTGGGTTTTAAATTTGTATAGTACCTACAGCCATCTTACCAAAACAAATTGTTTGCAGTACTTCTACACATTTTCCAATAAATATTGCAAGTAACAACCGTTTTACCCTATTTACTGACTGTTGTTGAGCTGTAATAATGGCATACCTAATAAGCGTGAAAACTTTTGTTGAAATATTGGCGGCAATCACCAAATGTTGTCCAGGTGTTTACTGCGGAAATAAGGGGATTGCTTTCTGGCTTGATCGAACTTTCATCTGTTGGGTTCCCTCCACCCTTATCAGAGTTACACAAGGTACCTTTTGATGGGGGAGGTTAGGGAATGATTTTTTTAGAGAACATGTGAGAACGCTTCATGTGGGTGTTATTGTACCGCTAAAATAATAATACGGTCGATCGAAAACACATTCTAAATAATAGTATGTGTTCAAACTACCAGATACATATTCAGCCACAAAATGGCGAACAAATATCCTGGTGGTTTTTGTGTATGGTAGTAAATCATTTTGATTTAGGCTGTGGTGTGACAAGTAAAATATATACATTTTCGATGAGACCACACTGGGAGCAGCCTCGTGTATTATTCAAGCCGTAACAACGTCCATTTTATTGGCACAAATAACGTCCGCCGAAAACTTAAACGCTCATCCGATAATAAAAGCTATCCAATTAATGTAAACGGAACGATGAATTTTCAATTTATTTACTCCTGAATTAAAATTTATAGCCTGATTTTAAGAATAGATGAACCGAAATTCAAAAACAATCAAAGGATCGTTGTTTCATTCACATGTTAAATTGACCAACCCCTGAGTTAATCATTATTATTTACTAGTTCTTCGGAATCAGTTAATCGGTTCTCCTCGTGAGAGAAGAAACGCTTTTCTGGTCCAGGGCGTCGAGTTTGATTGCATAATTGATCGTTCAATCTCGTCTCGTGAATTAATCTTGCGGGATGGAGGTTGCCAAGGAGATGCTTCAGCCTTCAGACATCTAGTGACGTGACAAAACAAGCTCGACTTGGAACTCGGACCGACAAAATCAAGTGCAGAAAATATTGCTTGGGGGCGGCTAGAGCGCGTCATTCGAGCATGATGTCAAAACTAAATTAAATCAAGTGGCGCTCTTGAATGTTGATAGTTTGCAAATAATTGCTTGATAACAGAGAACAGGGGGCAGCAGGGGGGCAAAACATCAAGGAATAAAATATATCCTAATTAATATTACGAAATTCTGTTACAATGACTGATTATGTCACTTCAGCAATTGAGTTTATCTTCAGCCTTCAGTTAATTTTCATGGCCCTCAGTGAAGCACAACAAAAAATGGAACTCAAGAAATAGAAGGGGGTTATTAGGTATTGTTAGTAGAATTTTAGGAAACAATATGCTTGTTCGCCTTCTTTTTTCCTGAAAGTGGTAAAGAAATTCGAAATGCTACAACGATATTTTTAAACGTTGAGCCAGTTTGTGTAGAAAAACTGAAAGTGTGTGTCGATCAGAGCTTGTGATTGACATATTGACACATTGACAGCCACGTGTTGCTCGAGGGATTCTGATCGCGCTCGACTGCAGGTGGTTTTCCGCACGATGACACGGATGCTTCTGCAGTGGACGGCGGGCGTCGGCGTGATTGCGGCGTCGTGCGTGCGGTGGCCAGAGCGCCGCGACGCGACGGAATCATTTGCTATAAATACTGGGACGTTTTCTCGGGTTATTTTCGTTGAGCGCCGTCAGCTATGTGAATGAATGTCGCTCAGAGTTGGATCTTTGTGAATCCGACGGCTTTTCGGCGAAGAGAATCAAGAATTCTCGAAGAAGGTTTTTGTCAGAAGGAGAGATCTTGTCTGCTGCCTGTCTGCAAGATAGGTGCATGACAATAATTTTTACTGGCTTTTGAAGGGAAAAGCGCGGACAACTGGTGTTGAGTCTACAGAGAAATAATGTCAGCTGTGATTGTTTGATTTCATTTTCACACGTTTAACACAGCCGTGTGAATGAGAGTTGTAGATTTTCTCGAATGATTTCCACTTATTGCATTGTAATATAAAATTATTTTGACCCTCGTGAATGAAACCTTGAGAATTGAGTACAAATTAATTTAAAAAGTGTGGAGGTATATTAAAATTCTTGACTTCTATCATTTCTGTTATTGAAAGTGGGTATTCCGCACACAAATTGGATCACGTTAGTTTTATAGTATGCATCAGTTCACACACAATGATTCAGAGTACCAAGCGTGTATGCGTACAGACAGGTGTTATTTAGTAGGCATGTCTGATACGTACTCTGCTTTCAAGGGTAAACATTACGTGTGCTCTGTCTTACTATACGTCAGATTCTATGCCTCACAATTTACTATAACTACGTGACACAATTTATAGTTTTCCTTGGTAACTGTCGAACGTGCATACATTTTTTGATCATGTGTATGAATTGAAAGTTATCATCATTTGTGGCGGGTGGACATTTCTTTCAACGACACCGTTTTTCCTATACCTACTTTTAATTGTAGTTTCTTTATCTTGATAACTGAGCACAGTAATTGCAAATTGCCACCTGAAGGTTCGCTACGCACGTCACATGCTATAATGAAATATTACCCTATTTGGGTCAGTAAAATATTCAATGACGATCGTACGTGACGTGTTGTAATTTCATGTCATTTCACGGCATGTGGAGCCGCGTCAGAATGCAAGTTACGTCGTTGATACCTATTGTGTTGTTAATTAACTGTCGTATTGTCAAAGGAAACGCCAAGGCGGTGAAAGCTGTTACTTCCATGCTGGCACTTTGAATAACATGTGTATTTTATTAGGACAATTCAGTGGGTCTTCATGTGTCGAACTGTTCACTTAATTATGCCGGAATCGTTAGTTCAGCTGGTTTGACGAGTATTTGGTCAGATTATTGAAATGTCTTCTACAAAAATCGCTCGATTGAGAATTCAATTTTAGCTCGTAATTTCGTTACGTTTTAGATAATTTATTCCGTCTGGGATCTCTGTTTATTTATCAGGCTCTAAATACCTAGATTAGACGAGATTCGATCGCGGATAAGATTAGATTCCGAGATCTTGCGAGCGCGAATTAGCATTAATCTTCTCAAACATCTAAATCTGTGTGTTTCGTCTGCCACATTTTTTTCCGCAGTTGAATTAAGAGCCGCCTCTTCAGACTTTCTTATTCATCTTTTTTTCTGAGCTCAACTGCTACTGAAAAGGAGTGAGATACGCCGCGATCAAACTCGCCTGCCAGCAAGTAGCTAGTGACAACAATGCCTCGCAACCAATGGCTGATGTTTTGCTGCTGCTTTGTACGACTCGGACTACCATAAGAGGTAATCAAGAGAACACTAACAAGGCAGAACTGCATCCAATAGATACTCGAAATTCAGCAACAAAAGAATGATTCCAATCGTAAAATAATAGATTCGGGAAAAAGTGGTTTGGAAAATAGCGAAATGTTAAAACTAATGGACAAAGTAAGAGAATGAAGATTCCTGAACTCGTCGTGATGTATCACCAGTCCTCTTTCTTTACCATATCTGGTGACCAAAATTCGTTTGAAGACTGCATGAACACTTATTTGGCAAATTACAAGTTTTTACATAGATCTGGGTGAATGACACGTGAAGGATATAATTTACAAGTAGCCGAAATTTGTTGCTGAGATTATTATTTATTATGCAAAGTATTAATCATGAACGAACACTGGCACATGATAATTGATATTTAAATTCATTCTTTAGAAAAATCACAAGTAAAATATTTTCTCTTATTGCTGCTATGGTTAGAGCTTCGATGCAATACATGTTGAGAAATATAGTAAGTATTACGTACATCAAGTCTTATAATGTATCACAGTAACGCTGAATATTTATAATCCTGGTGATGAGGTCCCTTCACCAGGGTCGTGTCCTTCGTCGGGTTTGCATGGTAGCGGCCGGTTCGCCATCTTACCATTCATCTTTGACACAATGGGAAGTTCACGAGGGGCAATGTCCATGGGGTCCGCATAACCCCCCGTCGAGGTCACATCGAGCAAGCTGGGAGCCAGACTCTCTCCGAGCACCCTCAGGAAGCTGAGAGGTCGAGCGGGACCTCTCCTGTGCACTGGCGACGTAGGAACGGAGGGAGGTTTGGGCGGAGGCACAGGAGCTTGTCCAGGCAGCTCCGTGTAGAGATGAGTCTGATGATCTCTGGGCTGGGCGTATTCCAAGACGACCGCCGGCCTCCGCGTGCGTTTGATCTCGGCGTACGTCGCTGCTGGCAGAAGTTTGTCTGGCGATGGAGCTCGGGTCCCGACATGGCACATTGTCACTTTCTTCGTTTTCGCGTTGATTTGTTTCCCTCCCTTGCCGGGAGTTGAGATCGGAGGTTGGATAACGTCGTAGAGGTTCTCCTCAAGATCATCATCATCAAAGATCTCGATGGTCTCGGAGGTCGAAGGTGTGTTGTTGTTGTTGCAACTCTCCTCGACTTTGATGAGATCGTAGAGATGCTCGATCATATCCCGCGCCTCGCTGTAGTTCTCGGGATCGTCGAGCTTCTCCCTCAGAGATTGCAGCAGTTCTTGCGTCAACTCCTCTGGAAGAGTTTGCGTCCACTTGTCTTCCAGCGGAACAAACTCGTTATCCACGTCAATACCTTCGTCTATTGCTATGACTCGTTGCTGTTGTCGTTGTTGTTGGATCTCGGTGTATTCGCGCACATTGATTCGGGAAATGGAACCTGCGGCCACGATGCCGCCACCTCCTCGGAAGTTCTCAAACGCTCGGTGGAAAACTGTCATGCAACTTGTCGTCGACGGCAAGAACATAATGCGTGCTTGAACACAGTAACCTTTCCTCTTCATCCACATCAACATTGTTACCATGACGATCACTGCCATGCAACTGACTACCACCAGGAAAATCAACGCAAGAACTTTCTTCTCCCTTTCTAATTCACTGTCAGCGTCATTGTCCGACGGCAAGTAACTATTCGAATTCTGGACGACACTGATTGCTATCTTACTCTGACTGATTTCGTCGCACACGATCACTTTCGAAGACCCGCACACAATGTCGGTGAAATTCCTCATGTTGACAAAACCTTGTGGCACATTGAAACACTTTGCTAGCAATGAATTAACAGTACAAAAACTCGTGTTGTAAAACCAGTCCACAGTCTCTTGAGATCCCTTGCCTAACGCGACAGTGTCTTGAATCCAAGCAGGCAGATTGCAACGGCAGACCACCGCGAATTGGTTGTCGTAGACTTGCGCGATGAGCCCCGCTGGTATCTCGAGCGCTTGCGCCACAATCGTGAAGGCACCTGGAGCGAAGTCGGTGAGTTCGTTGCGCGTGAAGGCGAACACATTGCTCGGACCGTACAGGTGATCGAACTGTGCGCTCAACGCTTCGGACTCGGCGTACTGGAACAAGTTGGAGTCCACGCTGATGCGATTCCACGCCTTGAACGTGAACCCCCGCGCTTGTATCTTCTCGAACACGTTCTCGCGCAGAGATACTGAACCAACGGTGATGCTCACTGCGCCTCCCGCAACCTCTTGGAATCTGCAATTTGTAAGAAACACAAAATTATTAAATATTGTGCCTCCATGGATATATTCTATGAGAATATTATTTTATTGCATACCTCTATCAATTAATAATTAAAAAGAGTGCAGACATATTTTAAATATCTTTATTTTTATCTGAAACGTATTGAAAGAATTAGGCTAGAGAGGAGCAATCAATATGCCAAGTAAGATGAATGATAACCTTCTTTAAAACCGCTTAATTCTGGGAAAATTGAAGAAGAATGAAGCAATGGTTACCTGGAATGATGAATAGTGAGATGCTGCATAGCACCGACGAATGCGCCCGCCTCGAGACTGCGCACTCTCACGCCTGCCAACTGCAGCACCTCGATGAAAGTTCGCTCGCAGAAGGCGCCGGCTTCGACTCGGTGCAGAGAAGAGTTCTGTATGGTCACCGCCGACAGCTGCAGCGCGCAGAATGCATCGCGGCGGACGGTGCGCACCTCGACGTTCAGGAAGCGCAGCTCGGCAGCCGAGGTGGGGAACGTCAAGGGCGGAAGCTCGCTCACGATCACATTATGTAAGAGCACCTGCAGAAGAGAAAATAAAGTCATTAACATCGAGTCGAGTGCCTTTTTACAACAAGTGATGTCATGGATTTTCCATTTAAACTTTTCAAACAGTCAATGAAACTAATTATACTGTTAATATTTTGATAAAATCATACATAAATTATTTGCTAATAGCCCCCAGAAATTACTGAATTGTGCTTGAAGTTGCTCGTGTGTAAATAAATGGACCAAGCAAGTCTGAAACTTACCGTGGTGGCTGGTCCATGGTTCCCCGCCGCCGACCAGGGTTTCTCGAACGAGAACGCCTTCTCTGCCAGCTCGAGTCTCGGGACGTCTCGGACCGTGACGTTGAGCAGCCAGGAGAACGCCGTCGCCTGAACGACCACGTGTCCGCACTTGGCGACCAGCACGACTAACGGACCGGTGACGCCTCGCAACGACCCGGACTCCAGCACCACCGAGCCGCAGTCCAACATCTCCACCAGCGTCTGCTTGTTCAAGAGATTGTTGAACGCATGCCGACGCACGCGAAGGCGAGACACGTTGCGGATGCGAACGTGACGGAGAGAGGTGAGGCCGGCGAAGGTGCCGTCGTTGAGGATCAGATCCTGGCAACCGCCCAGCTCCAGATCGATTAGGGTGGACGGGAGCGAGCCGGCTTGGAATTCCACGAGCTGAAACAAACAACACAATATAATTAGCCTCATTTATTTATTCAAACAAGGATTCCTTTATAAATCACAGTCCTAATGATTTATTTCTCAATTAAAGATGATTTATACTATTTTCGGAATATGTAATTTGTAAAGACTTATTCTGTAATTCTCATTTGATCTATCAATCGTAATTATCAGTGAGAATAACAACTGACGCCCTCAAGTTATTTAATTTCTGGTTACCTTCTAAAGCAACACACCCAGTCAAGAAATGGCACCTCCCTCTAAAAAGTCACAGCAAGATCTTGCTAATATCTTACAAAATCTTACTAAACATCTAATATTTTAAAATCTTGCTAAGTTCATGGTTATAAGTCTTGCCAAGATTTTTCAGCTGCGCTTGATATTTTTTTTCTAGTTTGTTGATCCTGGATTTTGCAAGGATCGGCGCCTAGACTAAATTCAAATTACTCTAATTTTCTGCCTTCCTACGAATATTTTGTAGCGATTGTCCCATTCTATTAGTATGTAAATCAGTTGGATCTGCACTGGGCTGGGCTCTGCTGGAGCCAGTGTTCTGATTCACCGTCCACAAGACGTTGAGAGCCTCGAGCAAGACAAGTTGCTTGATGTTGTGGTAATTTACTTGCGGCCTTTTATCCATGCTATAACCTTGATAGGTATACAGCTTCTTGGCGTGAGGCCGGAGCATTCGTGGAACACACACTTCCACTCAAGAAACCAGATTGAATTTGTACTTTCATTTCTTGCGAACATTGACAATATTATATTTGGTTGGATTGTATTACGAGGGCAAGTAACGGAATTGGTAGCATTGACATTTGTAATTTCATTCGATATAACTTTGAACATTGTAGGTAGGTAATACAAACGACTCATTACGAAATTATTTTTAATTAGTTCGTAAAATCGAAATAAATATTAGGAAGAAACTTGATTGTAGTGTGGGGGTCAAAATCAATTGCCTAAATCGTGATGTAACTGTGCCAACCTGTATTTTGATACAAAAGAATGTAGGTAGGTACTAGGTAGTTGAAGTTTTTGGCATCTTAGTGATGATAGAAAGTAAAAGGGCTTTATTTCCAATTTGCAACACTCTTTATAAGAAAACGAAAGCATCCTGTGTTTTTTAAAATATACCTATTTATGGTGAAAATGAAGTTGAAAATTGAGCCATTTGACTGTATCTGTTCAAACTGCATTTCACTTATGAGACAAAATGAAGATGTAACACTAACATCACACATTATCTGGGGTTGTCAAGATGGAACATGGGGAACAATGACCCCAACTCCCTCCCCCGCTCTTCCTACGCACCTGTAGCATTCAAGTACTTTCGAATGTGGTACGGGAAAACAGCGCAAGATTTGCAACCTCAATTATAGAAAATTGGATATTTCACACTGAAAACCTAACAGCACTTGTACTGGATTTACTTGGTTTGCGTGGTCACTACTTTCTCAAAACGTCCAGATGTTAGTTATTCTGTTATTTAAAGTAAACTATAATATTTGTGGTCAGGTTGTATGAGTTGAAAGAAGAATGAATGCAGTTGGAAATTTAAAATTTATCTGCCCAGATGAACTACGTCTTGTCTGGTTGCGTGATCGATGCCGGGTTTATTTCTCTCTTTGGAGCGTTCTGCTTGGTCAGGTTCCATTTTGCTCTTTGAACGCCTTCCTGTAGCTGCTTTTCAGGCTCAGTCACTGCCGGTAATTACATCGAGATACTTGACTAATTACTCACAATGGTCGGCGTGACTTTGGCCGACACCTCAAAGAGTTTGCTCGTTTCTCAACTCTTATTTCGTTTTCGTCAGAGATTGGAGATGTTTCTCACTCATCTGGGAATGAGATGGATCAACCCCCCGCAGAGAAGTGGCAATAAAACGGTTTTGAGGCGTGATTAAAGCATCTTCTACGTTCAAATAAGAGGGTTTGATGGTTGCAACATGCTCTTCTGTTCATTGCTTATTTGGATATTTAGTTATTTCCGGCGTAACAGGTTTTCCGCTTTAGACAATTTTATTTGTTTGATTATTTATACTGACATATACAAAGATGGAAGTATGATTACCAGTGATATTTTGAATATGCGTAGCCCAGTGACATATTGATATATGTTTATTAGTCTTAACTTTCGTGTATTTCAAACACACTTGTCTTCTACAGAAACTGTTTCTCACAGTCATTTTGTTACATCTCAAGACACAGAGACTCTCAGGATCAAATGCAGAAACTGCATTGCAACTTCGCTTTCAGTTCAGAACTGGATCGACTGGTTCCGTCGGCGGAATCACTTCTCAATCCCGTGTGGATGTATAATATCAATCTCATATTCATCTAAGGATCATATTCCACTTTGTAGCGAGGGGCTGACGAATGAGGGGGATGCACTCCCCTACGTTGACACTAACTGGCTCATCAAAGACAGATAATTTGCACCCTCGCCGGCTGTGTGTCCATGTGGCAACGTCGCATTCAACCTGTCCTGTCAAGGAAGCTGAGCCTCAAGAGGGTTGCCTCAGAACCACCACTTGTCTGGCCGGAACGAGTCCCCCCCCCTTCCCTCCCCTACCCACACCCCGACTCATTCATTTCTTAGGTATTGTAAGAGGTGTTTTGTGAGTTTTCTTGGCAAGTATGTAGGTACTAAAATGCACGATATTTATCGCCCTAGAAAAGTCATTGTAAGACTGAAAGCAGCTGCTCGCGTACAGAATGTAGGTAAATGGCTAATAATACGGAGCAGACTTATAATAGTTGATTCTAACTATTCTGGCACGAAGAGTCACGAGAGAAACGGTAAAACACGCATGAATCATCATAGGATGAGTTGGAAATTAAATTTATCCCGTACTGCACGTGTTTTGTTCGGCCAATACAATAATGCTTTGAACTTTGGACTTGGTCTGGTTTCTTATCTTGTTCACCGATGTTGGCTATATGTTGACAGACCTTAGGCGAAGACAAACGAAATGAACAAGACACATCTCATTCCATTACCGTCAAGATAATGATTCACAAGTGTATTATTCCTCATCTTGAACATGAATACGCCTTGCTTTGCTTCAAATCTTTCTCGCTCGTTACGTTGGTAGCTTATTTATTTCTAAGTGGATTTCCTGTCAGCCGACGCATAGTTTGAATAATAAAGCGTCTTTTTCAACTCCGCCCAGCGAATGAAAAAATTAGTAGCATTGTCTCTTTCTAATCTTTGCACGCAATGAGACAAGCCGAGGATGGAAAATTGAAATTCTCAAATTACAAGCTACTTTCAAATAATTTGATGGTCCGAAATGTCAATAGAATCGTTCAAAGGTATACAATGGAATATCGTAATTGTGGATTTAGTACCCGGGCTCCTCTATACACAAAGCGAAGTTGGGAAGCGTTTTGAAAATAGCTTTGTGGTTGGTTTGGAAAAGTACGCCGATCGATGGCAATATTAGTCCGCTGTGGATTTGATTTTTTTATAAAGTTGCTTGGAGCATTCTTGTCGAACTTGACGTCATAGTGACAAACGCGATAATCTATCTAAATTATCGCTCTCATCAAATAGCTCTCTGTTTGGTTTTATTTTGCAATTAGTTTTTTGAGTCCCACTTCTCATCTGTGCTTCTGTGCAGCGAACAGAAGAGACTGTTCTGTTCGATCCTGGTTGGAACGAACACATGTGTGTGACAGGGACAGGAAGATGCGGGATCAGGATGAAGCAAGTGATAATATTTAGATTTTACTTTAGCAAAGTGTTTTTTTGGGATGGCAACGATTTTTTTGTTTGTTGGTACAACATCTTATTTAGAGCAAGCAAACAAGACCTGCTTGTGTTGTGAGGATCTGCATGGTTTGCCAGTCAAAGCTTTTTAAATCTCGATGTAAGAAAGTGAAATTATGCTTGAACTGAGTTATCGGTGACCAAAGAATGAGATTCAGGAGACTTGATTATTTTACAATAGAACATTAATTAACCATGGCTTCCACATTGAATCCTGTTACAAGTCAAATACTGCTGTAGATAATAATACATCCTGCAACAAGCTATGAATCACCTAATGATTTAACAAGAAACGATCTTCCTCATCCCTTGGCGAAGTTCTTTGTTTCATTCTGCGAAATAGCGTTATCACGTATTATCATGGAACCAATTAACTAATTGATAATGTTGTCAACATCATCGTCATATGAAAATGATACATACGATGATGAAATGACCATGGAGGGAAAGGATGTGGCACTGTTGACAATGCGCCACAGGAAGTGCAACCGAAGGAGTAATAATCACATGACATCGTCCTTTGCCGTGTTCATAATCATAGACAATGCCGGGCGTCGGCGGCGTCTTCGTGCCTGCCGAGAGCTTCGATTGATTTGAAACACCGATCATTTACAGAGAAGGAATACTAATTGGAAGTAATTAATATTTAAGAGATGAATTTTCATGTTCGCTTCAAATCGACGTCAGTGGAAAAACGAACGTGTGGCAACGATTTAACTTTCACATGCCATGCTGCGGCCAACTTCATGATTGCACTGCGTAATACATATAATTTACATTTTATGTCATATGGACGAATGAGAATGAGACCATGAATTCGTGATGAGAAATAATAGGGGCGCGCAGAGGCAAACAAGTCGCATCCTGAGCGTGCGTGGTCGCTGCAAACCAAATCTACTGATGACGGCGTCACGGTTGACTTCTTTCACTAATGCCTCCAATCAAGACAATAGTTCGTCGGGCTACGCATAATCTTCGCACGACTACTTGCCTGTTGACCGGCGAAGGTGCAATTCGCGCTGACCCAGTAGTCCGCCGTGGTCACACACTCACAGCCGACTCTCTGACAGAGTGAGGTCGCCGTCGTGGGCGCCGCGGCGACCATCAACATCGCCGTCATCAGCGCGACGATCCCGCGGCTCGTTGTTATCGCGCCGGCCATTGTGCGATGGTGATAGCGACCATCTTCACGCACTCGTCTCACACGCTGGAACACATCACACGCACGCACGCACACTAACACGGAGCCATTGTCGACGTACTTCCTGCTCGCTGGCTCTCTCGCGACGCACTGACTTGTCTCGACGCGAACGTGAATAGAACTTGGAACTCGCCGCTAGACTGAGAGAGAATGAGAGGAAGGGGAACTCGTCGAAGCGAGACGGACTCTTGTTTGATCCCGCGCGATTCTTGCTTGCTTCTGTCTCCCCTCCCCCTCCTCTACCCGCAGTCATCCCCCGCTTCGGCCCCGTCACAACTTCCCCTCGCTGTGCAGACAAAGTAATAGGTCTGATGGTGAGACAAACCCCCAAAACAACACCCCTCTCTCCATTGGACCGTTTCCCCTTTTGAACAAGATTTAGCACCTTTGCCATCGATTCCGCATGTTTTTTCATGTTCTCAGATTGTCAAAGGGATGTTTCCCCTAAAAGAGGATAAGAGCGAGCTGCCGAATCCTTTCCTATTTTCAATCGTTACGACATTTAGACAAATTGCCGCCGCTTTTACACATTTATGCTCCACTCCACTGATCTGATGATCCCGTCCAGTGATAAAAGTTAACATACTTCGTAATAAAAGAGTAATTAAATCTATTATTACCTGCATGCAGCGGAGGACTGGACCGGATCCATTCCATCAATAGAGCTCATGAAAACTGAGAACTCCCTCTGTGTACTTTCAATTACCTAATATAAGAACTTGAGCTCTGTTTAGTGTTTGCAAATGTAGGGTCCCAGTCGGCACACCCTTATAAAAGGTACTTCGACGCTTGGTTTCATTTTCCCCAGTTCACCCTTCTAAGTCTAATATGCACCTAGTATGCACTAATGAATTCCATTCGAAATGGAACACGCAGATTACATTCTTTGTTTGGAAAGTTGGTATATTCATCAGTCATCACATAAACCAAAAATATACCTCCCACTCACCCTGTAGGTAGTCTTTTATGTTTTTTATTATTATTTATTTAGACTGAGAGAAGTAGTTTATATAGTTATACCCATAAAAAACACTCCGTGTAAAAATACCAGCCAAGTCTCTTCAACTAAAAAAAAATAGAAGAAATCTAAAAATTCAGCACTGAAAAGTAGTGATATCAAAAAATTGGCCAAGTCAAAACTTTTCAAAAAATACTTGGCGCATCATGCATATAAATAGTAAATAAATAGTATAAATAGTTTGACTTGGCCAATTTTTTGATATCACTACTTTTCAGTGCTGAATTTTTAGATTTCTTCTATTTTTTTTAGTTGAAGAGACTTGGCTGGTATTTTTACACGGAGTGTTTTTTATGGGGATATCACTCCTTTTTTCAGTTTATTCTTACAGCTTGTAACATTATATTGTGGCACCAAAGACTATTATTCCTTTAAAAAAATACGCCTTTGTGATTTGGTTGCTAAGAAAAGTTTTGCTTGTTGCTATGTAAATGCTATAAATAATATGCTATGAAGTATAGCGAAAGTTTGGTTCCAATCGGTCTAGCCGTTCTCGAGTTATGGCATCACTTCCGGTTTTCAAAATGGCGGCTGGCGTCAGTGCCACCTAAAATATGTATTTATAAATGTTATATAACATAAAAAATCTTCTGAATATATTGTTATAAAATATGATTTTAGTCTGATTTTTCATTTTTATGACATCATTTCCGGTTTCGGTAATAGTACATTTCTATTTAGACTATTGATATTTTATATAGATGACAGTCCGAATCGTTTGGCGCTAGTTTCGTCCCGATCGGTCCATCCGTTTTTTAGATATGACGTCACTTCCGGTTTCAAAATGGCGGCACAAAAAATTTGTAAGGGCAAGGTATCATCAGACGCCAAAAGTGCACATGTGGTAAAAATTTCAGAACGATCGGTTTAGCCGTTTAGGCTGTGGCCCTGTCAACAGTGTTTCCTGATACCTGAATCTGAATCATAATCAGATACCTTTTAATAGGGGTGTAATTTCACTGTTTTCACGGCCTTCTAGCTCGCAAATGGCATAATCTGTTGTTACCTAATTTGGTATATGGGGTGGGGTGGGCCATAGCTCGAAATTAAGATATTTTGCAACAATGTGATATTTTCGGATTTTAAGATCCAGTAGGCCGAAAATGCTATGTTGTTGCTTACAGTAAAAGTGTTTGGTCTGCTCCTTAGTTTATTAGGCAGTAACGGTATTTTGAGTGAGTGTGAGTGTACTGTACGACTTGGCTGGGTGGAGCGACCGCTCCACTAGATAGTAGGTACTTACAAATGATTTAGATGATAGCTGATTGGTATAGAGACATGGGCTCCGGGGGGGAGGGGGGGGGGGGCAAGGGAGAGTTTCCCCCCCTTCCCAGGAAGTCAGGAAAACATAAATATTTTGCGGAATTCTACAGTTTCATTTTGTAAACAAAAAAACTCAAATAATACATTTCAAAGGGTCAAAAAAAATTAAATGCCCTGCGGGGCAAGGTGAAGGGTGCGCCCCCCACACCCCCCTTAGCCCGTGGCATATTGTTTTCCTTGCCTTGCCCCTTGGCAGGAATCTGGCGGACGCCCATGTATAGAAATATATGATGTTTTGTTCTCTTGTCTTTACTCTTTTTTAATGAGGCAATAAAAAGTGTGGATGTGACTCCATAGGTGAGGTCAAAAGGCCCAGGTTGTTGCAAAGGATCATATAATTCCATTACCTATGTGTTGAATAGTCTGATTTGAACAAGTTGTCCGTTTGCTTCAGCTGCCACTCGAACGAGCGTCTGTTCCTGAAGGACTTTGTGCACTGTGTGCCGGGCACGAGCGGTGGCCGCCTGTCCCGCTGGCTGCAGCCCGACTCGTACGTGGAGCCTGCGCGATGCGAGGCGCTCTACAGCCGCGACGAGATGCGCTGCGGCTGGCCGGCCATCGTCACGGTCATCACCAAGGACCAGTACAGCGATGTCGTACACACGCCCAATATTAAGGTGAACCAATCATTTTATCATCACCTTCAAAGGGTTAGTTAAAGAAATACATTTAAAAATGTAGTGGACATTGACTTCTTATTGCTTGTGTGTTTCCATCACAATAACTTCGGTTTCATAAAAAAATATATAATCAATTTTTGATAGCTACATGACATGGGAATGGAGCAAGTTGGCTCAGGCAGTAACACTCTGCACTTACGTCCCAGAGGTCCTGAGTTCGATTCCATGACCATCCTCCCCGACTGAGGTTTTTCTTGGTTTCCCTCAGTTGAGCAATAAATGCCAGGATGTTTCCCTTTCAATAGGCCATGACCGCTTCTTCCCACCATCCATCCTTTATCATCATAATCGTCATCCTTCACCGTTAGCCCAGTTGCAGAAGTGTGTGAGGCTTACACCACTTACATACATACTCGTATTAAAAAGATATATTAAATTGAAATAATTGAATGTTTTAATATGATCCAATTAAACTCTGTGTCTAGATTGAAGTGAAAGCAGTTCCGATCGACAAGAAGGAGCTGGGGGATCTGGACCAGGGTCGTAAGATCCGTCGCATCAGCCAACCGGATCCTCTGACATTCGGGGGAAGAGCTTACCCTTCGCTAGATGTTCCTTATGAGGTGACGGTGAAGGACAAGATGTGCTACCATGCAATCACCATCATGAAGGTAAGAAAGGCAATTTACAATTGACAAAAACAATCCAAAGACAAAACCTGAATATTTCTAGCTGCAGTTTCAATCATTGTCTCGATATTCTTTCATGTTGTAGGAAAATAAGTATGGTAAGAATGTTATAATTTTATGCACTAGGGCATATTTTATAAAATTCTATTTCCAGGATCGGAGCTCATTGAATAGAGTATGTAAAAGAAATCACGAATTCTCTTCATATTGTTGCATGATATTGTCTTTGACACAACATTTTGTAAACTATCATGCTAATGTGACGAATTTTTTTGTCAGGCGTACGAAGAGTACTCATTCGAAGAGCTTCGCTTCACTTCCCCTGCTGTGAAGCGCTCTAGCGAGAACATGCTGGTGCGCCCGAATGGTGACGGCACTTACAGCGCCACCTGGACGCCGGGCAGCGTCGGCTGGTACTCGGTTCTCGTCACAATCGACGGATACGAGATGGAGGAGGCAAGACTTACCATGCTTATTGAATATACCAGCATTTCTCACATTTCTAAAGTATTAGTTGAGTCCCAGTGTGTACAAGTTACTTACAGCTTCATGCTCAAAACTAGTTGCGTCCGGAACTAGTTTTGGACGCAACTGGTTTTGAGCATGAAGCTGTTACCAAGTAAAAATGTCTAACAATTTTTAATATTTCAAAATTATGGAGATAGAATGTTAGATTCTAAATATTAAATAATTGGTTTATAATAAATGTGAAACAATGTTGCATTGAAGTTCGAACTCAAATGTTCATATAGTAGCAATTTTAAGTCTTTGCTTCACAACATAATCCAATATCTTTACTGTACAATGTCTGTCACCAGGTGTACAAGGTGGAAGTGAAAGAACCACCGCAGGGCATCACGCCACCCACGCAGAGCATCGTCAAGAAGTCGCTGCACCAACCGAGCCGACTGCGGAAGTTCGTGGCCAAGAACAGCGCCGGACTGAGGATTCGATCTCATCCCTCGTTGCAGAGCGAACAGATAGGCATCGTCCACGTCGACGGCACCATTGCTTTCATCGACGAGGTATCGTAGCTCAATTTCAAGAATACTTTTTTTTTTAAATGTTAACTTTGTACAATAAAAAGTTATTTTGTTGTTAAAAAACTGCAGAATCACACACATAGAAAATTTTCTTATTCAAAGGCTGTTGTGTTTATTTTTAGGGCACTTGTTTGAAAATAATAATATTATAGAAATCAGATATAAGGATGGAAATTTTGTTGGTATATACGTTCGACAACAGCCAACCAGTCCTTTTCTCTAAAAAAACTTCTGTTGTGTGAATGACCTAGAAGCATGACATAAGATGTGTAATATGAATGCTGCCGCTAACAATGTTCACTTCCAGATTCACAACGACGATGGCGTGTGGCTGCGCCTGAGTCATCACACCATCTCTCAGTACTGCAGCGGCGTGCACAGCGAGGCCTGGTGTCTGCAGTACAACCAACATCTCGGCAAGACTCTTCTGCTGCCCGTTGAAGAACCCAAGTCCATACTCGACCAGGTATGTCCTTGAACAATAAGCAAGAGATCAACATACTGCTTGACATTCTTGCAACTTACCTGCTCTGCTAGCGATGCATGAGGAAAAAGCTCTCTGCACTTGGTGAATCTATCTCCCCTAAAGGGAAGGAAAATAACAGATTCAACAGGGGCAGAGTGAAGACAGTTTCTACTTTTTCACTGCTTGTATCTTTACAAGCAGAACTATCTTTCATTATTCATTATGTATTCTATTTATGTGGTGTCTGGTGTGCCAGCCTCTCTTTTACTTTTCCAATACTCTACCAATATCAGTCTCCCTTGAGGCTCGATTTCACTCATTGCTCTGATCGTCGTCAGGTGATCAAGGACACGATCCAGCGCAACAAGCCCGACAAGGGCAAGGTGACGGCGGTGCGCGGCCCGGGGGAGTACACCGTGGTGAAGTGTGGCGCGTCGGGACACAACGTGCGCAGCAGGCCCAGCCTCAAGGCCCCGCCCGTCGGCATGCTCGTCCTCGGCGATCAGATCTCGGTGTCGGACCAGGTATGACAGTCACTCTGACATATGTGGAGGAGCAGATATTTGCTGTACTAATTTATTATTTACCAGTTTAAATGTGCACAAAAACCACCACAGACATTTAAAATCTCAATTACTTGAGACCAAATGTTGACTCTCCTTACAGGAAGTTATGTTTAATCAGGCTCCAATGTTTTGAATTGCTACACAAATTCTTTTTAAATTATAAAGTCATATGTTAGAGCATGGTTGTTCCCATAAGACATGTAATTCCTGTGAATTACTAATGTTGTGACTTGTGTTTATACATAATGTTAGTAAAACTCGAAAAGATCTAGGGCCCGATCCCAAAACGACAATTACCAAAATTTGATACATAGAAAAGATTAAGAACAGTTTTTGTGTGTGAATTGACACATTGAGCAAAGAAACTGTTCCAAAATGTTGGTATTTTTAATTTGAGATCTAGCCTGCCTTCAATGTGGTTTTACCCAGTAATCAAGATTTTTTTTTTTATTATATCAATTAATTAACAATTAATTACCCCATCCAACTAAAGTCGGGTTGGGGGGTGGAGGTAGCTCCACCTTGCTCTAGGGCCTCCTGGGATGCCGAAGTCGGCCGGCCATTCCAACTTCTTCCCCGTCGTCTTCTTCCTCATCGTCTTCACTCTCCTCTGATTCCTCCACCTGCCGCTCCACCAACTCGTTCCATCTTTCTACATCTTCCCACCACTTCTCTCCTTCCACTCTCCTCCAATCTTCGCCTCTCTCCGCCACATCCTCTTCAATGCTGTCCATCCACTTGGTCCTCGGACGCCCAGCCTTCTTTTTCTTCACTTGTCTTCCCTTCTCAAATTCTCTTCTAGGAATTCTCTCCTCTCCCATTCTTTTCATGTGCCCGAACCATCTCAACCTCTCTCGACTTATCTTCAAACTTAACTTCTCCACTCCCAAGTCTTGTCTTATCTTCTTGCTCCTGATTTTATCCAACTTGGTCACTCCCGCCACCCCTCTCAAAAACTTCATCTGTGATGCCTGGATTTCTGCTATTTCTCTTCTGCCCATTGGCCATGTTACCGCCCCATATGTCAGGATTGGAATATAGTACAGTTTGTATATCAGTAGTTTGCACCTCATTGGTATACCCTCCTTCCATAACAGCTTCCGAACACATTGGTAAAAGCTCTCCGCCGCTGCTCGTCTCTTCTTTATCTCGCGCTCCACCTTACCATCCCTTGTCACAACACTTCCTAAATATTTAAACTCCTCCCGTTCCTGCAGCTTTGCTCCCTGGATTCCAATCTTGCACCTCGCCTTCTTTCCTCTGTCCATACACAATGTTTCACTCTTTTCTCTGCTAATATGTAGGCCATACTTTTCTGTCACACAATTCCATTTATCCACCTTCAACTGTATCTCATCTTCCGACTCGCTCCATATCATAATGTCATCTGCATATATAAATGTTTTTGAATCCCTTCCTTCTACTTCGTCATTCTCCACTTCCCGTACCATCTCATCCATTACAACACCAAACAGAGTCGGTGACAACACACTACCTTGCTTTAAGCCTTCATTTACTTGGAACCATTCTGTCCTCCCTACACTGCACTGCACACAACTCCAGCTGTTCTTATACGTACTCTTTATCTTCTTTATTAGTTCCCCACACACTTCTTTCCTCTTCAAACACTTCCACACCATCTCTCTAGGTAGCCTGTCGTAAGCTTTCTCGAGGTCCAAAAAAACCATCCTTGTAATGGATCCCTCTTCCCATCTGCTTTCCATCAGCTGCCGCAGTGCAAATACTAGGTCAATGGTCGACCGCCCCCGCCTAAAACCATACTGCTCCTCCCTTATCTTCTCCTCCAAGTATAGCATGAGCCTTCTCTCTAGTATCTTCTCGTATATTTTGGCTGCCTGCGATATGATTGTTATGCCTCTGTAGTTGCCAGCCAGTTTTCTATCCCCTTTCTTGAAGATTGGAGTAATTATACCTCTACCCCAATCTTCAGGTACTTTACATTCCATCCAAGCTGCATGGATTACTCTACGAAGCCATTCCGCCCCCTCATCGCCAGCTGCCTTTAACATCTCAACATTTATTTCGTCTATTCCAGTAGCCTTTCCATTTTTCATTCTCTTTATCACGTTCTTCACCTCGACTCTACTTGGTGCCTCTTTTACATAGCGGTCATTCACTCCTATTAGTTGAGCATCCACTTCCCTCACATCTGAGTCTGTATCCTCCCTCTCCTCGTCACCCATCAACAGGTTTTTAAAGTAGTCCCTCCATATGTTCTTTAACTCCTCCGGCTTATTTGTCACTGTTCCATCTTCCAACTTCATCACCGACTGCACTTCATTGTCCCGTCGTCTCATCCCAACCATGTTGTACAACATTTTCTTACTACCATCATAATCTCTTTCCAGCTTGCCTGCAAGAACCTCCATCGTCTTTCTCTTCTCCTCTTCAACAATTGACTTCACCAGGATCTTAGCCGCTTTATAAGCTCTTACATTCTCCTCAGAGTTGTCGTGTACTTTCTTCATCCAGGCCAACTTCTTTTCCTCAACTGCTGCTTTCACTCTCTTGTTCCACCAAGGTGTTTCTTTTTCTTTTCTCTTGCCTGAAGACCTTCCACATACCTCTTCCGCTACCGCCACCATTATTGACTTAAAACCATACCATTCCACCTCTACGTCTTGTATCTCCCCTATTGGAACTTGCTCTGTTATTCTTCTGCAAAAATCTTCCTTCACCGCTTCTTCTTGCAATTTCCATGTTTTTATTCGTTTCACTCCCGTATTTCGATTTCCTTTTCCTCTCCTCTCTACCCTCATCTTTGTGACCAGCAGTCTATGATCACTAATTACTGTCCCAGATGAGACTGCTTCAACATCCAGCAGATATCTGTCCATGCTTCTGCTTACACAGACATAATCTATTACTGATTCCAAAACTGTTCCATTTTGTCCTCGACCGACTCTTGTTATCATTTTGTCTTTCTTCTTCACAAACCAAGTATTTGCAATTTTTAAATTCAACGAACTGCACCACTCTATCATTTTCTTCCCTTCAACATTTGTCCTACCCCACCCATGCGGACCAAGCACTAGCTCACACCCCGTCCGGTCCATCCCTACCATGGCATTAAAATCACCAATAATCAAGACCTCCTTTAACTCCACCAAATCCTCTAGCTCCTCCCAAAACTTGTCCTTTTCTTCTTTTGGTCTCAATGTTTGGGGTGCGTACACTTGTACCAGCTCGACAATGTTTTCATCAATTGCTAGCTTCATCTTGATTAGTCGATCACTTCTTCTCTCAATCTCTAACACCTTCTCTTTATAAGCGCTGCTTACGACAAATCCTACTCCACTTTTCCCCGTCTCACCACCTGACCACATGAGCTTGTATCCCCCTCGCAGCATCTTCTCACCTGCCCCCTTCCACTTCGTCTCACTAAGGCCCAACACATCCAGATTTCTGTCAATCATCAAATCCACAATCTGTTCAATGTTGTTCGTTAACGTGACAATATTTAATGTGCCTATTTTCAACAAATACTGACGTCTTCGTCTTCTCGATATTTTCTTCTCATTATTGTCCAGTGTCCTTCCTTTATTGTCCAGCCTCTTTCTCCTACCTACAATATTCTCCTTGAAAACCAACTTGTCCGAAAAACCCGCTTCGACTGAGTCCATACATTCTTCTTGGTAACCACCTTCTCCTCAACCAGCATATTTTTCAGCTTTCTCCCAACTTCTCGGGCCCACTTCCTTCTGTCCATCATGAACCCTGGCGTGTAGTCTAATTCAATAAACTCCCCCTCATTCTCCTTCACCAACTTTTTCAAACCTTTATTCAAATTGGCTGAGTAGTCTGAATAGTTACTTAGTAGTCCCACAATGCCTATTTTTATATTTGGACCAAAAAAGCTTCTAGACACCTCCATCAAACCCCCAAAATCCTCCATTATCTCCCCTTTATCCATTTGCGTCCAAACTTCAATATTTCCTAACTGGAAAATTACTTTCTTCAGATTACTATGTTTTTCATAGTATCCCTCTTCAATTCGCGCAGACATTTCTCTGATTCTTATTCCGGGATCTCTTCTTACGTAACACCCTTCCCCTAGAGAGAAAACCCAGGCTTCACTACCACTCACATCTCCAACCAACAAAATCGACTGAGTCCTGAGTCCTGAGTCAGACGATCTCGTGTCATCGTGCTCCTCATACGACTTTTCATTTAATAATAACTGCATATATATTTTCATGCCTGTATTGATTTGTTACGGTGTTGAATGTCGCAGCTGGTAAACTGCGAGGGTACGTGGGTGCAACTGGACGACAACACGAAGCGCAAGTTCTGCTTCAACATGGACGGTGAAGCTTGGTCGTTGGCTCTCAACAAGTCGGACGTGGTTTACATCAGGAAGGACACGCAGCTCAACTCAGGTAGGTCAACTGTCTTCACAACGGGAAATAAAATATTGAGTTTTGTTTCCAACCCAAGTGGGGTGGAGAGAATTAGAACGTGTAAACTAGTAGACTGTTCCACATATTAAGCTCACAGCACTTTCTTCATTATTCGAGTTTGAAAAATGAGATGTGATCACTCGGTTTTGCTTTCGTGAGCTATCTCCATATTAAGCTATCTGGCCGTTGGCCAAGAGAATGCTGCATCTCGTACATATTGTATTTTTAAATGTCTCTTTTAATCAATTAATTCTAAATAGTAAAAACTACTAAAAGTCAATTGTGTTGTCTCAAAGGAAAATTGCAAAATCACAATTCGGTATCTATTTAAAATTATTTATTTTTCTCTATTCAGAATCATTCTAGTCAGTATTTTGGTATTGATGTTATTTAAATTATAAATATTTTCATTTGTTGTCAGATTTTCCCCTGGAGGCTCGGCCGCAGATTTCTGAAAACGGTTTCTCCGGTTCCCCGCGTCGAGGTTTCGACTTCTCTCACAACTCGAACGCAGCTCCATCGGCCGAGACTTCGGGCTACAACTTCACTTCACCTGTGCCATCTAGTCGCGACCTGTCACAGCCGGGCAGCTCGTCACTCAACCCTTTTGTGTTCGGCTCATTCACAAGGCCAGAGTTTAGAGGTGAGCCGCATGCAGCGAGTGACACAAGATTAACAAATAAGAAACACAATGATGCCCAATGAAATATATGTGTCATAGGTAATTTTTTATACACAATGTGCCTTGGTATTATTAGGCCTTGCCTAATAGATAGGCTCTGGCGGAAGAGATCAAGGAAGCAGAGAGAAGAGAAGAAGGATAGGATTATTGGGTATGAAAATGTAAGTTTGGTTCTTGTCAGAAGAAATAATAAAGTATTTTAAACTAATCTTGTTGTATTTCTATCTCCTGGACACAACAAGTGGGGGCTCGTCCGAATTTCACTTTTAACCCAGGTTTTTCATACAATTTCCAAGCCAGGCACGTTTGTCTGTTGGAATGGAGAAAAACATAGAATCTTGCTGCCGGTTGGACCAACTTCCAGGGTGGAGCAGGTTGCCCCTCGACCTGCAACGCGACATGTTACGTTTCAAGGCCTGTGACTCTCAAGGTTTCTTGGCTGCAATGCGTCAAATAGTAGCAGAACGAGCAGCGTCTACGACGCCTGCTGTACTATCAGTTCAGGACACAACCGCCACGCCATCTCCACTTCGACGGCAAGGGGACTCCGTCGAAGATTCCCAGGTGCAATGCATGGACTCCGTCGAAGGTTCCGAGGTGCAGTGCATGGACTCCTTCGAGGATTCCCAGGTGCAATGCATGGACTCCGTCGAGGATTCCCAGGTGCAATGCATGGACTCCGTCGAGGATTCCCAGGTGCAGGGCACGGACTCCGTCGAGGATTCCCAGGTGCAATGCATGGACTCCGTCGAGGATTCCCAGGTGCAATGCATGGACTCCTTCGAGGATTCCCAGGTGCAATGCATGGACTCCGTCGAGGATTCCCAGGTGCAATGCATGGACTCCGTCGAGGATTCCCAGGTGCAGGGCACGGACTCCGTCGAGGATTCCCAGGTGCAATGCATGGACTCCGTCGAGGATTCCCAGGTGCAGTGCATGGACTCCGTCGAGGATTCCCAGGTGCAATGCATGGACTCCGTCGAGGATTCCCAGGTGCAGTGCATGGACTCCGTCGAGGATTCCCAGGTGCAATGCATGGACTCCGTCGAAGATTCCCAGGTGCAATGCATGGACTCCGTCGAGGATTCCCAGGTGCAATGCATGGACTCCGTCGAGGATTCCCAGGTGCAGGGCACGGACTCCGTCGAGGATTCCCAGGTGCAGTGCATGGATTCCGTCGAGGATTCCCAGGTGCAATGCATGGACTCCGTCGAGGATTCCCAGGTACAATGCATGGACTCCGTCGAGGATTCCCAGGTGCAGGGCACGGACTCCGTCGAGGATTCCCAGGTGCAGTGCATGGATTCCGTCGAGGATTCCCAGGTGCAATGCATGGACTCCGTCGAGGATTCCCAGGTGCAATGCATGGACACCGTCGAGGATTCCCAGGTGCAGTGCATGGACTCCGTTGAGGATTCCCAGGTGCAGGGCACAGACTCCGTCGAGGATTCAGCAAGGCAGTGCACGGACGCCGTCGAGGATTCCAAGGTGCAGTGCATGGACTCCGTCGAGGATTCTGCAAGGCAGTGCACGGACGCCGTCGAGGATTCCAAGGTGCAGCGCACAGACTCCGTCGAGAATTCCCAAGTGCAGGGCTCGGACTCTGTCGAGGATTCCGAGGTGCAGTGCACGGACGCCGTCGAGGATTCCAAGGTGCAGCGCACGGACTCCGCCGAGGATTCGAAGCGACGACAAACCGTCCATACACCGCGACACAAGTTCGCAAATACGCAGCTACACTACGCTGCAGGTACTCAGCGTCGCCAGGCACCACCGCACCGCAAAGGCATTGCAAGCGGTCTGGCATCAGAGAGGAATGGTCCGTTCCGTATTGTCCGGGCCATAGGATGCAACATCTAAGAGCTCGGCGGTCCGAAGTCTGGCAAGTCAGCGGGCAGGGCAAATGTAGACCGATTGTTGCCGGTCATTCCCGTTCCCGCATGGGTGCGATGCGGCTAAGCACCCATGCCTCAAGGCTCTTTTTGGAGGGGGAATTATTAGGCCTTGCCTAATAGATAGGCTCTGGCGGAAGAGATCAAGGAAGCAGAGAGAAGAGAAGAAGGATAGGATTATTGGGTATGAAAATGTAAGTTTGGTTCTTGTCAGAAGAAATAATAAAGTATTTTAAACTAATCTTGTTGTATTTCTATCTCCTGGACACAACAGTATTTAATTGCCAAAATATTGACCTTTATAAAGCACGTTTATAGTTGATGTTTTACGTTTCTTTGTAAGAAGAAATTAATTTGTCTTATGTCATATGTTAGTTTTCTGATGACAAGAAAATTATTATTCAATAACAATTGTTTTGACAAAATGTTGTATAACAAATTAGAAACTAGATCTCTTTAAGGAAGGGAGTTAATGGAAATCCTCATTCTTTGCAGGTATACCATACGGGCCTGAGAGTCCCAACCCCTTCGATCGTGGCGACGCATCTCCTAAGCCAGCCGTGCGGGAGCGACCTAGAGAGAGAGAACGCGAGCGTGAGAAGGAGAGCAGCAAGTTCTCGGCGCTTCAGAAGTGGCTGAAGGGTGAAGAGGGTCGACATGGATCTGCCAGACTCGGCTCTCCGGGGAGGTAAGAAGACCTGTCATGTATTAGAGATCCTTCAGTACCGGACAGATTTTCTGAAGTTGCTGGTGATTGTCAATCATAATCTTCATAACCCTCTGTTTGCTGCAGACCCGACCTTCCTCCCGAGTTTGTTGGTGTGTCGGTGAAAGATCTGGTGAAGGCGATCGGTGAGAGCCGAGCCAACGGCAACGGAGTGACTCCTCCCGGAACTCCGCAGCGCACATCTCGAAGCTCCAGTCCGAAAGCAGCGCCCAGTGCTTCTCCTCGACTCAGCCGAAGTTCCAGTCCCGTCGCCATTCCCGGTAAGTTGCTGCCCGATATAGCTAATTATCTCTTGTCTTCACCTTTGGCGTGCATTGAGTACAATAGATTTATGATTTACCTTCCTTTCCGGTGCTTTTATTTTTCAACTTTTCGTAAGAAAGTGTAACTCCAAATCAACGGATTCATTAATCATTTCAAAACTTAGTTTCAAGTAGTACATAAAGGTTTAGGTACTAGTATAAATAAATACATCATACCTATTCACTGTCATATTTTCTAGGCATATTGCAATTTGCTTTTGGCCATACAAATGAACATTTGGTGTAATGTGAGGAAGTGCTTGGTCGACTGAGATATGTAACGAAGTGTAACGAAGTCCCATTTCCTCATATTGCACCACGTGATGCTGAGTGACTCCCCTACCTACGTTCTGTGTTATTATTTATCGTGCAGGGCCGATCGCCCGCCCGCCACTATTTGTCAGCATCGCAGGTATTGTGACGTTCACTTTACTGCTGTCTCCCTAGCTCTGTCTCTCTATCTTTCTCTGTGTCTTCTTTGTTTGTCTCTCTGTTCCATTTGTTGCTTTGTTTCGTTCAACTCTGCTTTTTGCGTCAAAGAAAATACTATCCTTAATTTTGTTCTGCCGTGATTGTTTGAATAAACTAAGTGCAGTGAATCTATGACTAGGAGGGCTCAGCTTGTACCTACACATATTTTTTTATAATATAAAAAATTATTGTGTATTTTCTTTAGTTTCATCTGATCACAATTCTTCGTCAATAACTTGTTTCAAAATATGTAACGTGAGTCGTGACCCACATACCAAAACATTTCTTGCTGCTTTATTCTCATAATTTAAATAATTGCTAATCATCAGTAATGTAATCATTCCTTTTTTTAGTTTTTACGCTTCATTACCTTGACGTGGTGCATTTTGTAGGAATTGAACATTTCATTTACAAGAATCTCCCATGTGCTTTTCTGTTAGCCTCGGTTTTCAGTTGTGAACTTAATTTGCAGTAGTTCTTTAAGTTTTACCCCTTCCTAATATATCAAGTGTTAGCCTGCACATCTTCATTTCCCAACGCACATTTAGATGTAATTGTATACATTAGACTTCATTACGTGATCATCTAATTTAATTGCATTAAATTGCAGAAAAATCACTTAGGTAATATAATATGTTATTTTCGTTACGATACGCAATTAAGTATTTGTGACTATATGTTTTTAAATTTACAATTTCTTATTTTTTCGCACTTAGCAGTCACGAAATCATAGCAAACTCTGAACTAAACTGTGTTTAAAACCATTAATTAATCTCGAGTTATATTTCAATAATATTGTATAATTAAGGCTCAGTGAAGGAACTCTGAACGCTGAAATGATGTTGTGTGGGTTTCCTAGGTAACAGACCTCTGGTAGGGCTGCTGCAGCACGACAGTGCGAGCTCTAGTCCTCGACTCTCTCCACTAGGTACGTCACCGTCGCTGTTGCCTGTCGCTGTTCTGTTGCTGTTGGTTGTTTTTGTGTGCGTGCGTATGTGACGGTTGGCTTACAAAACTAGATGCCGGTCACTGGCGGTTTAGAAATAGACAATATAAATTAATAAAATTTAGTGTAAATACTTATAGATATTAATTCAGTTCAAATTATCTGGCCAATGAAATCGATTATACCATTCATATTATTTAGATCAGCTTTTAAAAATGCGTATGTTTAATTGTCAGAACCCATGTATTTCAATCTCTGTGATTTATTTTTAATTGCCTAATTGTAGTACGTAAGTACATTTTTGTAAAGTTTTTTGTTTTAGTGTTTTTCGTATTACATGCTTAATGACTGATATTTTTCGATATTAATACTAGGAAACTGGCATGCAGAATGGGATTATTGCTTCCTACCCTTTGATAATAATTGTACCCCTGTGTGTGAACTAATCTGACTTGAACTTGTAACTAAGTTCTAACATTATAGGAACGTATATTTGTTATTTGTTATGTACTAGTTGGTCACTCACTGGCTTAAACAGCCACTTTTAATTATTTAATTATTTTATGCACTATTGATGCCAATATACTGTGTAATAAAAATATGTAAAAAGAATTCCAAATATTGTCATAATTATTAGAAATAGATTTATATTAGGTATTCAATTTGAATATAATTTGTTGACAACAATTTATTAATACATGTGATATAGTGAATTGCTTATTTCTGTTATTAATGTGTAAATAGTTACAATTTATTGTCAAGTACCTAAGACCACAATATCTGATGTAGACCTGTTGTGATGGTTGTTGCGCAGTGTCTGGCGGCATGGTGGACTCGCAACACAGCGTTGCGTCTCAACGTCGAGGTTCAACGCAGAGCGACACGTCTGCCCATGTCAGCAGTCTCACGCGCGACCTGAGTCAGTCGCCCAGCGGCGGCACGACCACAGCCAACACGCGCGACCTGAGTCCCTCGCCCAGTTGCAGCTCGTTGCACTTGCGCAGCGAGGGCAGTCCCGACCCTCTCGGCAGTCCCAAGGCCGTCACGCAGACGGGAACTCAGACCAGTCCAGAGAGTGCTTCCATCAAGGTCAGTGCTCTGTAATTCAAGTTAATCAAATTTGAACAATTAAAAGTACAGCTTATTTTGCACTATTTCATGAGATTAGACACCTAAGTTTTGCCAAATGGTTTCTTGGCATCTTTAAGCTGTGGTGGTGATGTTGTGGAGTGGGGGCAGGTTAATGAATAAAATGCAATCTCTCTCAGTCTTCCGCGAGAAGATTCCATATTTTGCAAGATTTCATTTTCCTGCCAAATAAATATTAATCAGAATTGTAAAACATGAGGAAAACAGTTTTTGTCTTCACAGTTGCAGAAAAGATGTATAATATCATGACTCACTTCCGCAGGGTCACTTCAGCATCGGTACCAACAAAGACGAGCGTCTGTCTCCGAAGCTAGCCCGTAAAGACCGCAGCGGTGGAAAAAGTCGCAGCAAACGTGCCATGTCGCCGGCGCCCACTCAACAGCCGTCCACGAGTCGCGAGCGCGTCAATCCTTCGAAGCCCGTGAAGGAGGCTGTGAGTCCGTCTGTAGCCGAGAGTCTTCGGGCCATCTTCGCAGCCTTCCTCTGGCACGAGGGCATCGTTCACGACGCCATGGCTTGTGCGTCGTTCCTCAAGTTCCACCCGACACTGCCCAAGCAAGGGGCGCTAGTGGTCACCAGACAGGCGTCCACTTCAGGGATAGATAAGCGCAAGCCTGAGCTGACCAAGGAGCAGAGAGCGAGACAACGGCATTCACTGGAGGTGACAACTGCTGGGAACTATCTCCAGATCCAGCCGTCTACGTTAGAGACGCTGGCGAGGTCAGCGGCCAATGCCAACGCCAACAGAAATCGTCCGAAGAAGCACTCGGAATCGATCAAGGAGGAGACGAGTCCAGGCGTTCAGCTGTCAGTGCTTCCGGAGGCGTCATTTAACACGGTTGCGGTTCTGCCGCCAGCGCTGAAGTCCCTGGTGTTCCTGTGGGAGGAGCTCAGTTCCAACTGCCGGCTGGCCATCACTCAGCAGGTTGTCTTCCCGAGTCCCACCATTCCCGTGCGTGCCAAGAAGATTGAACGCACAAAGGTAAGAACAAGGGCATGAAACTAATAGAATTGTGTCCCATTTTCTTGCAATAAATGCTTTATAAAAGTAATTGAAAATTTTCAGTTGTTTGATGCGAACAAGGACCAGAATGGCGCTGACCGTGAAGTGGCGCCAAAGAAAGCGAGTCGTAAGAAGAAGGAGTGGAAACCGATGGGCCGAGCGAACCTGCTTGGCGACCGTCTGCCGATCGTGGGTCCGCTGATCGGGAACAGCATCGAGCGAGAGACTTCGTGCGAACTCTGCGGCAGCTTGTTCCCACATCCCGTGACGTACCACATGCGTCAGGCTCACCCAGGCTGCGGGGGCCATGCGGGCGGAAAGGGGTGAGTCAACTTCACGCAAACTGAAGCCCACTGGCAGACTCATGTACATAATACATTATACACCTCAATAATACATGTAAAGTCTGCATGTACACTCCCCCAAATAATAAACGGTACTTGGTACAAAACGTATTAGCTGCTGGGCCGGTTCCTTGACCATCAATCCTTGTTATTATCAATGAAATCAGAGCTCAACTAAAAGAGTTAGATAATGCGTTAGCACTGACTTCATGGGATGATGCCATCAAAGTTTAATCAGTAAATTCATTTTCTTTCGAGTACCGTTTATTATTTGGGGGAGTGTACATGTGTACATGGTGTACATGTATTATTTTAGTTGGTGGTTAGCTAAATTAATTTGCAGAATATACAAAATCCTCAATATAGGAAAGTCCATTTCTAAGACTGTTTGGTATGGTGTAGGGGTGTGCGAGTACTCGAAATTTCGAGTTCGAGTCGAGTTTGGGGGGTGAATCAAGTCAAAAAGGGTTAAACTCGACTTTTTCGAGTTTTCAAAAAAAAAAAAAAAAAAAAATTTTTTTGAAGACAATATTTATTTTGCCAACATCCTTAACAGACCCCTACCTACTTCTTCCATCAATAATCCACTCCTCAACTCACAAGAACACATGAATTTCTGTTAAAATGTCACACAATGAAATAATAATGAAGCATTGTTGGATGAAATTGTCGAGATTTGGGGAATATGATATTCCTGCTGATAAGTGACATAACTCGTATAAGTGCTTCTGACAATACTTCTAGGAATGCAAAAACCCAGAATTTTGGCCTAAGGAAGTTCTAGAGTCTTTGGCCTTTACATTCTATGTAGTGCCTAGTACCTAGTAGTACCTATTTCTAGTTGCAGATTGCATGGATTTTTTCCCCCAAAATACAGTAGCTGTTAAAGCTTAGATCTTTACTTGTCATTCCAAGCTACAAATTTCTAGTAGTAGCACTTCAAACCCCAGTAGTATGAGAATCAAAATTATTTACCTATATACACATCTTATCTTATAATAAGAAATTACATGAATTAGCAGCCCTACAATGTATAGATGATGTATGATTAATTTAATGTAAATATTTCTATTCATTTTGTGATGATGGTCGAATAATAATTTTATGACCTAATAGTACATAGGTGAACATTTGCTGAACATGACTCGAACTCGACTCGAAAAACTCGATTCATCTCACTGACTCGACTCGAACTCGACTCGACCTTAAAATATCAAACTCGCACAGCCCTAGTATGGTGTAAACTATAGAACTATTACAGAACTGTTATTTATGTGAATGTTCTCAGATACAACAGCGGAGGCAACTTCTGTGTGGGCTGGGCCGGGAACTGCGGAGACGGCGGAGTGGGCGGCAGCTCTTGGTACCTCGTATGCGATACGTGTCGAGAGAAATACCTCCGAGCCAAGAAGCAGACGGGTGGCGCCAAGGACAAATGTGCCGCCGCTGCCAAGAAGGCGAGTCTCCGGAAGAAATGCACCATCAAGCCGCCCTCGCCAACTCCGAGCTCGGCACCAACCGAAACGCACCTCATCATGAAGAACAATGCCATGTTTCTACTGGAGTTGGCAAGTGCAGCGTTGCCAGGGTAAGCTCCAACTGGCTTTTCCAAACTGCACATCAACATTATTTTAATTTTAAAAAGGATGACAGTCAATTGCAATATAAGAAAATATAATAGCTCATAATATAATATAATAATCAGTTTTCTCAGTCTAAGTTTTTCTTTTGGAAAGTGCACATAAGAATTTGTTTACAGTTTTAGAATTTAAACATTCTTCATTCCAGTTCTCAAGACCATGTATAGTTTTGGAGTCTAATTTATCTTCAAATGAAAAGCTGGTTTTCTTCAATTCTTTTCTAGTGTTCATAACATCTTCAGTAATCATCACTGGTTCGTCCCATAATTTGACAATTATCTTTCTCCGCAGCTACACGAACCAGCAGCGTCGGCGTGAGAGTCAGGGCATGCCGCCAGTGGCGGAGAACTGCAGCCCTCCCGAGCCTCCAGGACCCTTCTCTCCTGCAGGACCCTTCCAGTGTCTCCCGGCACTCGGAATCCAACACTCCCGGGACGACCAGGTCTTCATGGAGGAAGCCTTCAGGAGGCAAGGAAGTCAGGCAGAGACGTGTTTCAATGGAAACACACTCTTCGAGGACGCAAACAGGAGGGTGAGTTGTCCAACAAACTCAGAACACTCTGGACTGATGAATCAGGTTAAGTTTCTTGTACGATGTTGATAATGTATGATGTCCAGCCGCTGTCGGAATGCCCGCTGTCGGACAACGAGAGCGACGGGAGTAAGGGGCGGATGTTCCACCGGTCTGTGTCGATGGGGACCAACGGCGCTCCTTGGAACCGCCGCGAGGGAGACGGTCGCGTCATCATGATGCGCAAGCGCAACAACAGTAGCGGAGAGATGGCCAGTGGTAATTAATACATAGTACAGTAGCAAGCCAATTGATCTCTAAAATCATTGTTAAAAGGAAGTAAAATTGTGGTGCAAACAGAGGTTCTAAAATGTTTAATATATAACTTGAATGAAAGAATATAAATTAATAACCTATGCAACAACTGAAATCCAAATGAAGTATCTCTTTGCAGATTTTCAATAATAATTTAATCAAATTTTTAGTGGTGGACAGGAGTTCAAAATTGATAATTTTATTTTAAAAGTTTCAGAGAGAAACAGAAAATCTACAAGTTTTCTTACAAAGGTAGTGCATAATAAAAACAGTACCTACTACCTACCTAATCTATTTGAGAGGCTTCTAAGTTTTATTTTGAGATATTTTATAAATTGCAATGAATATGATCCGAATAAGTATGTACCATGCATTAAATATCTGCATGTAATTCTAGACGCTGGCACATCGCTGCTGTGCTACCCGTCAGCCGCACTACAGAAACTAGTCCCGAGCATGGACCAGTCGGTGATTGTGTCGTGCCGGGCCGAGGAGGATCGCGCAAGTCTCGACCTGCTGGCTCGACCCGTGCTCGTCTTCCTGCTGCAGCAGCACAACCTCGAGGCGTTGGCCCTCGCCATGCGCCAGGCACTCCGCAAGGCCACCTGTAGGGTCTACGCCATGCAGGTACAGCATAGGGCAGTGTCTCCTCTGTGATAATCTTAGTGAAAGAATTAAATTCTGTTTTCTGTACCACCATTTTCTTTTTGTTGCACACTTTTGGAATTACGTATACAGTTTTATATACAGTTACAAAATGTAGGTACATTTTTTTTTATAGTTTCTCCTTTCAAAATGACAGGGAGTCACCATCCAAATTAAATTGGACGAATTAAGAACTACTGGTTGTTGAGCTCTGCTCAAGAATCTTTGAAATGAACCTCAGGCCTTCCGGTACTAAGCTGCACAATTCTACTAAAGAAAGCAAAATTCTTGTACTATAGATATGCCAGCAAGAGATAGAGCGTGTATGACAACAACATTAAAATAGCAGAGTGTTGTCAGCATCAACTGTTTATTTTGTGAGGTTTATTTTATTGAAAGCTAGTGACAAAAGAAAACATTAAAGTTGAATGTTGTTTAAAGAATAAATTATATGTCTCCTTGCAAATGACAAGATGCTGTGTGGAATGAAAGAATGTGTCCATGCACAGGCCTTCAACTGGTTGCTACGCAGCGTGACACAGCCCACATGCCTACACGACCTGCTCTGGTGGTTCGTGTCGGCACTGACGCCGACGCCGGCCGAGCACGACCTCGACCTGGAGGAGTGCCCCGAGCGTCGCGACGACACGGCCGACGTGTGCGAACATCCGCTGAGCGACATCGGCATCGCGGGCGAGGCGGTCCATCCGTTGCCGTCGACATTCCACACGCTCTTGCAGACGGTCGCCGACCTCATGCTGGTGCTGCCGATGGGCTCGGCGCTCCAACAGATGGCTGTCAGATGCTGGGGGATGAGGTTCACTCAGGCCGACCACATGTTCCTGCATCGGTCAGTTATATTGCAGTCATGCCCTCATTTACTAAGACGAGAATAGCTTGTAGACACAAAAATCTGTTTTAATTAATATTGATTTGCAATACAAAATCATTGAACGTTTGATATTTTGGTGTTTACAGGAGTCACGTATTCAGCAACATCAGCAAAATTCTCTCGCGATCTGAAGAAGAAATGGACGAAGTGAGCATCAGCATGCACGAGAGCCACCAATCCACATTCTCTCAGGTATGTCTCGATAGGAATGTAACTTCGTACGTTGTTCTTCAGAAGCGCAGTTCACAGGATGGAAATACTGTTTGTTGGACTGAAATAATGCAAAGTAACCGAGACTTTGGCATACAGACTCTCAATTTTTAGCAGATATGTTTTGTATCTAAATATTATTGAAAAAATATAATTTCAGCAATATTTTCATTACTTTTTGGAACCGTTAATGGTTAAAAACGAATTGAGACATCACCTTGATTTGTTGGATACATTATTTGAATCGGGATTTGTTAAAATAAAAAACTATTCCTGTCTTTTTTCCATCAGCTGACGAGCTGTGTGGAGACGTTGAAGGACTTGACGAGCGGTGTCGAGATCAAAGCATCGAGCCGTCAGGCGATGGTCGCCAGCCTCACGGACAGCTCGACGGAGACGTTCTGGGAGTCGGGAGACGAGGATCGCAACAAGACCAAGACAATCACGCTCATCTGTCCACTGCAGTCGTACCCGCGCATGATCTACATCCACGTAGACAACTGCAGGGATTTGGCGGTTAGTTGAATGTCATCTACAGTTGAGACGTTTGTTCTTTGTCTAGGTATCTCAAGTATACATTGTAGTGAAAATACCAGCTGTTGGTACTATTTGGTACTACTATTTGTGGGGTTTTTAGGAAAATCACAGAAAATGTTGAGTGAAGAATATTTTTAAATCAAGAAGGTCCATTTCACATTAAAAATGTAGGTACTACATACTAATTTATGCACTGTAAAGAAACTGTGTACTGTAAATAATACACAAAAAATTAATTAGGAGGTAAAATGCATTATTTTGTGTTATTCATTTGAGAAATAAAATATTGTTATGACTGTAAAAACAAGCTATTGCTAGTCATCGAGTGATTAAAGATATACAGATACTATCCCAAGAATTTGAAAGGTTTTTTATTGTTTATGCTGAAAATAAGATCTTCATTGAGAAGTCTGTGTTTTCTCTTCTGTTCAGAACAAGGTCTCGAGCGTGACCTTCCACGCCGGTCCGTCCGTGGACGAGCTGTACAAGTTGCGCAGCGTGGAGGTGGAGAACCGCTCGACCGGCTGGGTGAGTTGCGCGGTGCCGGACGCAAGACGTCATGCGGTGGTGCGCCTGGAAGTGAAGGGGCCCGACAACTCGCTGCGGCTGAGACAAGTGCGTCTGCTCGGCGAGGTGGAGGGGGAGACGCTGCAAGCCGCCAGACAGCATTCCGTCGTCACGATACAGCAGAGGAACTGCGAGACCGAGACTCTTCGAGTGTTCAGGCTAATCACATCGCAGGCAAGTCATGTTCCCGTCGGTGAACCAAGACTCAGTTTTATGTAATTAAATCCCCGCATTCAATGATGCGATTGTTATGGGAACAATGTTACATCATGACACTTACAACTCATCATAACAACTCTCAAGAATTGAGAAATTTTGTAATTTTTCAGTTCTGACTGAAAAATGTGAAATCCGCTAAAAATAAAAATTACTAGTTGTCGTGTTGTGAAGCTTTGAACTAATTGAACTTGCTGTTGAATCTAGCTGACATTGTCTTTTTCTGACCTTGTTCAGGTGTTTGGCAAGTTGATCCTAGGGGAACAGCCAGTGGGAGAGTCTGCAGAAAACAAGGAGGAAGTGGAGGAAAGCAATGATCTCAAGGAGCACATGGTCGGCATTCTGTTCAGCCGCAGCAAGCTCACGCATCTGCAGAAGCAGGTAATCACTCGAGACTTTCAACTTTAAGTGAAACTAATTTTCTAGAGAATGTTTTAAAAGCTCTACTTGGCTTGTGGGTTTCTATCCCTGCACCTGTGTAATAGTTCCGCCTCCTCCCGCTAGGTGTGTGTCCACATCGTCCAGGCGATCCGCAAGGAAGCGAGCCGCGTGCGCGAGGAGTGGGAATCTCTGTTGTGCTCTGCTCCCACTCCCTCGGGCTGCAGCACCAGCAGCGGCGACGTGGTCAAGACAGCGGACACATACTGCTTCGAGATGCTCTCCATGGTGCTCGCTCTGAGCGGCAGCACGGTGGGCCGAGCGTACCTTGCACATCAGTACGGGCTGCTCAGAGACCTCCTTAGTCTCCTCCACACCGGCTCGGCCAGGGTACAGAGACAGGTCAGTTCAGAGCTCAGACAGGCAGTTAACAGAGATAACTCTTCAGAGAGGCATTAACGCCCACCCACTACTTAAAAGAATGCAAAACATGAACACACAATGGAAATGCAACTATGTTCTGGTATGATAGGAAGGGAAGTGCGAAGTGAAAAATGTCCGACCGAACCGGGGCTCGAACCCGGGACCTCTCACTTGCCGGGTGAGAGCTCTACCAACTGAGCTACCCGGCCGGACGGTCAGCCATTCGACACAACGCACTGATGAGGGTTAGAGATCTCCTAGGAGAATGGAATGAAGGTAGTGAATGGCCACTACGAACTGTCAGACCACCGGTGACGATGCTGTCACCATGTCTCATTGCACAAGCGTGCGCAACCCTCTTTTACTCGACTTAACGAGTTGCTTTTCAGCTCGATTGTTGATATACTGGGTTTTTAAGGAAAACTTCCAGTGGAGTCAGGATGATAGGAAGGGATGGTGAAGGGATGGTGAATTCATTGTTATGTTCCCAATTCACGTGATGTGATTATGAGAGCGGACACAAAAGTTCAGCAATGTTCATATTTTGATTGTGCGCCATCCGTTTGTGTCCATCGAGCATGGTGTTAACTGTTAAGCTCAATTTCATTGTATATAGTTCATAAAACTACATTTTGACTGAAACTCTTAAATCCATTGGCTTGCGATTGAAGTTGTCCAATTTGAATTACATGGTGTAATATGGATGTAAGCAAATGTACACATCTGTAACCTGCAATGATTCAGGTGACGTCACTGCTGCGTCGAATGCTGCCGGAAGTTTCCCCGACACTGCTGGGCAGCGTGATGAGCGTCGACACGCTTCCTCCGTCCGACTTCAGCATCGTGTCGGCCTCGAGCAAGGACCATCTGCCGTTCGACATGCACAGGTCAGTCATTGTGACACGACCTCAAGACGATCCACTGAAAATCTAAGTATTTGTAGCAGTGATATTTAACTTGTGTTCCCTACAGAGTGGGGATCCTGGACGTGTTCCTGAGCTGCATCGCCAAAGCGCTGACCGTGCAGGTGAAGGTGAAGGGCAAGGACGGCAAGGGATTGACCACCGTGTCGCTGGCCACCTCCATTCATCCGCGAGACTTCGTCGGCTGTCGGTGGTGGCTGCGCGGCTGCATCACTCGCAAGCTCGCCGAGGTCATCATACAGCTCATGAAGGACATGGCGGCAGTGAGTCACATTTCAACATAATCAAGACATGAATGCAAAGAAGAGACATATTTTAAAAACTAAACTGACAGTGAAAACTGATATTTTTCATCAGATGATAATAATAAAAATCGTGACCCTGCTTCCAACTATTGTCGGGTCAGGGGGTGGGATGATCCCACCAATGTTCTAGAGCACTTGTGTTCTCAGAGCCGACTTGCCAAGTCCGACACTCCACACTTCTTCAATCTCTTCTTCCACTTCTTCAGACTCCTCTCTTTCCACCAGATTCCTCCATCTCTCTCTGTCTTCCCACCACTTTTCTGTTGTCATTACTCCCCAACACTCTCCTCTTTTTCAGCAGCTGCCTCTATTCCATTGATCCATCTAGATCTAGGTCTTCCTGCCTTTCTTTTGCCACCCCTTGCTGCCCGCTCTGCCTCTCTATAAAAAAAATAGTAGGTACATAGGTACATTGTAGTCAATTTGAAATTAAATATTCCATCGATAATCATGAAAAGTAAAGAACTTTATGTAGGTACCTCTAACTGGAATTTTAGATGGCAAATCTAACTTTAAAACATATACAATTGATGCAGGAATTCTTCGATTAACAAATATTCATCTCGTGGAGTTAGTCCCAAGTTTGTAATTCAATTTTTTTAAGTTCTTCAGCCCAGTATCCAACTCAACATCTTCACCAAGGATTTCCCACAATTCATTCCTGCATTAGAATGACATGTATAGCTGTGTAATGTCTGCAGGGCAAACTCTCCGAGCAGTGGGCGACGGTGACTAAAGGTGCTGTGGCGGAGAACATCCTGAATCTGACCAAACTGGACGACAGCCAACGCAGCCCTGCAGAATGCCTTCACACGCCCACGCTCTGGCTGGCGCTCGCCTCCTTGTGCGTGCTGGACAGCGAGCACGTGGAGAGACTCTCCTCGGGGCAGTGGAGCGGCGCGGTCGACGGTCAGCCTCCGCCGCCAAGGGTAAAACACAACTACTTGTCAAATCCAAGAGACATCCGTGCATGGGATTTAATTAACAAGATCAAAACACAATATCAGTTCTAAGAGCGCTTTAAAATGTATGCAATTCAGTGAAGTTAATGACACATGTATTGCAACAAAAACTTTAAAAATAAGGGAAATCATAGCACTAATAAATGGTTTGATAAGGAAATAAAAAAAGCTCTTCAAGAAAGAAATAAACTTTTTAGGTTAGCTAAACGACAGGGTGGTTCTAAAGTAAATTCACTATGGTTAAATTACAAATCAAAGAGGAATGATGTCATTTCACTTATTAGGCTTATGAAAAAACAGTTTTTTGAAAAACGTATTACAGATTGTAGGTCAAGCCCGAAGGACATGTGGAAAATCCTAAAAGAATTATATACAAAAAAGGTAAATGCTAATGTAGAAAAATTAAATTTCAATAATGTATCAATAACTGGGGATTCGCATAATAATAATCCATCCCTGGTTCCAATTTAATGGGTCAGGGGGTGGGTATTCCCACCAACACTAGGGCCGCAGGACTCCTGGAAACCGGCTGGCCACGCCTGGCGTTTCCTCCTCTTCTTCCTCCTCTTCTTCTTCTTCCACTTCTAATTGTTCCACAAATTCCTTCCACCATGTTCTGTCCTCCCACTGTCTCTCAGCCTCCAACTCACTCCACCTTCCTCCTCTCTCCAACACATCCTCCTTGATCAGTCCAATCCACCTGTCTCTTGGTCGCCCCACTCTCCGAGTTCCCCCTGTAGCCGCTTCAAACACCCGCCTTGGCACTCTATCGGTTCCCATCCTCTTCATGTGGCCGAACCACCTAAGCCTCTCTCTTCCCAGCTTGAACACCAATCTTTCAACCCCAAGCTCTTTTCTTATCTTCCTACTTTGGATCCTATCCATTCTTGTCACCCCCTTCACACTCCTCAAAAACTTCATCTCAGCTGCCTGTAGCTGATTCATTTCCTTTCCACCTGCTGACCACGTCACTGCCCCATATGTTAGAATTGGCAGGAAATACATCTTGTACATAATGATCTTGCAGACTTGTGGAAACTTCTCATTCCACAGCAACTTCCTCACTGCTTGATAAAATGCCTCTGCTTTCTTTCTTCTTTCTTGTATTTCTCTGTCTACTTTAGCCTTGTTGGTGAGCAGGCTACCCAGATACTTAAACTCTTCCACCTCCTTCAACCATCCCTCTCCAAGCTTGATCCTAGCATGACCGTGTTTAAGCTTCTTTCTTTCCATTGTCATTACTTCACTCTTCTCTTCGCTTATTCTCAAACCCATCTTCTCTGTCTCTTCACTCCACTTATCAATCTTTAACTGCACTTCCTCCCTAGTTTCTCCCCACACCACCACATCATCCGCATAAATCAACGTTTGAGTATCGATCCCCTCATTCGGCTCTGCTTTCTTCAACAACTCGTCCATTACTATGATGAACAGTGTTGGTGACAACACACTCCCTTGCCGAAGCCCTTCACTAATACTAAACCATTCCGATCTCCCCACTCCCGACTGCACACAACTCACACTGTTCTGATACATACATTTGATCCGCTCAACCAAGTCCTTGCCTATTCCTCTCTTCACCAAACACTCCCAAACTATTTCCCTTGGCAACCTGTCATACGCCTTCTCCAAGTCCAAGAAAGCCATATGCATTTCCTGCCCCCTCTCCCACTGCTGCTCCATCATCTGTCGCACTGTGAAAATTGCGTCTATTGTTGATCGCCCTCTCCGAAATCCATACTGTTCTTCTCGCAACCCCTCTTCAACATAATTCTTCAATCTCCGTTCCACTATCTTCTCAAACAACTTCGCACACTGACAGAGTAAGGTCACACCCCGGTAATTATTACATTTCCTTCGATCTCCTTTCTTAAAAAGGGGAACAATAATCCCCTTTTCCCAATCAACTAGAATTCTCTTCTGTTCCCATGCTGCTCGGATCACTCTACAAAGCCATCTTCTACCATCCTCCCCTGCAGCTTTTACCATTTCTATGGTAACCTCATCAATACCAGGCGCACGACCATTCTTCATTTCCCGCATGGCTCTAGTTACTTCTGCATCACAAAGATCTTCCTCCATCTCACTGTCTTCCATTTCACTTCCAATCTGCAGCTCTTCTTCACCCATTGATACATTAAGATCCTTTTTTACATTTAAAAGATTCTCAAAATACTTCCCCCACATCTGGTTTATCTTCATTACATCACTTATCAGATCACCCTTGTCATTCTTCATACTCTTTAGATCGTCTCGAGTTCCCCTTTTTTCCTTGACTAGTCCATAGATCATCTTTTTGTTGCCATTAAAATCTTCCACCAACTTGTCTGCTAACTCCTCCATTGATTTGTCCTTCTCTTCTTCTACAATGCATGCCACATTTCTTCTGCATATTCTGTACTGATGTTTACTTTCTAACGATCTGTCTAATTCGTACTTCTGCCATGCTAGTCTTTTCTCCTTCACAGCAACTTTTACTCTGTTGTTCCACCATCTTGTCTCCTTCTCCTTCCTTCTTCCACCTGCTCTTCCACACAATTGTTCAGCCCCAGCTACTATAGCATTCTTGAACTCCTGCCATTCTTCTTCCACATCCCTCAACTCTCCAACAGGCACTCTGTTCTTGATCTTATTTCTGAATTCGTTCTTCACCGCGGGGTCCTGTAGTTTCCATCCTTTGATTCTCTTATGTGAGACAGTCACTACTGGTTTCTGCACATCGATCCTGAGCGTGCACTCGAGCAGTCGATGGTCACTGTCGAGTGAAACGGCTGGGCATACCTTGATGTCTATGATGCTCTGCCTCAAGCTGTCCCCCACACAGATGTAATCTATCACGGACTCCGATCTGTCCTCACCGTAGCCGTATCGCATATTGCAGAAAAATTTAATCAATATTTTGTCAACATAGTGTATTAGTGTCCAGGAAATTGCAGATGGTATTGTCAGCCCTTTAACTCTAGAACAAGTAGTAAATAACGTTCAATTCACCGCTTCTAATACATTTTCAAAGTTCAAACATGTCAGTGAGGAAAAAATTTCAAAAAAAATAAACTTATTAAAAAACTCATCTGCTGGTAACGATGGCATTAACAACAAAATAATTAAATTGGCTTCTCCTGTAATTCTTGGTTTTCTTACGTCTATTATTAATAAATCTCTGGAAGAAGGTGTGGTACCTTCTATATTGAAAATTGCCACGATTGTACCGATTCCTAAGATCCCAAATACGTTGGACGGCGAAAATTATAGGCCAATTAACACACTTCATGTTTTTGAGAAAATACTTGAACATGTAGTTAAAGATCAAATCTCTCAGTTTTTAGCTTCTAATAAGATTTTGGTAGATAATCAATCGGGATTTAGGGATAGACATAGTTGTGAAACGGCTCTACAATTGGTAATAAACGAGTGGAAAACAAGTATTAATCGTAATCAGTTAACCATTGCAGTGTTTTTGGACCTAAAAAAAGCTTTTGACACTGTTGACAGGAATATTCTAATTGGTAAACTAAAATGTTACGGATTTTCCGGAAATGTAATTAAATGGATACAGTCTTATCTCGATACTCGAAAACAGATTGTAAAATATAATAATAGTAATTCTGATTTGCTTCACAATTCTTTAGGAGTGCCCCAAGGTTCTATATTGGGACCCATGTTCTTTATATTGTATATTAATGATCTAGTGAATGTGCTAAGAGATTGTATGATACATTTGTATGCTGATGATGCACTTATAACATGTTCTGGAACCAATGTTGATGATGTATTTGAAATCTTAAATTCTGACTTAAATAATGTTGAAATTTGGCTCAAAGGCAATAAAATGAAACTTAATGTAAATAAAACCAAGGCTATAGTAATAACTTCTAAAAGTAATCGTTTAAAAAATTTGGCGTCAATTAACAATTTGAAACTTAAAATTGATTCACAGCCAGTAGAAATTGTGAGTGAATTCAAATATCTCGGCATAATTATTGATAGTGAACTAAATTTTAAATCACATGGATCACACATTATTAAACAAGTAGCTAAGAAAGTTGTTTTTTTTAGAAGAATAAATCATTGCCTTAATATTGAATCAAAGATACTTATTTATCAGTCATTGGTTGCGCCTCACATTGATTTTTGTAGTTCTGTTTTATTTATGTCAAATAAAAATGAAATTCAGTCATTGCAGAAGTTGCAAAACAGGGCCATGAGAAGTATTTTGTGGGTGAACAGGTATACCTCTATTAAGAATATGTGTTCAGCACTTTCATGGCTTAATGTTAAAGAACGTATTATCCTTAATACATTAACATTAATTTTTAAAATACATAAGGGCATTGCTCCAAATTATCTTTGTAAACAAATCACAATTATTAAGGATACTCATAATTACAATACAAGGTTAAAAGACAATACAATAATTCCAAAATCTTCATCTACATTTATAGACAATACCATTTTTCATAAAGGTATTAGATTGTATAACCGCATCCCTATTACCATTAGAAATAGTGAGTCACCACATGAATTCAGAAAGGGATGTTGTAAATTCATTAAAGAAAATAAGTTGTTATCGAAAACTGCGTATGGATTTTGGGACAATTTTTAACAAATAACTAGCAATATTACAAGCCTGCCTCCTATATTTCAATCTTTCTTTGACTGAATTTCCTTTTCATTTTTCATTATCTGCTGTTCCAATGTTATTTATGTATTTTATTGTATCTATGTATTTAACATTGATTGTATTGTGTTTTTGACAATGAATGTATGTTCAACTGTATGTGTTTTATGTATTTATGTATATTTTAATAGCAGAACTGCTAAAAAATAAAATGAATCTAATCTAATCTAATCTAATCAATTAAAAGGACTTTGTAATATGATAAATTTTAAAGTTTTGTCAAGTTATGTCATAAAATCTCCTCTCCCAAGCAGCTGTGACATTCATGAGTTGTGTCTGTGTTACAGGTGACCTGCAGTAACCACGACGACGGTGAAACCAGTGCCATCATCCAGTGCAATGTATGCGGCAATCTGTGTGCGGACTGCGACCGCTTCTTGCATCTGCATCGCCGCACTCGCATGCATCTCAGACAGGTAAATTGCATCCCCCTCCCCCCTCATTACAATTGCACAGTTGACAAGTTCGAATTCATTGCATGTTGAGAACCAAACCTAAATAAAAATACAAAATTCATATCCCAGTTGGGGTGCACGGTTTTATTTTGCTGGTTCCCTTTTAAACCTAAATAAGTTATTGAAATTTAAAAATAACATGTATCAAACTAACATTCGAACTTACTAAAACAAAAATTGAGTGTTGTTTTAGAAACTTTTTTTTTAAATTCTTCAGTTCGAATGTCAATCCTTGAGCGGTGTTATTTTCATGTTCCTAGGTTTGCAAGGAGGAAGAAGAGGCCATCAAGGTGGACTTGCACGAAGGCTGTGGACGCACCAAGCTGTTCTGGGTCATGGCCTTGGCCGACTCTTGCACTCTCAAGGCCATGGTGGAGTTCCGCGAGGGCACCCGGAACAAACCGGCCGGCGTCGCATCCGGAGTGTGCCGCTTCTGCGGAGTCACGGGCAATTCTGGACTCCTGGCCATCGGTAAATAATAATACATTTTTATTCTATACATCAATTTTAGACTTACTGAAAAATGTTCAATGGTAATCAACAATCACAGTTTGAAGTACAAAAACTATTCAATCAAAATGTTGCTGTTAGTTTTTCATCAATCTGTGGATAAATCTTGTTTTTCTCAATGTTTCCATTTTTATAGCTTGCCATAGAGATAGATATTTCAGGCATGAGAACTTCTAGTGTTCAGATTTCACTCGGGCAAATGCCTTGCTGTGCAAGTGCTAAGACTTACGACTGCTGTTCCAGGGAACGTGTGCGCGGACATGGAGTGCCAGGAGCACGCGCGCACCGCCTGCAGCAAGTTCCACGCGTGCGGCCACATGTGCGGCGGCATCAAGGGCGAGGCCAAGTGTCTCCCCTGTCTCCATGGCTGCTCTAACGACGCCACGCTCAAGCAGGACGCCGACGACATGTGCATGATCTGCTTCACAGAGGCGCTCTCCTGCGCGCCAGCGCTACAGGTGCGTTGAGAGACCCGATTAACATAATTAACATGACTAATTTTGTAGTTAAGAAATTCTTGATAGTAATCACTTCTTCTTGATTCTTGTAAATTTTGAACATTTACAAATTATATAGTCTAGACAGATTATAACAGGACTGATATTACTTACTGCTGAGATTTTTTTAACAACCACTATAGTACACTTCCATGTGCTATTAATTGAGAGTTATTTCATTGAAACAAGGCAATGTATAAACTAGACAATTCGTAATTCAAGTCATTTTATTTTTTACTTTACAGGCAAGCAATTATATGTTTTAAATTACTAACCAATATCAATCACCATACCAATAATGATGGCATTTTTTCACAGCTAAAATGCGGCCACGTGTTTCACCTGCAGTGCTGTCGTTGTGTTCTGATGAAACGATGGGCAGGTCCTCGCATTACATTCGCATTCTCTCAGTGCCCCATCTGTAAGGTACGTTTGTAAGGCAAGATATTGGTCCTACTTCCATAACCTTTCTCAAACAACACATGCTCAAAACAAATTAAATACTCCAACCGATTATGGGTTCAAATTCAATCACCTTATGTTAGCTGGTTGCCATTAGATGTAATCGTAAGCCATATGCCAACCAGAAATTTGATGCTGCTGTGTTTGTGTAGAGTAACATCGAACACCCGGTGCTGCGCGACCTTCTGGCCGCCGTCATGGAGCTGCACGAAGATGTGCGTCGCAAGGCGCTCATGCGGCTGGAATACGAGGGCTTCCACAAGGCAGAGGCCATCACGAGCCCCGGAGCTAGGTTCTACAACGATCCAGCCAGCTACGCCATGGACCGATACGCTTACTATGTCTGCTACAAGTGCAACAAGGTATGCCATTCGGTCTTGCAATTCTGAACATTTTAAAGTAGGTATAAAAATGATGTTTCAGTTTTTCTCAGTTTTGCATCTTCATTGTTTATTTTTCATACCATCTGATTATAAAGACATTATGCAATGATGGGTACAAATTATTCAAATTAATGTTATTTTTTTCTAAAGCAGATCAAATAAAATGTTTCTCACACTGTTTAAACCTTGTTCTGCTCAATCTACAACTGTATTGACTGTCCAGGCGTACTATGGAGGCGAGGCCCGCTGCGACGTGGAGCTCGGCGGCGACTACGACCCGACCGAGCTCGTGTGCGGCGGCTGCAGCGACGTCTCCCGAGCGCAGATGTGTCCCAAGCACGGCACCGACTTCCTCGAGTACAAGTGCCGCTACTGCTGCTCGGTGGCGGTGTTCTTCTGCTTCGGCACGACACACTTCTGCAACGTCTGTCACGACGACTTCCAGCGAGTCACCAACATACCGCGTCAGGAGCTGCCCAATTGCCCAGCCGGTCAGTTGCCATTTCTCAATTCCTCATCATAGCTCAGGGCTGCCGTTTTTACAGATATTATCCGTTTTTACGGATTTATGAGTACAAAAACGGACACAAGGATTTGTTGACTCTTTAACAGATACTGGTGATTCATAGTTGAACCACATTTTCTCTTTTGAATGAGACAATATTTTAAATTTATTACGAAAATGTATAGTTTGACAAGATATTTTCGTTTCCTGTCCAACAATTTTCAGTGCAGAGATTGTTTCAAAACACCCTTTTGTGTAAGTAGGCTAGCTATACTACCAATAAATGGTTGCGAGTGAATGGTTGAGGGAGGAAGGGGGGTGGGGAAACTGGTCGACCTTGAGCAATGTCTTGAGTGTCTAGGGGCGCGCGCTGCCTGAGGCATCCACTTGTTAGTTGTTTGCAGCTGGTCGTGGGTTAATGACCTGATTAGTGATTGCATCCCTTATTCTTGCGTGTGCTTATAGTTTTTAAATTTATTATGCTCATTATGAATAATGTGTTGGAAACGGGAGAAAGATATTTATAATTCTGAATTCAAAATTACCATTCCATCCACAGCTGTCAGTCTAGAACCCAACCCCCCTTCTCTCATGTCCCATGTTGCGTGAGGAATTCAATAGCTTATCTGTCAAGTGGCCCAGTTAGTGCTTGAAATATGGGAGTTTTACATCATTTTAAAGGTTTTTAATGGGCATAGGATTTTTACGGATTTTTCATGCTTTTTAAAAGGATATTAATTTGTATGTGGCGGCAGCCCTGTCATAGCTCATTCACATACTATCTTTACAGTGAGAGAAAGAAGTGGAAACTTAGAAAAGGGCTCAATTCTGGAGATATTATGTATTTAGTAGTAGGTACTATGTATATATTTTTAATTTTATGCTTTTGTATTGACATGGACAAATAATCCCAAACATTCAGTTTTAACGACTTCTAAGTGGACTTTTGACAACATCTTAAAAGCTGTTAAAATTCTATATGCATACTTCAAGAAATGGACCCCATAGGTGTAGATTGGTGTGCATCTGCCGTAAAATAGATAGTATATATAGGTATTATTAGGTATTTATTTTAATGAATAAGAAACGTTTCAACTTTTGTTTGGCTTCACCGAAATTTAGACATTGATGAGAGCTTACTCTGTTGTTAACATTCTATTTCCATGTTGTAAAATTAACTCTTGATTTGTTTGTTGGTTTAAAGGTCCGAAAGCCAAGCAGCTGGAAGGGGACGAATGCCCTCTGCATGTGAAACATCCAGCGACGGGCGAAGAGTTCGCTCTCGGGTGCGGAGTGTGCAGGAACGCCCATACCTTCTAAGTAACTTGTGATACATTGACGACGACTTCTCTTTACGTACGATACGACCAACCTCGTATATCACTTTTCAGTAAGAAGCAAACACAACAACTCGTGTGTTCGTTATGAAAAGTACAAATAGTGGTACTTACTATATTATTAGGTATTATTATACTCAGTGGATGTTGTATTGACCCTACACATTCCAGCTCCTAGTGTAACAAGTAATAATTCAACAAGCCTCGATCCATTTGCCGGATTCAAATGGAACGAGATAAATATTCCATCGATAGTAGCTCGATACTCACGCTTAAAAACGAGTATTTCAATAGTATTTAACTCTTAATGTTAAAATATATCTATAGGTATATAAATATAAAGTATACCTGTCTGTGTAGCTTTCAAACTTTTGTCACAATTCCAAAGATTTTTGGTAAGTTACCTGATACCATGCTTAAGGCACTTAATGTGCTTCCAGTAGCCAACAGTTTGTCATTTCTCCATATTTTATACGTACCTGTAATAAATCTGGCTTGTACATTTTGGGGTATCCGCTTTCTTCATTTTTTTTTTAATTGTGATTATTTGATTAATTAACAGTTTGTAGGTAACTGCATTTCTTAATTGTTATAACTGCCATACCGATATTGCTGGATGCAACAACTACTTTGACTGTATTATATTGTAGGTATGCTTTGATCTGCAACATTCTGATTCTCTATAAATATAACCATAATGTTTTGCTGTTTAGAGTTAGTAAAGGCTGTATTTAGAGTGTAATTTTACTTTAGAGTGACTTGATATGTCACTTGAGTTTTGACTTTTGATATTCCTATGTCGACTTATAGTATTAGCTACATACCTATATGAACGAGTATTTGGCCGACGATAAATTTTGTCGTATGCCACTGGCTGCCATCCTTTTTGCTATTGTGTTACTTGATGGTTTGTTTGTGTGAATACTAGTCAAACTGTGAGTTATATTTTCATTTTACTTTCATTTAGATAGTCACTAGGTTAGCTAGCATAAAAATGTAAATGATAAAAAAGTCATTTGCATTCTCCACGTTGGTGATATCTGATCCTTTATGTCTCGCCTCACTCAATGTAGCTTCTCATTTAATTAAAGTGCAATAGATGCTCTGGAATAAAAAATATGTTGTGAATCTCTGTTCTCAATTATTTTCTTCCTACAACCATTAATAATATTTAGATTTTTAATATTATTTTCAATTTCATTTTAATTGCTATGTCTATCAAATATTATTTTTATAGTAGGTACAACATATTATATTAAAATGAGAAATTACTAAACACAGTACATAGAAAATTATTTAACAATGAATACAGAAATTATTTACAAATGTGCAGTAGGTACAAATACAATATCCGATATTACAGAATCGAGTTGTACTACTTTTATTGCTCAAACAATGCAGAAGTTCTAAAATTAAGCATTTAAAACCAAAAACCATGGTTGTTGCTATATAATAAAGTAGCACTTATTTATAATACATTTGCATTTTGCGATCAAGTGCATAAGTATAGACCAACAGCAGAGCCTTGAAGTTCGATCATTGAAGATGTGATTTGTAGATAGGAGTAGTACTATTATAAATCCATAGATAGGATCAGGCGCGTAGGAATAGAGGGGGAAAGGGGGGAACGGACCCCCCCTGTCTGGAGCCTGACCCCCCCTGCCAGAGATCCTGACCCCCCTGTTAGAGACTCTGACCCCCCCCCCTGCTAAAGATCCTGAACACATCCAGATATTCACAAATGTTGATTAAGTGTTGCACAGAATGCACAGATTTGCTCCATTATGAGGTTGAATTCTCAAAATTTTCTCAAGTTTTGCAAAACTAATTGAACAGAGGCATTATCCAATGAGACAACACATTTACTCATTTGTCCAACATGATCATCCTCATGAATCAAATTAAATAATTGCACGTTAAACTAATAGATTCCAAAACATTACAGATTTTCCTTATTGATTGCTTATTGCTGTTGCTCTTGCAACCTTTTCCAAAGGTTGATTCCAAAATCAATTCATAATCGATTCTCTTTCACTAGAATTCAAGTATTTCCCTGCGGGGCCATTTAGGATTTTGTCAAATAATTTTTTTTTTATTTTGTCTCTTGTATCCCCAAGAATATTGCATAGGACACAGATTTTAAATTTCTTTAAAAAAGATGGCAAAAAAGCTTCGAATTCGATTTTTTTTTTATCAAGATGTAAAGAAATGCCCTGCCATTTTGAATTCTATAAAATCAAGTTTTCTTAAGTTCCCACAGAATATTGCACATCATAAATTTTACATTTTTTTGAAAAGAATAGCTTAAAATTCGATTATTTTGTATAAAAAATGCAAAAAAGGCTCTGCGGGGCTAACTGGGGGTGAGTCCCCCAGACCCCTTGTAGCAGTGAACTACCTTTTCCTGACATCCATCGATCCCCTATAATTTTGACCCCCCCTGTCAAAATAAAGTTCCTACGCGCCTGGATAGGATAAAATGGAACATAATACTACTTTGGAGTTACAACTTATTGCACCCATTCAGAAATTATCTGTGCGACTGGTTTATTCTGAAAGAAAATTCAAATGCAATGAAGTTTGATTTCCCAGATATTTTCGTTCTTTCTTCCTAAGTCATGGGCGTCCCCTCCTTTGCGAACTTACACATAGAACGAAAAATATAAATTCAGTAAGGTTTGTTTATTTATACCAGTTGGCAGTTTCCCTGATTTATGGGCTACTTTTGAATATGTATTGTGCTACATTTTCTTCATAATCTATAAAAAGTGGAAATTACCACTAAAATCGGAAGTCAGCTAAAATCTAATTTAATTTTGTTCCTTTGAACAACTTGAACTTGATTATATGTAGCCTGTCTCTGTCTGTAAATGTCATGTCAAAACGCACCAAAATGCTAAATGCCAATTTTTTTCTGCGACTAGGCGCCCCGAACTCTCTTGTGATGGAGAGGGGAGGGCCCCTCCCATTAAACTCATTCCCCCCCGCCCCATATTTGTAATAAATTCTGCCAACGCCCATGCACAAGTACAGCAGCCCTCAGGCGACGAAAAAATTACCAAAAAAGCAAACAAGTATTGCTAAAAAATTAAAATAGGCAAATCCGGGTTTCTATTGTGTCCGGAGTTCTTTTTATCTATTTTTGTACATCAGAGGTAGAAGGCCCGAAGTCAGCCTCCGATATCTTTTCAAGGCGCTGTCCGGGCAACCTGCCTAGCAAGATCTAGAGAAGTTAATACACCCCCGAAAGTTTATTGGCAGAAAGGACCACACGAAAAAGCTGTTTGTGAAGAGGTATCGGACAGAAGTGGAACGATACTCTCTGTTGGGACGAGCTGTTCGTGCTTGGAATAATTTACCGAAGGTGGAAATGGATGCCCTGACAGAAGCTAAAATAAGCCACTTAAATAATATTTTAAACTCATCTGTGATTTAATAAGTTAAATTTTAAATTGTAATAATGACTAATTAGCACCACTGTGCTTGTAAACTCATCTGACAACCACCGGAAAGGATGCATTGTATCTATACTTTACTGTTTTGTATTACTGTACGCTATTTTACTGTATTTTTACTGTATTGTCCAAAGTTGTTAATAAACTTGATACTTGATACTTGAAGTCAATTTCAGTGATTCTTGAGGTGAGCTCAAAAACCAGTTTTTCTGCTTTAAGATTCCATCAAAATCGAAAGTGGACTTCAGGCCTTTTACCTCTTAGGTACAGAATTATAGAACAAAAATAAATATCTTAAAATCAAACTGCATGTGAATTCGTTTAGAAACCAGTGACCCAAATAATTTTTGAATTAGTTTTATAATGTTCATATTACAGTGTTCCTGTGGTTGTAATCAGTGGGATGGTGGGTGATATTAGTTGGTGCTCGTTGATATAAACAAACATTGCAACCGAAGTTGCCAAGAGTGTTAAACTCAATCGACCTCGAGTCTTCGGAATGAGCCGGGTAAACTTGAGATTCCAAATTGCATGGAGTTGCTGTTGTTATTGTCGTTGCTGTGGCGACCAATTATGTTTTTGTCGCTCAACAATTCCATCTCATCAAGAGCTAGAATTTTGTCTCGTTTTGATAAAATTTCTTTCTTCCAGAGTTCTGAAACGAAATGTTGAAAGATGGTTTGTGGATTCATTTCATTTCACTCACTATCTTATTTATATATTTCTCCTTTTGGTTTATGCTTTCAAAGCACGTGGGTACACAGATTCTAAATAATCAATTCGTTAATATTGATGTTTAATATCGCCCGCCTGAATTATTTTTATAACCCATTTTTCGGGGATACTGTTAATATTATATATTTAATTTCAGAAAGATAATTATTTTATTCCTAGCTAAAATTACGGTACTTAGAACATCAGTTCAGTTTTTACAGTAGAACAGGTCCATACTCAAGGGTAAACAGGGGTCGGCTCCTTGGTGGTTCTTGAATAGCTCTTCATAATTTAAGGCATCGATAAATTTGAAAATTCGAAAAATAATGCCCTGCGGGGCAACAATGGGAATGTTATTTCATTAAGTTGGTTCATTTTAGAGTCCCAGAATCACTTTTAAATTGTTGACATTTTTAAAAAAAACGCTCTACTGGACAACAATTCTGGGGGGCTTCGTCAAAATATCAAAATAAACAAGTAATTCAATTTATACGGTGTATTATATTTGATTGCCTCTACTGCGGCTCCCATTATTATCTCATTTATTAATTTTTGGGAAATTGGCTCCTTCACCAAAAAAGGTTGCCGACCCCTGCAGTAGAAGATTACTTGACGGGTGTGAAGCGACCGCCCCACTGGCTACCGTTTAGGAACTCAACCCATCATCCATGGAGTTATACTAATTAAAACTATGCTCGGACTTTGACATACTTGATTAGTATAATTACTAATTAGCAATGATTTATAATTTCTTACCTATCATTTCATCTTGTGGCATCGTTCCACCGTATTCCTTGGGAAGAACTCGGGGGTTTACTTTCTTCAACATTTCGTTAATATTGTTGTGAATCTAAAAACAATGTGTGGACATTTCAACTTGTTGAATCACTTGAATGTAGTAGTACAATGGTGCGTAGGTACAGAAACCTTCTGTTTTTTTAGAACAAATAATATTAAGTTACAGTTCAAGTTGAAATAATTATGTAATTTCAGAAGGTGACACTGACATATAAATATCATAGACAAGGTGGGTCGTCAAGAACATGAAACCACTAAACAGAAGGAAGACAGTATTCATTATTTGAGACTGTCATTTAATGACGGGGCATAAAATCAACAAAAATATAATTCTGGTGAAACATCTAATTTAATCGGGCGTTTTAGGTGATTGTTGTTTTTATAAAATGTTTTGAACTTTTCCGGTGAGAGAAAAATACCTATTAGTGGTCCCAAAAATAAAATTATATTTAGTACCTACGTATACCTATAGATATTCGTGACTTTCAAACACATCATTTGATTTCTTTAGAGGTACACTCAAACCAATTAAAAACGTGAAATCAGAGCTCACCTACTAGAGTTAGATAATGCATAGCACAGACTTCATGGGATGATGCCATCAAACCTTTATCAGCCAAATCTTTTCTTTCGAGTACAATTTATAATTTGTTCGAGTGTACCTACTTCACAAATAAAGTATTGAACAAAACAAAATACTATTTTCCGGATTCCACTCGAAATCAATCACTGAGTTGATTGGACTCACCATGAATCTGTTCTTGATCTTCTCGCTGAATCTTCCCAGCACCCATTCCTTGAGCCAGGATATCACAGTTGGGACGTTCATCCAGTGGATTTCTTTGTGGCGCAATGGAATCGATTGCTGCAACAAACAAGACAACTGTTATTTAAAGAATCGACTACACTCATTGAAATCCATGTAAACGCTCTGTGTAACGCTTATTAATATTCGTGTGAAAGTTGCTGTTCTATAATATACCTTGGAAATAGCTAGGAAACAATCTTACAAAATGCGTCAAAGGAGCAGTGATAATTTATCTGAAATTTCTTTGAATGAATTTGATAAATAGTTCAAAACAAGCATAAAACGGCCATAAAATGTAAATAACTCGTGCAGTTATTTTGACAGACTTGTCTGAAAACTGTCAATTCATAGTTTGCACATGACATCATCTAATTGTGGGCGACCATCTTGATGGCACGTTTCAGAATATGATTCTGTGCTTTTTGGCAATATTTTATACTTTTAATAGTTACCTGGGCAGTTGCAGAATCCAGAGAAATAATTAATACGGAACGGAATCACTCACATTACATAAATACATCGATTCACCTCCATTTTAAGTTAAATATGACCCGTCATGAGCGCGGTATCGCTCATGACATTAGTGTGTGAAATACCATGCGGAAGGAGTTTCAATATTTCGTGCATTTTATAATGCACTTTCTGAGTTTCATTCACTAGACTTTCATTCAAATCTTCCGTCATTCGTTCAAAGACTTTATGATCACAAGAAAGTTCAAAGTGTCTAAAAAGCTCTACACCGCACTGGAGCTTCACGTCAATCAGGACTCATCGTCGCAGTAAACATCTCTGTACTTGCCTCCCCCCACTTGAGCACCGTCGCGAACTCATTGGCGCCCCACATGGTGATGATGGAGGCGCCGACATCGCGGACGTCGGCGATGTGCGTCAGTCCCAGGACTTGGGTGTCTTCGTCGTCGGCAAGAGTCTCGTATGTCAGCAAGTGAGCTTTCGACTGGTCTATGTTCGAGAACTTGTAAGGGTCGAGCTTATCTGAAACAATCGGACGTTTCAGCAATCTCACAAAACCTTACCGTCGATACTTACGTAACGATTGATTATTTGTTAAATGGAGTAAAATATGGATGGATTTTACTTATTTTACTTATTCGTGGAGGTACAGTATTCCCACATATCAATGTTCTTAATTAAGACCAAGAGCCTGACAATTAAAACAAACTGTAACAAAACAATAACTGAATATCATATTTTTTTTGTCTGGGGCTTAACGTCGCACTGTTCTGCAGCGAGGCTAATGGCGACGGATGAATGATTATGATGATGATTGGGAGATGATGGTGAAGAGTAGGTAAGGATGGAAGGTGGGAAGGAGGCGGTCGTGGCCTATTTGTAGGGTACCTTCCCAGCATTTGACTGTCGACTGAGGGAAAACCACGAAAAAACCCCAGTCAGGAAGGACGGCGGCGGGAATCGAACCCGGGCCTCCGGAATACAAGTTCCGAGCGCTACCTGAATATCATAAATTGAAGATTATAATGAGCGAAACCCACATTATACTTAAAGAATCTAGGTTAAACCATAAACATTTGGTAGTTAAAGTTCGGTCCAAGGCTTCATCTTGATCCTTGACTCAAAAATATTGATCGGTATAATTCAGGCTAATATTCATAAAATGTATAATGTATAAAAAACTCAAAACAATAGTTTAATCATCAGTGACATAAGGCTGCAATGCATGCGAGATCCTATCTCCAAGAAATATTCAAGGAGAAAGTATTACTGGGTTCTTTCTCAGGTGCCGAACTAGACATTTGAAAAGTAATCGATTTTCTCTCTGGTGGGGAGTTATTTTGTCTAAGGTGTCTAACTATTGCGCGAGGATTGCATAGTGTTCGTGAAATTATCTCATTCATGATACAGGTAGGGGTTTTGACAGATGACTCGACTCTTGACTATTACAACACCAATTCTTGGGAGACATCTATCAAACATTTACAGACAAGACATACAATTACAGTGTGTATTGTTAAAAAAGTAACATGTGTAGGTAGAGTACATGATAATACTCTAATTAGAACGATGTATGCCCGACATGGTACGGAAATAATTACCTACTCATTTATTCGTATTAGTTTATTCGTATTCGTTAGTGGTGAAACCATTCACATTAAAATAGAATTAATACTCAATGTACTCTTGCCCAAATTAAAAGGCGGTATTTGAACGAAACGGATTGGGCTGGTGATAGGTTCCTTAAATCAATCCTTGTTATTATTATCATCAATGAGATTGGAGCTAAGTTCCTAGAGTTAGGTAACAAGTAAGCATAGACTTCGTCGGATGATTCCATCCAATCATCAGCCAATCCGTTTCTTTCGAATCGGAATACCGTTTTTACTTTTGCCGAGTGTTCTTTACTCGTACTATAGAGCTTACATTCCTAGAGGTAAGAAATCGGAATACCGTTTTACTTTTGCCGAAAGTACTTTACTCGTACCAACCATAAAGCTTACCTAGAGGTAAGAAATCGGAATACAGTTTTTACTTTGGTTGAGTGAACTTTGCTCGTACCATAGAATTAAAAAGAGCACCAGTTGGCTAGAGGAAGGCAGCTGCAGCGCTTCCTACTCCCGAATTTGTCATTATATTCACGAAAGGTTATACCGACATAACTTTATTCGAGCACGATAAATACCAATTTCTCTTCTACCATGATAAAACTTATCACTTATTGTTATTTGAGCAATTATAATAATACAGTTTTACGGTATATAACATTGCAATAACTAATATTGCATACAATATTTTCGAAGAATGTAATATCTCTCTACTTCTTTGTGAATCCAACCCCTGTATTTTAACTTCTCATTTTACTTCTCTTCTCATTTTACACTTTTACTTGTATACTTGATCCGTCCGAGTATATTATCACGATTTACGACTATGACCAAAACAATATGTAAGTATTACATATATATGATTAATAACCAATGTAGAAAATCAATAAGAAATGGAGAAATAAAGTATAAAGATTAAAGAAGCATTAATTCAATATTTTAAATTTACTCCAGATATAAAATATGTTTTTTTAAGTAAACACCAAAATATTTTCTTTAATATAGCTAAGCTAGCTTCAAGTTTACCGACATTGTGATGACAATGAATGAAATGTAATACGTAATTATAGTCTCCTTTATTCGTTTCGTGGCTCGTCATGGGCGGCCAAAAAGCTATTCAACTGAATGAATACAATTTCTTTATCAACTTTGAATGACTGCTGGTTCTTGATCTTGCTAATTGCTATTCAAGCGAAGTATGTTTAAATGCTTTGTGTAAGATATTGGTCATGAATAGCTCGATAATGCCATTGTCAGTTACAATTGTTGACAATGAATGAAGCTATAAGAGAGATTGTGTGTACCTGTACTAACTACTCACCACAATACAAAAGACAGTCTATTAACTACTAAATATGATTGATTTGATTGACTTACGTGCCTGGTAGATGACAACGCGTCGTCCCCAATCATCTCGAAATGGTGATACAAATATGTAACTAAACAAAACATTACACTATTAATTAATAATATTTACATAGTCATAGTTCCACCAAATACAGGTTCCGCCTTCATTAAAGTCTGTCTGATGTCCATGTCACTCATACAGGTGTGCTCAAAACCAGTAATTCTACCATCATCCATATCATATTTTGCATTGACACCAGTTATTTTGTTAGAGAACATAGTTATATAACTTATATGTTGACTTCAGTCAACTGTTGACTTCACTTCAGGCAACGAAAAATCGAGAAAATGGACATCGGGCCTTCTACCTCTGAGGTGCATAGATTGCTCATAGAAATGCAGGTTTTTGAAATCATGTCAAAAATAATAATTATTTTCGATACCCAATGCAAACAATGTAGATTTATTGATATGGATTGGTCCTTCAAATGTATTTATCAAAAAATGGAGAAACTGGAGTCCACAAACCGCAGTGTAATTCAGTAGAAAGGCAATTTCTTTGTAAAAAAAAACACACAAATCCATAAATTGTCATTGAATCGTGTTTCCGGACAAACTAAATCAGGTAAAATCCTGCGGCAGGAGACATTGTTTAGTCGTAATATTCCGGGTTGGTTTCTCTTTTTTACCAGTATATGACTCCTCCGAATGGTTGATTACATTTTCCGACTGCAAGTCATATTTCATCAAGAAAGTTACGTAATGGGACATGTATATTGATTGATTGACTGATTGATTGTTGAATCATTGCTCACCCGCTGGTTATCAGTGCGTTCACAGAAGGAGAGAGGATGTCGAGATTTTTGAAAAGATGTGGAAAAGTCTGGCGGTAATTCAAATACTTGAGAAGAATCTGCTCAGCCATCGGGACACTGAATTTCTTCACTCGTAGAAAACGCAATAAAAAGTTGCTATCTGAAATCAAAATAGAAATGTTGAAATTAGGACGATTGTGAATTATGAAGATTTATGAATAAGTTATTGTCCGTTCTGAAATAAAAAAGTGAAAATACGCCAAATAATTATGGCGCAATAATAGTTCAAGATTCGGTAAGTAGGTACTTGACAACAAACGTTTGCCTGACCCTTGAGTCCACTTCCCGATTTGGAAAGTTTCTTCATTCTACCACTTGATTTGACTGACCAGTGGCCTGCAAATTATTACTTTACAAAAGTGTTGCTTCACTCTATTGTATACAAACGAACGGTAATGCAGTCGCTTGTATAGAGATTTGGAACACTTTTTATAAATTATTATCGTCGGTACTCGTACAACGAAAGTTGGCATTGGCTTCCTGAACTTATCATGTTATAGTGTTGCCTGCAGGTGATGATTCAATATCCGTCACACTTATACTTTACAAAAAGAAACTTAATAATATTGATTACTTCTTATACCAATACTGTCAAAATCTCTTCTGGAAAGGTGTTATTGTTTTGTGTTTTTGTATAGAACAATATTATTCTAATATTTTGTACTTTGTTAGAACCCTATTCCTTAGCGTTCTTTTTGTATTTAATTTAAAAGTAATAGAAAAATGTTTGTAATGCTATTAATTAAGAAATGCGTTATTTTAATATAATTATTTTTAGATGTCACATGAGTAAGACTGAGCTCGCTGGAAAAGAACCTGAAAAGATTTCTTTTGAATCAATATTTAATGTGTTTTCCAATTAAAATAAATGAATGAATGAGTGTACAATAAACAATACAAAGTTTTACATAGGGACTCATTCACGTGCCAATAGGGAGGGGGGGGATGCTTACCCGTCCTGCAGTTATGGATATCTTGAGTCTTGGCGATCCAGTCTCTGAACTGCTGGAGCGATTGTTCCCGGGCATTCTTGTCCTCCCGGAGCTCCTTCCTCGCGATCTGCTCGACTTCCTCCTTCAGCTTGGTCACTTCCGCCTCCACCAGACTCCTCTTCTCCCAGGAGTACGACATGATCACCCGAGTGGCACTCATCCTCACGTCTCTGCGCAAACAAACATTTATGTTTACGATATAAACGTTTCTACTTTCCAAATACAATTGAAGCTACGATGCATGTTCCTGCTTTTAAAAAAGTATATGCACTCTCCTTTATGGCATAAATTTCGCAAGAAGATAGCAACTGCTTAGTGGGTGTGTACAGTTGGAACATACATTAAACAGAACAATATGCAAAATCGCAATGAAAGAGAAACCGCTTATTTTTATGTCGTCATCTCGAATGTGGATCACAAACTTGCGTAGGGTGATCATAGATTCGTACGTGACAATATGGCTGGCCTAAATTCTACTCAAGACCTTCATTTGCACTTGCCATATATTTAGCGAACAGTTATCGGATCAATCACGTGTAAGAAACGTCATCATCGACGTTTTTTACTCGTATTATTAATGTGAAACCTGTTTTTCTTCTCAGAGTCAATGACAGCATAGGTACTTCTCAAGAACTCTAATTTCCTCTTTGGGCCACATTAAGTTACGTAAAATATTTTATTAACCGTTGAACCTCCTTTCACTGGTACGTTTCGATACCTAACAGCCGAAATACCTCATAAAACTGCACACGCATTGTTTGATTTGATACAAATGTGTCGAGATGGTACGAAGATTTTACTTCCTTTTAGGATGATACGTAATTTCAAAGACTTTTAATCTTGTCCTTTCTCCTATTGACGTATTTGTTCCGTAAAGATCACAGGTTCGTATAACATGTAGACTCATCGTTGCCTCACTAAAAAACATTACAGTTAAAATTATGTTTTTGTTTTCTGGGCCATGATTCTATAACTCCATTGCGACCGCTTAGCAATTATTTCAATGTTAATCCTTATGGAAGAAATTGCTAAGCGGTCGCAATGGAGTTATAGAATCCCACCTCTGGACACATTTTCTATGCTTTACACAATTTTATAAACGACTTCCGCAAAATAATTATTTTTAATTCGTGATCAATACCTAATCATAAAATTACCTCTACTTCATCAAGATAGCGATACAGATCTTAATCGATATCTTCTACAATCATACAATTAATTTGACTTTCTAAAGCGCTATCAATAAATCATCCATTATCATCATCATCATCATCATCATTATCATTATCACCAACAACGTATGCCACGACCGAGAGTCGAAGGCGGGACACGATCACGTACATTGCAAATTGAGAACTAGGAACGATGTTTACAGAAATGCATACGAAATTCATCAGAACTGCATAAAACCATCGTGATTATGGATGTTAAAATTGTAAATAATTCTCCCTTTGTATTGTGCAAAACGTGTAATTGTAAAACATGACAATCTGAACGATGGTTTTAGTTCAGTTAGAGCTAGTTTCAGAAAACACGATGTTTTCTAAAGATGTACCTCTGTTTTCTAAAGAGTCGTTTAGTTTGCAAATCCCTGTATGAAAAAATCCCAGCTAGTAAAATCTAAACGTAACATCACGACAACATACTTGTTTACAATCACTTTCCATGTTTGTTTCATTGACACTTTCAGTTTGTTTTGTAAATATGCGGCAACGCGTGAAATATCTGGATTCAAATTACTTCTTGAATACTCAAGAACAATCCCAAATGTTTGTTCAACCTAAGATGATTTACCAACCTTCTGGTAGCGTCAAGGTAGAATCTCCTTTTTTTTTCTCCTTTTTGACATTTTTATGCAATCTGTTTATTTAAGTCTGTTGACTCGTACCTATAGGTAAAACGGTTTCTCCGAAAAGCTAAAAATTTTCATTCAATAACATCAATTCCAGATTCAAGTAAATTTTCTATTCAATCCTCTAAAATGCCAGGGGGCTAGAACATTGGAAAATGTAAAAGCTGTGGTGGTGGTGGTGGGGGGGGGGGGGGATTAAAAATTGTAATATAACATTAATAGATGGCGCATTGTGATTGGTAAGGCAATTTTCAATGGGGTGGGGGGGGGGGGGGAGCAGTTGCCACATGCCCCCGTAGCGCCAACACTGTAGTCAAAATTAAAAGACTTTACGTTGATATTTTTTGTATCAAAAATTGAAAATTGAAATTTATATTTTTTACTTGATTAGTGAGATATTTTATTATCCTTTTGTGTTACTTCCACTGGTGCCCAAGGTATCAGTTCAGCAACAGGGTAGCTTTGATTCTTCAATTTCGCATGCAATTGCAGTATTTCGATGGATTTGATTTTCCGGTTCTATCAAATTCTGTTACTTATCGAAAAACCCAAAGCACACTTGCAACTTTTGGTTGATAAACTTGGTTCTGCTCGTGCGCAGTCACTTGATGACGAAAACAATACTCCGCACATGTGCATGAACATAGTTGATCAACCAAAAGATGGACTGAGTTTTATAAAACACTAATTAACATCTGGAAAAATAAACTGCATCTATTCATTTTTAGAAACATGTTCACAGAGCAGAGTGTCCATCATGTCACATGTTACATGTTACAGACGTGAAGAGGACATCATGTTCTTGTTGAACGAACGTTCGATAAGGATCAACACTTGCTAGATACAATCACTGGATATTTTGAAAAATCGCACCTAGTAACCTCAATTCCAAAATTGTGTACCGCCCTTTTATGAAATCAGTCCAAGATATACGAGATTGCAAGGCCTTGGAACAATTACTCCAATAAATTATGCAGAAGCAAGTAACTACAAATAGCTGGATGGAAATTCAAAATCAGACCATATATTTTGAATGTGTTACCTACATTGACCCAATATTCCGTTAATTTATTTCGGTAGTGCGACATTGGCCCGTTAAATCGTTCTAACTCCTCTTCAATTAACACCTTCGCATGTGGTATGAATTCGTATAATTGGGTCGCGTTAGAATTTCAATTTGAACATTATGGTGTTCTTTCATTCGACAAAGGAACCGCCATCTTTACACTTCAAGACCAGGAAACACGAGCGACATTTTTACCAAATCATGTAAAAATGTTACTATAATATTTCAAGAGAAAAGTACGTATCTATACCTATATTTAAATATCTACATGGCACCTTTACGAAGCTCTGTAAAATCTCTATGAAATCGTTGACTTTCTATACAGAAACCCAACTAACAACTGCTAAATATCAGAAACCCACTAACAACTGCCCAAGATATAGATTTTTTATTTTTTATTTTTTTGGTATTCGTGGAGTTGGCGAAATTTTACAATTAAATTTACGTTTTTTAATACTGTTAGGTAAACGCGCTTTTGCCATAATACAGAATTGACTATTTGCAGATTTAGTGACAATGCTAACCCAATTTTCATCAAATGTAAGTTAGTGACTTTCTGCAGTAAGCCCTCCAACACTATACTGGTAGAAATATTCATATTTAGACCAAAAAATAATACAATTTAGGAATAATTGAACAAAATACAAAATACATACCTCGCAGTTTACGTCAATATTAAAATATGACCACTGACAAGTTGCTCCGTCACAAAAACTAGCGAATAGACTATAATAGATCAAATAAACTCAAGTTATGTTCTTGCTCAGTAAAGTTCAAATCTTCAAACCTCTTCCACACGTAGCAAGACAATCCAGCCTCTCTGATTGGCCCGCTGAGAGAAGGCACATGTGGTGGGAGAATACGAAAACCAGTCTCACTTTCTTCCAAAAATTTACGGAAGGAAATTTACTAATATTGTCAGATTTCATAACATGCCATGGTTTCGGTGATGTAACGAGGCGGCATTCGACCCAGAAAGTTTGAGGAGAGATGCGTATTACAATCTCACTGAGCACAATCAAGTGTGACCGTCTAACGCACTGCTATGAAATTAACCTAGGACCTAATCATGTTATTACTAGGTACCCTATTGCGTAAGATATTTAATGCGAAATCAGCCAAGTTTGATCATTATATAACAATAATAATATGTTTTTAAGTGATATTTGTTATTTAGGTTATACGCATCGATAAAATGAGGGTAATTCAATCTTGTAAAAAAATAAAATATATGGCATTTTTTCGTTAGTAAAAGTGTAATTTTTTCGTTTTTCATTATAGTAGGGGAGCAAATGTAATTCCGCTCGATTGGAGTGCCGAAATTGATTTTTTCATAATTATCGATTGTTTACATCATTCTTAATATTACCTGACGTGCCTTCAATTTTTTTGGTGGCCATCTTGGAAAATATGGCGGAAAACGTAAATTTTACAAATTATTTAACTGTTGGTAGAGGAAAGGTTGAAAAATTATGAAATAATTCACTAAATCTAAATCAAATATGGAGACTTGAAAAAAAAATACGCCGTGAACGACATTTTATTTTTTCATTGTTGGAATTGACCAATCACGTTTCTGTGTTTTTTTGCTCTCAATTTATTACGAAACGCGTGGACTTAGACTTAAATATGTGGAATTCAAAATTGTAGGCAATTTCATTGTGAACAATATGCTTTTTTAAAAATTTCCCTGCGACCAACAGTTTTCAGTTTAGAACAATTATTGTGCGACCTTCCGAGTTAAGTCATCACCTCAGTAGATGCCATGGCCCCATGCACGGTCAATAGTCCAGAGTCTAAGCTGCAAAAAGGGGCCTAACCCGCACCTCTGTAACGTATGAAAAGTTCTCCGAAATTAGATTAGGGTGGGTGGGCCAAAATGCCAAATTTGTCAAAAAGTCATTGTTGTCATTATCAAATAATCAAATCATATCAACCTAGTCGAGTAGCATATCAAATGAAAGCTTATCTTTAGAACAATTATTAAAAATATATATCACCATTGTAAAGTTGATACAGAGGTCAAAAGGGGTCAAAAAGTAGTCAAAATCACATTTTTTAAGTATTCCAGGGAAATGCGGTATCTTCGTCCCTAATAAAGATCATAACAAACTTTTTTATATTTATCGATCCGATATGAATATGATTATAACATATTAAAAGTTATCCAACATTTTTCTTTGAACATGAATGGGCTAATGAATCTGTCATATAGTTTATAAGGGCAGTTTTTATTTTGAGTGCAAAATCTAAGATTATACCAATTTCCTAGCCACTAGGTACTTATAACTAAAGGTTTTTTGGTGTGAAACGATACAGAACAATGCTGGCTAAAACATATCAAAAGTTCTCCAACTTTTGATTAGGGTGGTTGGGCCAAATTTCAAAATTTTGATAAAACTCATTGTTGTAATTTTCAAATTATATCAACCTAGTCGAGTAGCATATCAAATGAGAGCTTATGATTAGTACAACAAATTAAAATAAATATGACCATTTAAAAGGTCATACAAAGGTCATGAGAGGCCAAAACATGGTAAAATTTCCCATTTTTAAGCGTCCAAGAACAATTGACATTATGAAAAGGTAGGAAAAATATTTCTTGTGACCGCACACATGGAAAATCGATATTTTAATTTATTTTATTCCATTAATGTGTTATATTTTTGAACATTAATGATTCTAGCAATACGTAATGTGCAAGAAAGATGAGAAAAAGTTCCTTTAAACTTTTGACCTTTAAAGTTATAATGTCAGTTCATCCCTTAATACCCACATCCTTCCCCTCCTCTTTAATATTCGACGATATAACACAAAGGTTACCCTTTAGCTCTGATCAATGATGTCAGTTACTCAGCTGTAGCACAGTTCTGTCTTGCTAGGAGAAAGTAACCTGCTCCTGGAGTATAGGCAATTTATACACAAGTTCAAACCTTGATTTGACGTGACCCCGTTTAAAAAAATGTTGTCCACGGTTGGCGACATCCTACAGGCACAAACTCATATAAGAGAACATGGTCGAAACGCTACTTTTTGTGTCCGTGGGTGTAAATGATGATATTTAAATCCAATTTCTAATTCAATGTCAAATATTATATTTTTTATTTCAATTTTTTTTCATGTTTGTTGTTCTTGCGAATGGTGATCACTTACTGATAATTTTTTCCCCCGTTTAGTCACCATTTGCCCACTAACCTTCCATTACGCTAATGCTGTGTGAGAGTTGCTACTCGATAGAACTTGGAAACGGTTCTAGGCAAACATAATTATTTGCAACTGATCAAGGTGCAGTATGTATTTAATAGTTACTTATAAATTAAATTTGGAATATTTCCAAAAATGCTAAAAATTTCCACAACACTTGTAGCTCTTATACCGATTAACCTAAAAATGTGTAAAATCTGATTAAATGTTGGTCCCAATGACCATGCAAAATTTGGACATGACCAACTACTGGACGCATGGCAAGAATTAGTTTATAGCAAAATTTCAAACAGATTGTTGATCCGTGTGACCTGGGCAATGAAGGCTCAAAAATACAGAGAAGTGTGGCAAGAGTGCCATAGTAATGCTCACTTTACTAGCATAATTATTTTGATTAATACAAAAATGTATTTTCAGGGTTTTTTAGTGTTTTTATTTTGGGAAGGGATCTTTTCACACAATTCAGGTAAAAAACAAAAAAAATCAGGTATACTTCAAACTTCTGAAGAACAAAACGCTCTTTATCAAAATGTTATAAATTAAAAAATTTCACCAAAAATAGAAGACAGAAGATTTTCTTTGATCACACAGGACAGGTAGAAAATAAGTCAATGCAAAGAAATCAATTTTGTCGTTTCATTTTTCTCTCCAGTTTTCTCTGTTTCTTGTCATCAATTTCTGGTTGAAGTGGAGCATCTTTTTGGAAGAAATATGGCGATAATATGCTTGTCCATAGCATCCAGAAGCCTCGAAGTGGAGCCTGCACAGAGAAATAGTTCAACATTTTAATTCCCATCTAAAGGAAATGTCATCTTAAGGTGCTGCAAGCGCGAGCGATTTTGCTGCCTTTTGTAGACACTTTTTGCGATACGATTGGAGACGAAATGGGTAGACCAAATTATTTGAAATTTTAACCATGATTAGATAAAAGACAAACTTAGGGTTATCCCTTGGTACATTTTTAATTTTTTGTTTCGTTAATTAGTAATAATTAGTGGATTTTTTGTGAAAAATTAGTTATTTTCTTGTCTCCCTGGCGGCCGTATAAAATTAAATTTCAAAAATGTGCCAAGGGATAACCCTAAGTTTGTCTTTCATCTAAACATGATTAAAATTTGAGATCAATTGGTTAACGGGTTTGGTCTCCAATCGTATCGCAAATTTCTGAGTTTTGTGCGGTTTTGTTGAATAACCGGCGCCTAATTAACGATGCAATAATGAAAAATGAAAAAATGCTACTAATATCCAATCAGACTGATCATGTGAACATCCTGTAAAAGTTACACTCACTTATGAAACAATTTTTCTCTCTCAATTTTCTAAAACGGCCGAGCGCTAGTATCACCTTAACATGCGAATGGTAACTGGCAACTGGCTGCCTGCACATTTGTACAATCTGTTCATGATCTTTGAATTGATATTTTTCTTTTTCATTATCAATTGATTACTACTTACTAGCAGCCACAGGAACCAGAAATATCCTGAGATTAATGAAAGAAGTTGGCAGCCTGCTGTCAGAATAATAAGATCTTTTACGTGTCTGAAAACAGAAAGTAGAATTATTTTTCACTAGGAAAACCCACTGCGAACACGTTGATAAGCGAGTGTAGGTGCCTAAATAAAAGAGCAGAAATCGGAATAAGGATCATGAAAAATTGAAATCGTTCCAACCTAACAATTTTAAGATTTAGCTGTTTCTTTACAATTATTTTTTTGTTATTTTTATGTTAATTAATATGTCATTGTTAGGTACCTAATTCACCAATTTATGATGGTGTGTTTTTTACCACAGACAAGCACCTCCAAGGTGCTTTGTGACCTAGCGATGGTTTTTCTGTTGTATTGTTGGTACCTACCTACGTGTGTTTTTCTCAATAAATAAAAAATATTTATAATAATAATTAACAATAGTCATCAATTAGCACTCACTCTGCAATTCCACCCTCCATGTTTAAATCCACGCCGCTGTCCAGCAGCTGCCCGGTTTCCGAGAAGTTTGCCTTTGCCATGTACATCATGAACTGGTAACTTCCAACGTAAGCTGCAGCAGCGAAGAGAAACATGACCTAGAAGCAACATTTTAAGAAATTATAATCAGTGAAAATAAGTAAAAGGTAGTGATGAAAGGTGGGAACACTTTTCATTACTAATGGAGACATTTTGACAAATTTCCTCAAGAACAACCTTGTGACAAAGACAAATCTAATAAAAGAGGACATGTTCGGGTAAAACTAGATGGGGCAATTTAATATTTATTGCTATATTTGTGTAGTTAAATGGGTTGAGATTATGATTTGCTCACGCCTTCATTCAAGTCTTGACTGAAACATCGTAGAAACGCACCAAATTCATTCCTGAAATTAAAAAAAGGGGTCTGTGCACCCCGGACCCACATGGGGCTGGGGGACCCTACCCTCCCCATTGCCCAATGACCTGGTGCAATGTTTTTCGTAACAATACAACATTCCCCCTGGACCGACTTTGAATTCGACCACCGAGTACATTCATGGATGAGCTGCCAATTTGTTAAAAAGGGGCCAGGGGGCCAATTCTATAACGAAAACAAAATCATTCCGGCCTGGATCATTTCAGATCAATATTATCCTTATGGACGTGAAATGATTCCAGGCCGGAATGATTTCGTTTTCGTTGTAGAATAAACATCCAAGGGGGTTATTCTAAATTTCCTCGTCTTCTTGTATCAATTGATACGGTGTCACTACCATGTTATAAATAGATAGCATTCCATTGGGCAGTGAGCCCGTATTAAGTGAAACGAGATAACATGAAGTTAGTTTAGAATAAACCGCCTGGGGTCTAACGATCATTTCTGTTCCAGCCCAAATACCTGCTAATGGCGGTGCGGCGTGCACTTGGCAAACTTACCTGAAATTTGTTGAAAACATATATTTTAAGTAGAAACATGTTTGCACACCGAATCCTGGCTAGCTGTGTGATCCGGGTCTGGCTCACACAGGCCCCAGGAAATTTGAATGTAAAAATATATAAAAATGTTTGGGTTTTGCAATTTTAGTAGGTACCACAACTTTTAGCATGTGATTACCTATGTACCTACTGTGTCGTGAAATAAATATTTGTTAATTTATTAAATTGTTTGGGCTTGGCGAGTCCTACCCTATAAGCTCGTCCCAGATTATGAAGTACCTAATTCAGTAGGTAGTAGTAGTAGTAAGATACATTATACCTAGGTATTATATCCCTATCAAATTATTTACAAAATGAATCAATGCTACAGCAGCAGGGGGGCTATTCTAAATTCCCGTGTCGTCTCGTTTCACGTGATACGGGCTCACTGCACACTGGAGTGCTATCTATTTAACATGGCAGTGACGCCGTATCAATTGATACGAGACGACAAGGAAATTTAGAATCACCCTCCTGGAAGGTATACATTTATTATTTGTATAAAAATAAAATGTTACAGGTACCTACCTAATACCTACTAGTAATTTTAAAGTAGTAATTGATCAAACGTAATACTAAGGACAGAGTGCTAAATTGCCTAGATCAGCGGTCACCAGCCTTTTGGACTTCGCGGACCACTCAGGCGCGTAAAATACGTATGCCGGGAAATTCGATTGGTGAGGGAGACAATGGGGTCTAGGGGGAGGCCCCTTCAGTATTAAGCGGGTCCGGGGTGCTTAGCCCCGGAAAATGTTTGATTTCAGTTTAAGTCATTTTGCGCGGTTCTACACGATTTCAGCCAACTTTTATATCGAGAAAAAGCGTTTAAAATGACTTTTAGGTTTTGGAAAAATACTCGGAAACTGATATTATTTTCATTATAGAGCTAGAGTGAATACGTTTAAACTTTGTAAAAGGCATATGTTCGTATTGAAACATGTCCGAATTCAGTTTGTATTGGATTGCCATTTTTCTAAATTAAATAAATTGCATGGAATCTTAAAAATAAACTTCCAAATTTCTCTGCACCCCCAAAATTTTCTCGCGTACCACCAGTTGGCGACCGCTGGCCTAGATGACCACAAATTACTTGGGTAGGTACTATCTCATACGTACAACGATCTGTGTTGAGAAGTACTCTGTCAGAAGACACATAATCATCAGGTAGATGCCATTAGCGATGAAAACCATGTTGCGGTAAAACATTAGAGTTGCGATGTTGTCTTCATGGACTTGTTTAATCCCCTTCGTAGCTTCCTTTCCCTTTTTTGGCTGAAACAAATAATTTTCATTTATGTAGGTACCTAGGTATATATTATAATAACAATACTTTAAGGAAATGCAACAAATACAATTTTTAATTGCTTATTAACAAAAATTATATTTATAAAAATGCTTACAGGCATTGTGTTTGTAGTTTTGTTTTTTCAGGTTCCACCTAACCAATATTGCCCAAATAGTCAGAGAAAATAAGAAGACAAAAAGTACTCAAATGTAATCAGGAAGAGGGCATTTTAACGGATGACTGTATAGTAGTTAACGAAATAATTAAGACATTAAACTTCACAAAATTGTTCCACGTTGATTGCAGGTAATGTTATCTTTTTTAATTTTATTGAACGATATTACGATCACATCAGCAAGTTGGCACTGCCCCGCCCCCTACCAGCTGTTGGGGAAAGCGAACGAGTGACAGCTTTTATGATCTCCGGGGTGATTCTGAAGTGCTTTGAGTGAACTATTTACACTCACTTTACCTAACATTATTATTAAAACTGAACATTCTACGTATTTATATTCATTTTAATACTATGATGAACGTTTTTTGTCACTAATACTACATTTTAAGTTGCTCCGGAACGTTGCGTTTTGGAAAAGTGAGGTTAGATACAATCTGTCATTGATCAAATTCCTTTCAATACCAACTTACAAGATACTACCTAGATAGTGCCTTATACTTACCCTATTATGTTTTATTCAAAACAGGATGAAGGAACGAAGCAGTTAATAGATCCTTGTTGACTACCTTCATCAACATGATGGACTACGAATATACATCATTCCGGAGAGAAAAGGACCTACACAATCGGTGTTGTGCCGGTACACTATGGTGCATTAAAGATATATGTGGGATCATATGTGTGGTCCTGACATGGCTACTAATACTGTATGCCGAATTTGTCGTCATGATGGTCATGCTGTTGCCTAGCCCCTATCCGATATATAGTTGGATAAACATTTTAATTTTCCAAGCGTTTGCAATCCTGGCATTGGTTTCACATCTTCGAGCAATGCTAACAGACCCGGTGAGTATTTATACAGGTACCTAGGGTGTTACTTTAAGAAGATTTCACTCTAAGTAATGTTGACTTACTGTATTTCAGGGAGCAGTTCCGAAAGGCAATGCAACTAAAGAAATGATTCAACAAATGGGATTTCGTGAGGGTCAAGTCATCTTTAAATGTCCCAAATGTTGCAGCATTAAACCAGAGAGAGCCCACCATTGCTCGGTTTGCCAGCGGTCAGTATAAAATAGGCCCCATAAAGATTAGATTGTAGTACCTATGCCTTGCTTTTATGCCTTTCCTTGTCAATGTGTAACATTTTGATAAGGATTTTATAAATATACCGCACAGTCCTAACATCTATCAAAATGTTCTCGAACATAGTCAAATGCAATCTGTATAAAAAAGCATAGCAAAATCTTTGGAGATATAGCTACAGGGTACTTATTCTACCTACTATATCTTTTTTGGATCTCATTTTGACCAAATTCATTTCACTGCCATTAAACATTATGCAAATGTGAATTCTGTCGAAACGAGATCAAAAAGATAGAGAATACTAGGTACAGTCACGAAAATATATTCGGTAAACGCTCCTTCTCCCTTTCCATGCATTTACGTTAGTTTCGGCTCCTCTTTCTCGGCCCGTAACACTGGAAAAGTTGTTTGAATGTGGTGGGGGGTGAGAGGAGCATTTACCGAATATATTTCCGTGACTGTACATGCCCTTGTCTTAGAGCAGAAAAATGAAAAAATTCAGAATTCAAAATTTTTCTTAATTGTCTTACCCAGATCATTACTTAACATCCAAAGATTGTACATAAACTTATGTGTCTAATTACCATTTCAGGTGCATTAAAAAAATGGACCATCATTGCCCTTGGGTTAACAACTGTGTTGGAGAAAACAACCAGAAGTATTTTGTGTTATTTACTGTAAGTTTATAACGATTACTAAGGCCGCTTTCACATGTGGCAACTGCTTATACCCCGTTCTCACTACAGTTTCAACCGCGATTGAACTCAGCTGCAGTTGAAATCTCAATCGCAGTTGAAAACCATTATGAACTGAACGCGATCAAGTTCAACTGCAGTTGAAATCTCAATTTAGTTACGGAAAGGCAGTCGAGATTCAACTGCAGTTGGCCAAAGCAATTTCAGCTGCAGTTGAAAGTCATAGTATGAACAAAGTATTAGCTTGTGAAAGACCGCATTGGAATCAATGCTCTGCTGAAAGTGGCAGGTGGCAACCAGTTGCCTCATGTGAAAGTGACTTAAAGATAACTTAAGCTAAGAGGGTCCACCTAACTGCTGAGAGCTGATTAGATAGATAATACCTACCTTCATTTCAATAGTTCAAGGTTAAGGTCATTGTGGGAACTTAGTTTCTAAACATGGTTTTGTTAATTATTTATTATTCTATTTTCTGTTTTCATGGTAGGTACCTACCAACTATATAAAATTACAAATAAATACAGAATACCTACCTACGCAAGAAATGTTTAATTAATCTTAGAACTAGGTGGGTAGGTATGATCGTAAATTGGCTTGACCTTTGCTTTGAATGATTATCTTCATACACTAAAATTCACTTAAATTTTAAATATTATCGTTGTATGTTCACATAAAACATACTGTGATAATGTTCTAATAAAATCAGAAGATGTTGCTTTTAACATCAAAACAGAAATGTTTCTAAATTCTACAAATTACTTGCTATAATTAAAATGTTTTCAAAAGGAATAAAAACATGAGGCAACGACCATTAATTCAATGATCTTGGTGTCACTGTCCGTGCCTGAGTATTGTGAATTGTGATTGATAAAAGTCTATTGTTGGGTAAAACCAGAAAACTGCTGAACATTCTAATGAATGATCATCATTCATCATCAACATCACTATCTAGTGGAGCGGTCGCTCCACCCAGCCAAGTCGTACTATACACTCACAGTCACTCAACATACCGTAAATGCCTAATAAACTGAGGAGCAGACCAAACACTTTTACTGTAAGCAACAACATGGCATTTTCGGCCTACTGGATCTCAAAATTGGTAAATCTCACATTGTTGCGAAATATCTTAATTTCGAGCTATGGCCCACCCCACTACATATACCAAATTTGGGAACAATAGGTTATGCCATTTGCGCGCTAGAGGACCGAGAAAACAGTGAAATTACACCACTTTCTGATTCTGAAGATGATGATGATTCTGATATCACGAAACGTCGCTATCACCGCCACAGCCTAAACGGCTCAACCGATCGACCTGAAATTTTTACCACATGTGCACTTTTGGCGTCTGAGGTGCCTTTTTATAAAACCAACCGGAAGCCGCCATTTTGAAACCGGAAGTGACGTCATAACTCAAAAACGTCTGGACCGATTAGAACGAAATTAGCGCCATTCGATTTAGATGATCATCTATATGAAGTATCAATAAAAAAAATATTATTTTCTTATTTTCTAAACCGGAAGTGACGTCATAAATACGCAATATTTAACTTATTTCAACAAATTATACTTAAAATACGTACATAATTAACTTACATTGTAACATAGACAATACAATTTATATATTCAAGGTAGCAGTGTTCTCGGCCGCCATTCCTGAAACCGGAAGTGACGTCATATATCTAAAACGCCTGTACCGATTGCAACTGAACTAGCTCCTGCGTATTCATTCTGCTATTTATTTGAAAAATCAATTGTGAAAAATGAATAAATAAATTAATGGTACCGGAAATGGCGGCAGGAACCACTAAATGAAACCGGAAGTGACGTCATATATTACAAACGGCATGACCGATTTTACGGAAATATAGGGATTAGGAATTCAGATGGTCGTTCATGAAGGTATCAACTAGATAAAACTAGATTGTTTTCTTATTACCTATACCGGAATTCGGCCGCTATTTCAAAACCGGAAGTGACGTCATGTATCGAAAACGGCTGGATCGATTATAACGAAACTTAAGCTATTCTTCTTGGATAATCATTTTCATCTTATACCAAACGCAACTTTTCATAGTAACCAAATCGGTTGAGGCGTATTTTTTTAAAGAAATAAGTCCCTGCTCGGACATGTGCTACAAGCTGTATGAATAAACTAACAAAAGAAGTGATATCCCAGAAAAAACACTCCGTGTAAAAATACCAGCCAAGTCTCTTTAACTATAAAAAAAATAGAAGAAATCTAAAAATTCAGCACTGAAAAGGAGTGATATCAAAAAAGGAGCCAAGTCAACGAATTTTCCAAATTTTAATCGTACCATTGAAATAAAAATATCAACCCCCGAGAAATACTTAAAAAAAGGACTTGGCGCATCGTTTTTTTAAAGACATTTTTCTATTCTTAAGCTTATGCCACTCACATACTACGTAGTTCAGAAATGCCTAGAAAAATTGGGACAAAACTTTCAAATTAAATATTGAACATTCTGTAAAATATTTTAAATTTAAATATAAGTACGCAAAGAAACATAGCATTGTCTTACAAGCAATAAATACAGAACAGTTGTGTTTGTGATTGGTAGGTACCTATAGTTTTGTGGGTACATCAACATACCTACTACAGCATTATACTTTGAACCTTCTCGCCGTGTAATTAATTGCTATTAATTAACATTTTATACCAAAAAAATTCATAAATTACATAACGTATTACTTTAGATAAAAATCTAGTCAGTAATTATTTGAGCAGCATGGCTCAGTGCACTAGTCACTTATACAAATCTCATTGACGGCCTTCTTGTAATGAGCGCTTTCGCTATTTCCCTCAGTCACGATATTGAGAAGTATGATTGATTAATATGACCCTAGAAATAGTGGCAATAACGAATAGACTAGGCCGCTTCCGTTTATTCGTTATTCGTTTATCCGTTTATTTCCTCTGAATATTGACAAAATACCAAAACTGCCAGTAGGTAAGAGTACTAGTTATATTAAAACGTAGTATGATTCGTCGATAATGAATGTGATATACTCAGGAAAATATACTTGTAGAGTTCTTCCTATACTTTTAGGATAGAAAAGTGTCTTTAAAAAAACGATGCGCCAAGTCCTTTTTTTAAGTATTTCTCGGGGGTTGATATTTTTATTTCAATGGTACGATTAAAATTTGGAAAATTCGTTGACTTGGCTCCTTTTTTGATATCACTCCTTTTCAGTGCTGAATTTTTAGATTTCTTCTATTTTTTTTTATAGTTAAAGAGACTTGGCTGGTATTTTTACACGGAGTGTTTTTTCTGGGTCATTATTACATGCATCATAATTTCCACTGGTTTACACACGCTGTGCCAGCTTTTCAAATACACTTAAATGTAAGATTTGAAGAACTAAAATTGCCATCTATAAATATATAGATGAATATATATAAAAACACATTGTAATCATATTGTTGGAACAATCATTTGTTCCTTATAGTCAAGAAAATCTACTTTTACAAACTCACAGAAACAATGAAAATTCGTAAACTTAAAAGACAACAATATTTGTCAATATTGTAATTTTTTAACCTAAATATGAACTAACCACATTTGAATGTTAGGTAATTTTATTCTATAAATATAATTATTCAATAATTTTAATCTGTCATGGATATCCGACTGATAATTTCCCATATGTTCTTCAGTTCTACATCGCATCCATATCCGTGCACTCGCTGTTCCTCTCAGTAAACCAGTTCATCATGTGCATCAAGAACGAATGGAAGGATTGCTCTGCCTACTCGCCTCCTGCTACCGTGGTGCTGCTCCTTTTCCTCGTGTTCGAGGGCTTGCTGTTTGCCATCTTCACTGCCGTCATGCTCGGCACGCAGCTGCAAGCTATATGGAACGATGAAACGGTAGGTTTGTGTTGAAAATAGCTTCACACTCCTTAACACTTTTCTCCTCTTCCTTTATCTCCTGTCTCTTTCTTACTGTAGTTTGCTTCGTACCGACGATTGTTTCCAGAGAATTCCTTTGACATTGAATACGGTACATCCTGGTCGAATCAGGTACGTATTGTTACTTGTTCGGAACAGGCATGCTGAATAAAATCGCAAACCCTGACAGGGAAAATAAAATTTTAAGCTTGGAACGAAAGGATCTGGGTTCAATTCTCATATGGTGAGTGCATTTTGATTTTGATCCCTACTTGCCGTCTTAAGTGAGCGCCAGCGGTTATATAAATTTCGATATTTTCAGATGATTAATTTTTAAAAATGTGTGGAATATTTTGCCAAGAAGTATTACTGCTGGAGCGTTATTGCCCGAGCAGTAAAGAAGTCCCCTGGACAAAATTTACTTCAAATTCGATAACGATCTGTGATTCTCTTCATTTTGCAAGCCATAAAACATTTTACTGAAAGTATTATGTATTGATTTGATAGTATGGTCAGCATCCCAATAAAATAATTATTTGTTACTATTTCGTTGTAGGGCATTGAGCAACTGAAGAAGGAAGAAGCCCGATGGATCAAGAAGTCTCGCTGGAAGAGCCTTCAGTCCGTGTTCGGTCGCTTCTCGCTCGCATGGTTCTCTCCCTTCACGCACCCAGCACCGAAAACCAAACTGGAGAGCTACTTATATTCCGTGTAATAAGACCAAACACAATAATTCCCATTTTATTCGGTGACTACTTAATGTTACCATAGTCAGTGCAAGATAGCATATCTACGTGTACAAAGAATATATTATGCAATTGGATTTTAACCATTATTATAAATAATATTTTAAAAGCATTTTGAATGTACACCATAGCTTGCATCGTTTGAACCCTCAAAAGCTAGAGTGGTGAAAGTCAAATCGAAATAATAGATGCATATCCAAGTTGCATAGCTCGGCTTGAACATGGCTAAATAATGAATGGAATACCGAAATTTCAACACTAGCATTCCCAGCTAGGGTGCCGGTACCAGTGCGCGGACGGGCACCAGTGTGCGGACTGTATAATTTAAAATGCTTGGAATTAAGAAATACGATGCTCTTTCATTGTTTGAAGGTTTCCTATGCTGTGCTACTCTATAGGAAATCTTCAAACAATAAAAATACATATTATTCCCTAATTCTAAGCATTTAAAATCAGAGTGTTAGCGCACTGGTGCCCGTCCGCGCACTGGTACCGGCACCCTAGTCTATCGACCTATAACATTTCATTAACGTTGTCGGTCATGTTCTGACACCATTGTGAATGTGTTACAGTTTCATATTTGAATGTAGAACAATGGCAATTATGAAATCTGGGTTCCATTCTCTAGATTGTTGTAAATGTTCACCATGCAATAAGATCCATTTGCCCAATGGATTTTAACATCAAGTTACTCTCCACTTTTTCGATCAATCAGCAAACGAGAAAGCTGCTCTTCACTCAGATCTCTGCTTTTGTTTGGCAGTGTGTTCCATATTTTTATCTAAATTAAAGCCCAGCCCAATCTACACCGTCAACTTGAGAATAAATGATTTTACTTGTGATTCCACAAGTCCAGTATTTCCACTCAACGGTTTTGATTGAAGAATAGAAACTGTGGTCCCTAAGATTCCATACAAGATTTAGAACAGACTTCAGGGTTTGACTTGCACTGTGCTGACTTGCGAGGAGTGGAGTCGGTATGATCTTAACAATCATTGTCGATCATTTCTATATACATATAAGTATAGTAGGTAGGTATTATTTTTACTTTTTAGATAATTAATTATTTCTATTTGAAGTCAGCAATGAAATGACATGTAGCATGACGTTTGATACAATATGTGCTTTGCAATTATTGATCTAGTGGGGCAGTTGCTCTGTGGCAGCCAAGTCATATGGTGCACAAAAAATATCACTTTTGACACATTTTGCATTTGAATGCTTCATCATTGTACTACTGTCAGATTCTGAAAGGCAAATATTGTGAATAGAATAGTTGTGTTTCAATACCAATTTTTGTTAGTTTTGGTTGTAGGTATTAATTATGTATTAAATGATTCATGATCGGATGTGTTGAACGCTCAACAATAAGTAGGTACTGTTTTCTATGTGTACACTGTTTGATAATAGTAGTACAAACCACATTGTAATGCAAAAGCAAAATGTACTCTATTATAAATAATTAATTATGTGTGTACCATCACATTCATTGGCTCACATCCACATGTTAGATTATATTCTCCAAATTGTATGTTTTGTCAATCGATTGACTCATGACTCATGATCATGGATCATGAGTTATTTCATAATTGTTATAATCTGCTGTGATTTTGTGGTCGATATACTTATTGTTTTTAGAATTATATTTTGGCTGGGCCATATAGCTGTGTGTAGGAATGTAATATATCGGCTTACCTCAATAGGTACATTAAAGTACTTGGGTAGCTACAGTTTACAACATGTGCATAACTAGACTGCTGATTTTATATTCACAATATATTATTAATATATTCACAAAGTAATGCCTTCAATAATTTCTTAATGATTTGAAACTGTCCTAATTCTCTTAGTTATTAGAGTGGTTTGGTATTTTATTTATTAACACAATCTGCCAAATACATACCAATATTTCATTTTAGATGCAAAATTTTAATGTGCAATAAAAAAATTAACCACGCACAATTTACAATATTTTCAATATAAAATATATTGATTTTTGAATATATCCAAGACTATTATCTCCAGTGGTTAATTTGTATCAGAAAAGGTGGGTAAGCCCAAGATTCTAGAGTAACCCATATATTCTACCTATCTTGGGGTAAGCCCACCCCACAATTGTCATGGGAAACGCATTACCGTACGGAATCAATGGGGGGTCTGGGGGGAGGGCCCCCCAGAAGAACGCGGGTCCGGGGCGCGTAGCCCCGGAAATTTTTTGAATTTCTGGGATGAATTTGGTGCGTTTCTGCGCTTTTTGTAAAATATTTGAACCAATTTTTATCTCCCTGAAAAATAAGTTTGTAGTGGGCGACCAAATTTGTTTTATTTAACAGTGTTATTAATATTAAAGATAATATTTATACAAAAAGGTGCATAAGCCCGGCTTACCCTCCAAAAAAGGTGGGTAAGCCGGGCTTACCCGGGCTTACGCCCAAATTAAGCACTGATTATCTCGTAATAAGACATCAGTTTTCGAATATCCCCCAAAACCAAAGCGATGTTTGGTCACTTATAGTCATTAACTGTAGCGACTGGAACTTTACTTCATTTTGAAATAATGGGAATGATTATTTTATTCGACAAATTAATAAAACGTTCCACATTGTTGGGCCATGACTCTTGTAGGTATAGTCACCTCTATATGTCCTGATAAAACTTACCCCCTTTCGCGACTACCAGTCGTACACAGACGTAGTTTAAGTTGCCTAAAATACAGATATTTGTATACAGAGGGGTGAATTGCAAGACTGCTTCTATCACTGGTTTTTATCAGAACATATAAAGGTGAGGTGACTGTACACCCAGCCAATAAAACATAAAACGGTATTTGAACGAAACGGATTGGCTGCTGATAGACCAGAAATAACACAGAATCAGCAATCGTTCTAAACTCCGTTTCATGCAGTCCAAAGTCCTGTTTAACATGGGTAGTCCTATACCTGCCCATACTATCTAGGACTCTAGACTAGGGATGGAGCGAACCTGGATTTTGATATCGACTATCGATATCATTTATATATCGATATATATCGATATCGCGATATATCGATATATTGAAATATTGAAATATCGAAATATCGATATATTGAAGTATCGATATATTGAAATATCGATATATTGAAATATTGAAATATCGAAATATCGATATATTGAAATATCGAAATATCGAAATATCGAAATATCGAAATATCGAAATATTGATATATGACAATATTATATTTCGATGTAGGTATGGAAATATTGATATATCGCATAAATGCCTTAAATTGCTCCTAAAACTGATAGGAAATTCAAAAGAAAATTTAAATAGAAATAACACAGCCGTTCCAAAATATAGGGTCACCGGCCAGATAAGAAAGAAATTTGAATAATCTGAGAAATTGTCCTAAAATGTGATAAACGCTGCACTGCAAATATGAATTATTTTGCCATAGTAGGTTTAAACTTCAATTAAGAATATAGTTGTATCATACGGTAAAGCTTCGATATATCGATATTTCAATATTTCGATATTTCAATATTTCGATATTTCAATATTTCAATATATCGATATTTCAATATTTCGATATTTCGATATTTCAATATTTCGATATTTCAATATTTCAATATTTCAATATATCGATATTTCAATATTTCGATATATCGATATTTCAATATTTCGATATATCGATATTTCAATATTTCGATATATCGATATTTCAATATATCGATATTCAATAAATTCGGGTATCGATATTTCGATATTTTTTTGATATCGATATAAGTATATCGATATATCGATATTTTCTCCATCCCTACTCTAGACCCCATGAAACGGAGTTTAGGTAGAGTTGCTCCAAACGGAACAGGTTGGCTGAGTGGTAACGCTCTGAACTTGTATTCCGGAGGCCCGGGTTCGATTCCCGCGGCCGTCCTTCCTGACTGGGGTTGTTTCGTGGTTTTCCCTCAGTCGACAGGCAAATGCTGGGAAGGTACCCTACTAATAGGCCACGACCGCCTCCTTCCCACCTTCCATCCTTACCTACTCTTCACCATCATCTCCCAATCATCATCATAATCATTCATCCGTCGCCATTAGCCTCACTGCAGAACAGTGCGACGTTAAGCCCCAGACAAAAAATTGCTCCAACCTCTTAGGAGATATCAGTTACATTGTGGAAATCTTCATTGTTGAACTATATTCGATCGATGAGATGAGGTTCATCAATCATCAGTAGCTGCATTCATCTTTTGGGATTTGACCGTTCTATCTCATTAGTGAGGGCTGTAAGCACAAAAATAGTGCAAAATGTGATAGAATTTTTTCCTTTGACAGTTTTATAGGAAATTTTCCGCTATTTCATAATTTCGAGATCCTCAAAAAATCGGACGGCCATTTTGGGCTCCATTTTGGGCTCCGATAAAAAAATTAAAATTCTAAGGCTAACCAAAGTTGTATTTATTCAAGAAATTAAAGATGTCGGCGGGTATGCTCTAAAATGACTGCCATTTTCAGGGAATTCGAATTTCAAGGTTGCAGTTGATTATGTATGTTCATAATATGGAAATTTAACTTAAAAATCGATGGATCACGAAATTAACCCTTTGGGGGGTGGGGGGTGGAGACCTAAACGTTTCGATATCTGTAAAATAAACGACAGTAGATAGGGACTAATAATTTCTTGCACACACTAATAAAACTGTGCTCTGTTCGAAAAAAATCACGAGATCCCAAAATTATGCCGCCATCTTGGATGAGACTCGTTTATATTTCGTTATTTTACGCACAGCAGTTGAAAAATTATGATAAATTGGCTACTTTGTTCATCCCTTGTTCACTGCAAAGGTATCGAGTCACCGCCTCCTGAACTAAAATTACATGTTAAAATCCCTATCTTGGGACGTTTTATCAACACACAAATGAAGTTTTAGGGAGAACGGTTGGAGATACAGAGAATATGTAAATTACCTACAAATATCTTTACTATATTTTATGTCAAATAAACTTTTTCATATTGCATGCAAAACGTACTTAAATTTACGAAAACAGAAAAAGAAACACTTTTTATCCAAGATGGCGACCTAATTTTGAGTTCTCGTATTTTTTTTGAAGAGAGCATATTTTTTTTAGTATGAGAAAGAAATCAATTTTTTGTAGCTATTGTACAGATATCGAAACCTTTAGATCTCCACCCTTCACCCCCCAAAGGGTTAATTTCGTGACCCATCGATTCTTAAGATAAAGGTCCATAATTTGAACCTACATAAGCAATTGAAACCTTGAAACACAAATTCCCTGAAAATGGCGGTCATTTTAGAGCGTACCCGCCGACATCTTTAATTTCTTGATTAAATACAACTTTGGTTAGGCTTAGAATTTTTATTTTTTTATCGTACCTTCCTGAAACATGGTTTATTATACAAGAACAGTAAAATGACAAAAGTTTTATAATTTCACTGAAATACAAATTTTTTGGCACTTTGGACAGCCCTGGGGCCCAAAATGGCTGTCCGATTTTTTGAGGATCTCAAAATTATGAAAGAGCGGAAAATTTCCTATAAAACTGCCAAAGGAAAAATTTCTATCACATTTTGCACTATTCTGCCAATATGATGTGCTAACAGCCCTCACTACATGGGAAAAACGTAGGTACAAATATTGTGTCCGATGGGTGTTTTCTGAAAAAACTTCAGAGAAGAGCTGTTCTACTTCTGTAGCTTAGCATAAGATAATTAAAATGTACACTCGGCCAAACAAAAATTGAACGTTGACCAAATTTGAATGACTGCTGGTCATGTCCCATTAAACCAATCAAAGCAATTGTTATTATCATTGAAATGTGAGGTCCCCTACTAGAGTGAGACAATGAGATCGCTTAGACTGACTTCTGATGGTGCGATCTTACATTTATCAGCCTCTCAGATTTATTGAACGTTCAATTTTTGTTTGGCCAAGTGTACATTCAGTCAAATTCTGTTCGGTCAACTGAACAAAAGTAGGTACCTATTATAGTTGACCAAGCATTCAATTGACGAGAATTGAAAGTGAAACATCCCTAATCATTTCACATATTTTAATCATTATTTGCACCCCTGGGAAACAATGTATAGTAGATTGACGTATGCGATTGGATGGGAAGTTCAGGAACCATTCAAGCCGTCGACTGAGAAAAAAACCTCAGTCAGTAGACGACAATGATCACGGCGGGGATCAAACCAAGTAAATCACAGACAGTTCCAGAAGCTAAATAGTAGATTAGGGTAAGGAGGGTGTGGAAACCAAAAATAAGAATAGTTCAAATACGTCATTTGTATTTTGATGAAGGTTAGTAATCTCCGATAAAATGTAACTTTTTTTACACAACTTGGTACCAACTTTATTTTAGGTCATTTTTAAAATATCTGCACATGCATTTGGTACTATTGATTTAATTACAGCTCTGAAAATACTGATCATAATTTTCGACAAATGACTTATATCTAAGATATTATCTCATCGCGGTCGTCAACATGGGTTGATTGTTGTCGTCGTGTCTACCACCACCCGGAGTAGTATCGTGATCGGTATGACGGCCAGCCGCCGTAGTAACTGCGTCTGTAGTAGGACGGATAGCCGTGGTAGTAGCTGCGTCCTCCCCAACCTCCCCAGCCTCCCCAGAACAGCTCGGCAGTCTGCTGGTCGTCGCTCGGCGTCGGCTCGGCGTCGTTCACAGGCACCGCCGCGACGCACAGCACGGCCAAGGCGATCACCAAGCAGAACGCCTGCGGGAGGAAAACGAATCGTACGCAAACCAGACACATGAGTCTCAGTCGTCCGCACTTACCTACTAGGAAAACGCTCAGTGTAACGCGTTGATGAGCGAGCCTTCTAGCCACTGCATCCGATTTGATATGCGTTTGCAAGTATCAGCTGCTAGGACTTGGAACTGAGGCATCAAGTTGGCAGGGATGAAAATTTAGTATACATTTGTCAAATATTTCAAGATTATAGAATAAAATGTCCTTAAAATTACCATAACTTTTGAAAAAAGACTAGTCTTTAAATTGGCAAAAAATACCTAAAATGTTGGTACCAATGACCATGCGAAGTTTTTAGTTGGTCGGTCAATCGGTTCTAGTTTAAATTTCAAAAATCACAGGAAAAATGGTTTCAAATTTGAACCAATGAGAGGATTTGGCTGAAAATTTTTATGATTGGGTACAATGTTGGTTGCAAAGACTTTGCTAAATTTCAAATTGATCGAACCAACCAATCGAAAGATAATTTTTATAAAATTTGAACCAATCACATGATCCCGTTCAGAAAAGATCCCAGGGACCGCATAGATTACGTTAGTATGTTTGCAAAATTTCAGATCGATTGGTTGTGCGGTTTGACCTGGGCAGTGCAGGCAAAAAAACAAAAAAACAAAAAACAAAAAAAACAAAAACACACAGAGAAAGTACCATAAAAGTACCGTGGTGACGCTCGCTACGCTCGCTCAACTAATACAATGCCCCTTAATATTTTGGATAATATCAGTTTTCGAATACCTCCCAAAACGAACTCTTGTAATTCTTGTACTGGACACATGGAGCAACTCAAAGTTACGCCATGTAAAAATCTGACATATTGACAAAGGGATATTTTCAATTTTCGAAATTAATTTCATTGAAAAGAGAACTTGAAATAGTGGGAAATTGGCCTAACTTAAAATTACCAAAAATGAGACACTGGGAGTTTTTTTATGCTAGTGGGCCCTCCATAGATCTACTCAAAGAGACGAAAAATCACTCGAACAATGAACAACAGTTAATAGTTTGGTGTCATTCAGAAAAAAATTTGTATTAAAATATAATAAAAATCTGCTCAAATCGGAGCACTAGTTTATGCACATTATCTTTGAATCACTTATTATTTTAACCCCCTGTAGTTATTCTACATATAATATACCTAGAAATGAATATTCTACTATCTCTCCGATTTTGATAAAACGTGAATGAAAATTGTTCATCTCATAGAGATATCATGCTAAAAAGTCAAATGTCACTCTACTGGTTCTAATTATACTAGTAAGTATTTAGTTTTGGAGGTCTATCAATTTCGAATAGACTGTCGGCCAAAGTAAAATTGCGTGCTGTTCTCATTAATTGAGCAAAATGTCAATTTCATTGGATAAACTTTATTTAAATTTCAGTTTGAATTATGATAAAGTTCATATCACGTACAATTCAAAGTTGTCAATTTCAATATCTAACCAATGAAATACCGTTTTAAAGGAAACTCTGAAATCCTATTAGTTAATGATTAAAATCATTCAATTTTAATTGTATATTGAAGACACCTATCACACTCACATTATCATTATACATTTCAAATTGGGCAATTTCATTTTTGAGCCAATCGGATTCCAGAGTTTCATTCCTAATGCGGTTTCATTGGCTAGAAATCGAATTTGTCCAACTTGAATTGCATATGGACTTGACCTGATTAAGAGGAGCTTCAAAATACAAGAAATGCAATAAGAAACATAAAGAAAATGTGAAAAATGGAATAAACTTACAACAATTCTCTTCATCTCGTGTGTAGTTGTCAACAGCTGGACTTAGCGACCACTTCGAAGAACAACAATGACACTAGTCTGCTGGGAAGATCGCTTTAATACAAGAATTTCACGGCCAAACGATATGTAACATCATCGCTTCCTCGTGGACCTACCAGGAAAATGGGTCCATAAAATATTCATCTTGAGAACCGGGCAGAGCTGGTTTCAACTCTGACCTTCTCTATTCATTTATAGGGTAGGTACTCTCAGAACTCGATAGCCATGAGCAAAGGTCACAAAATGCAAAATTAACATTTTCTGGAAGATAAACAATATGGGAGTAAATCATTTTCAGGTATGTCTCTAATTCCACCTACCTAGTTTATTAGTACTTGTTACTACCGCTAACTTTACTTGTTCCTCACTTGGTGGAACTTATTCCAGCACTATTCCTGTTGTCTGAGATTTTTTTCGGAACAAAATTTGTATCTTTGCGGTCAACATTATTCGAAGTATTTCTACTAGTTTTTAACCTGACAATTTATCTGGATTCTTCTTCTAGGCTACGTACAAACCAGTCAAGATGGTGTCGTAAAACTCACATTCTTGAGACAATCTTCAAGGTGTCCTTTTAGCAGAACTATTCCGCACTCTATTTGGAGGTGAGCTACATCGCAATATTTCTAAGTCTTCAATAAATCATCAGATTTTAATGTTCTAAATGATGAGAGCAGTCAAACTTAATATTTTGAAGCAAGTTCAACTCCTACGAAACCTTGTTTACAAATAATATCTTACTCATGTCACAAGCTACGGATTTGACCATTCGTCTTCATAATCATTGTGCGAGCGAAGCGAGAGTCTCAATTGTCTCTCTTTTGGCACGAACCTCTGTTTCAATTTTTTATTTGTGTTGTATGTTTTTCTGTTACTACCGGCATACCTAGATCCCACCGTTTCTCCGATCGAGCTGAAATTATGCACCACGTTATAACCAGATCGGCGGTTTGCAGACCCACATTTTTCGAAATCCGTGTAATGGTTCAAATTTTAAAAAATGTATCTTCTAATTGGTTGATCCGATGAATTTGAAATTTTGCAAGGTCATTAAGACCAACAATTTAACAAATGCTACAATGTTTCAGACAAATCCTCCAATTCGATTCGTTAAAATTTAAAAATATCTTCCGATTGGTCAAAAATCTTAATGTTCCGATTAAGTTCAAATTTTGCATGGCGATCATTACCAACATTATCTCATATTTTACACATATTACGCTCAATTTCAAGTATTTACAGTCTTGTTGTCACAAATTTTAAAAGTTTTGAAAGAGCTGTCAAAAGGATTGAAAACTACCTACATTCCGGCACACGGATATGTTATGGAATTCTTTCAGAGTGTATAGGTATATGGTAATCAGAAAATTGCAAAGAAAATCATAAATGTTTTAGTTATCTTTGATCGAGTGGATCGTGTTTTGTTGGAGATGTTGCGCGTATCGATGCTCGCTCATCAACGCGTTACACGAGCGTTTTCTTAGTCATAGAAACATCGAACTTGATATCCAGTGTTATATTCCCGTCAGTTTCACCCTTGATCCGGACTCTAGTTCAATCCTGCCCTTGAAAATACCTCTAAATCTCATTATCATTCCATTCTCTCAACAACACACACAGTTGTGTGAATGGGGTGGAAGAGATGCGAGCATGTGGGCTAAGTGCCTACTGTCAGGAGTTTACGTGTGTTGCCGCCGCCTATTTGGGTAAGGTGTAATTTAAAACTATTTGTAACCCCCAGTGGTCCTTACAAAAGATGACGGTTTTACAGGTCGGCAGACTATCTCGTTGATAGATCCCACTGAGCTGGTTTTCGGCATTTTTTTCCTGTAGATATAAATATATATATTTTTTTTTATTTGTGGTTAAAAAGTTGAGTGCCCTTAGCATGGGGCTTGTTAAAAATGGAAGCAGTCTCACGAGATAGCCGGGGAGTTGGTCAGTGGTCACAAATTGATTTGTACCACCGAGGATGTTGATATACATATGGGATTCATAATCGTCTTGAATGAATACATTTGTCATTCATCATGGGCTGTAAGATGTTGATAGATTTTGGAATTTAGATTTTGGAAGATTTTGGTTTAGCTAATATTATGTTATATTGAAGCCTTTTCTATCTTAGAAAATATAAAAAAAATGTGAAGTAGATAATTATTCTCATTATTTTCGTTGTAGCTTTCAGAATGAGGGTAGGATTAGTAAATTTTATAATCAGCTTTTTCTTTAAGTTTCAAAAATGCGGTTTGTCTGTTTGTAATGTTCAACGATTATCATCTGACTTCCAAAAGTAAAAACTAATTTATAATTAGCAATTGTACATTAAAACAACCCGCATTTATAAAATTTACTATTATTCTCATTATATTTTAGTTATCATTTCACTTCAAATCGTAATATGGAAAAGCAATATCTGTATCGACTTATATTTAAATTATATTAGTATGATTAATAAAACGTTCCAGACCCAATTTACAAATGGTCAAAAGACCAAGGGTTGTATTTTCCAAGCGATCACTTCGTAGAATCAAGTTATGAATGAATTTGGGGCGAAAGATTCACTTTCTACCGCAGCCTACGCTAGGCAATTAAGAGTAGCCGTCACACTACGTTTTTATCATGCATTTTATGGTGGACGATGCTAGTTTGATCACAGGTTAAAACAGGAATTTTAGGGGTCACCTTGCTGGGAGGAAAGATCCACCCATTCATCCAATCAGTTTTGAAAACCGAAACCTGAGAAAAAAACAAGTTTAGTTTTTTTGATAGACAAAGAAGTGCTCAACAAATCAAAGGGCAGTTTTATGAGAGACTAAAAGGTATTCATAAAGCAAGGGTGAAGAAATGTCGGTGATTTTTTAATTAGTTATTTAAACTATATATTAAAGAACGTGAGCAATTGAATTTCTTTAATTAAATAGAGCGTTAATTTGTATTATTACTACGTGGCTATTGAGAATTCATTTATGTAAATAAATAGTGACTTAAACTACTCATAATATAATTTATTACTCCCCGTTTAAAATTCACTGTACGTTTTAGCGACATTTGAGATACCAGCTACCGTCCAGAGTCTGTTCATCATCTTTGTAACTCATTGTTATTACATTGAAAAACATCACCTAATTTGCATGATTATGTAAAACGTTAACTGAATATTATTATTTGAAAACGAGTCTGGTTGTCTCTTTAGGTAACGCGTATCACAATGTCTAGCCATCACCTGAACATCTGAGTCAGATTCTGACGGCCACACATAGACGAGAAAATCGTGGGACTTTTCATGAAATTGTTCTGCTGTCGGATCAGATAGGTTTCGAGCTGAGGCGGCACCATTAGAATAAAACTTGATAGTTGATAGCGTATAAAAAAATCTGACATTTTCTACCAGACTAGATTCTCCCCCGTCTTTCCCAGCCTCCCTCCCTCCCGCCCCCGACCTCCTAACCAGTTACATAGCACCCTGGCTAGAGAAGTCAAACTTACGGATACAACTATTTGCTTTCTTGTGGTTTCTAGGTGTAGGCATGTATTAGTGTGTCTATACTTGATTGTGTCAGATTGACCACATGGACTGAATGATTTGTAGAAAAATGTCTCCCTCAGACTGGAAGCTCGTATGATAACAAAATGTTAACAGTTGAAACATAATTTACAATTAATTTTTAAATTAATAAATATATTTTACATTCAAAACATACATTCAAAAAAATCAGTCTAGATGCACAAGAAAATCTCTTAAACTGATCTCAGTCTGCAAAATCCTCTAAGTATAAAAAAACCGTTGCACATTTTCTAACACTTTGTGTTAGAAAATAAGATCTGTAGTGCTAAGATATCAAATATAAATCAAATAATGTTCTGCACTGTTTGTTGATTCATAACATAAAATATTAAAATTAATTTAAATAATTATCTAGCATGTCAGAAATTTAGTCAGTCCTGCGATTAGTTAATTTTGCTCTTGTTTGAAACGTACAGATATCCTATTGGTCATTCGGCAAAAAATCATTAAAAGTCACATTTTAAGAAAATGGAATACCAGCGTGAAATTTTTTCTTACAAAACGCGCTAAACCCCAAAGAGTATTAAAACGCATAAACTTCAATTAGCGAAAAAGAACAAGCAGTGAAATTTCTAAGTACCTACATTTTATTGATTTTCAAATGAAGATAACAAAATTGGAGTTAGTGACTATTATATGCAGTATATTTGTTTTCCAGAACTAACCAACGTTTAAATCTCCAAAATATGAATTAGCCACTTTTTGCCGAATGCCTTAAAAATATTTAAGTTACCCAATACGCTACTTTTAGCATCTTTTAGGCGACCATTCGTGTTCCCGATCTGCCTCTTCTGTCTTAGTAATGAAGATATCGCCCCCTACAGTAGTCGAACCCCAGGCCACTTGTCATCCATTGTTACATAACACAACATGAGACCAATCAACCTCAACAATTACCTAACCGAACTTTACAGTTAAAAATTCCCGACATAATTGATTTCCCAGTAAAAATTCAAATATCTCGTGTCTTTTCATCTTTTACATCTTTATAATTATGAATTACCATACATTGGAACCAATTTCTAGATATTCAGTGGACTATCATAGATTTCCAACAACCGTTAAATGATGAGGGGCCACGCACCTTACGTCTGAAGACGTAACAACCAATACGCCGCTCAAGGGCAGCTACCCAATCTTAGAAGAGCCAACCCTTTTAAAATAGAACATAATATCTTGTTGGTCTTCTCATGGACTTGATCTGGGAGGTGGAGAGTATGAGAGGGTACAATCTATAAGTTCAGGTGTATAGGTGAGCAGGATTCCAGTTGGTTACATACGAGTGATCAGTGAGGGTGGGATCAAGAGCAAGATAGTCAAGCGAGAAGAGATCAAACATTATTTATACAGAAATGGCTTCGTGGAAAAGAACACTGGTACGATATTCATTTATTTATTTTATAGTAAAAATATTTTTTTTATTTATTTTTATATGGTTTAAAAATTTAGATTTAGTTTAGATACTTTACAAAATTAATTCGTCAGTTTGATAAATTATATTTTATTTCTACACATGTATTATTAATATAAAAAATATTTTTAAAAACAGAAAGTACTGACAAACTAAAAATAACAGAAATTACATAAATTTGAAAAATGTCATGATAGTCGAATTGATTTAATCTTAAAATAAACTTATTTACAGTATTTTAATTCATTATTTGAGTCAACAAATTTATTATTAATAAATAAATAATAAAATATCGCGACCCTGCTTCCAACTATTGTATCCAACTACTATATAAAAAAATATTTTTAAAAACAGAAAGTACTGACAAACTAAAAATAACATAAATTACATAAATTTAAAAAATGCCATGATTGTCGAATTGATTAAATCTCATTAAAGCTTATTTACAGTATTTTAATTCATAATTTGAGTGAATACAATGAAATATTATTAACAGTTGTGAAATAGTTGCGTGTAGCCCCTGTAAACGGGCGACTGAAGCGATCTGTATTCTCCCTATACTTTAACATGGAGAGTTCAATGCGCGGAACCCTATTCAAGTTCAGCACTTTCACTCTTTCGTGAGAGAAGAGTAACTTAGTGATGGCTGTTCACGCACAAGGTTGACGTTTGAGGTGCAACTTATTAATCAGGATTGAAATAAGAGTACAAATAAGCTTCAGTTGTTATAGTTTCATTATTTTAATTGCATCACCATAACATAGATCTTCGAACATACATTTTTGTTTCAAGAAATATTAAATCTAATAACATTTTGAGTTTCATAAAACCATAAGTACTAATCCTATTTAATAACAATATTTTTTAGGAATTTGGAAATATTTAAGTGGGTGTTTTCAAATAATGTTATCTTTTTCTCAGTTTCTCGTCGGGGTTCTCGTGACGCTCCTGGAATCAGGCCACAGCTTCTTCCTCCCCAGCAGCTGGACCAACGGCTGGTCAAGTCCTCCAACAACAGCCAGAAAACCGTAAGTTATCAAGAAGCAAGAGAATTGAGCAATATGCAAAAGATATTTTTTTACATAAATCAAATCGATAAATATTGTTTTATTAATTTTGGTACTCTTTTCAGTGATCAATCAAAGTGGCAGCCCACATTCAATTTCCGTGAATATCCGTACTATCAGCAGCACTACACGTACGACGCACCTCCACAGCAGATGCCCGTTGCAGTGCCATATCCAGTAGCAATTCCAGCCCAACATACGCAGGTTCGAACCCCATTCTCTGCCCATCTTTCGTTTCGTGACAAGCAGAAAAATATACATCAAATTTAACTCGGAGTTTACAAGTGTGATGGGACCCAAATACTTTTACTTGAGATCAACATTATAATTACATCTATTAATCATTTCAATTAAAATTTATTTTGTTATTTTATTGCTCCATTGATCTACACATAAGAAAGTTAAGATAGATACATCAATAAATTTGCATGCCAATTTCACTTAAGGTGTCGATTTGCAGATTATTATGGACGTTGCTACTTAATTAGTACTAAAATAGATCACATGCACGTATTTATCTTTTTAACATCCTGTTGACTGTTTGGATTTGTCCGTAATATTGAAATATAAAGGTATAGAAATCGTTTTGACTCCGACCGAAGTTTCGCGAACTTTCTCGATGATCTCGATGACGCGGATGAGCGAGCGCAGCCTCCGTGAGATCCATTAGAACATCTGAATTGCGTCGAGATTAGCGTTCATAATCGTCGCTATCAAAGGGAACTTGTACCGTGAAATAAGTTCATGTAACTAACGTGTCTTCTGCACAGAATACTCTTTGTTTCTAGAATAATGTGTTCCAATTTAAATGATTGAATTAATACTGCTTGAAGTGCGTAATATTTTACCGAATCATTTTCGTGAATCAGTAAATAAAATTAGTATATTGCTTTGCTTACTCCTGGAAAGTAATTAACTTTTTACTGATTAATTTGTTATTAAATGAGGATTATAAAATCATAAGAATTTAGTAACGCTTTTCAACATTTTATTATACAACAGTTATATTTGCTCCTTCTCTCTATATTTATTGAAGAGAAAACTGAGCAAATTATTCAGTCATATGTACAAGAGAGTAATGTCCTCCTCTATCTATCGCAAGAGTGGTATATCTACGAACACAAAATGTTTGTGTTTTACCAAAAGTAATCAAACTGGAGAAAAACCATTGTTGAGTGATCATAAATCGCAAATTTAACATTATATTCTGAATTAAATGTGTGTATTCCTGACGTGTTTGGAACGGTTCGTCGTCACTAATTGAATTGTGTTCTGTAGCAACTGTCGCTGCCTGTGCCGCAGCCCGCGCCAGTCGTTGCCGCCAGCATCCACTCCGCGGTCCAGAACATGAAGCTGGTCCCCTGTCTTTGCTCCGTGCCCAACGAGGCGGTGGAGGAAGACGCAGCCACCGCAGCCAACTCCCACGTCGTACAGACAAGCCAGCAGATCGCGTCGTAACTCTTCGCTACACTCATATTTATAACGACTTATCTAATAAGAGTTTAAATTTATTGAATTGAGAAGATTTAGTTAGGTAGTTTATATGTTTAAGTATTAAACACAATTTTTCATATTTTATATTTGCATTATTTTATAATTGTAAAATAATTATTCTAATAAATAACCAATTTTTTCTGAGAAACTTGATTGCATCAATGTTGCCACATCACCTCATTTCCTATCCCATAATGAGTTATTTGAATGGTTGCAAAGGAGTAAAAAAAAAATATATATATAATTTTGCATAATTCTTGTCTACACCATGGAAATAGATTTGACACCCTCCATGTAGGAAACATGGAATATAAAAGAATACAGTAATTGTATTATTATTTTATTAATTAATGTTTTTGATTTACATCTTGCAAATTGTGTTCACAATTTTTTCTTAATTTTTTTTGGTTATTTTATAAACATCAATATCACATGGTTATAAATTTTAATGGTAATCTTATAGAAGATGCACCATAATATGAATGCTGCAATTTTAATAATTGAAAGTAATTAGTACGAGTGAAAGTAATTTTTCATTCTCCAGACAGAATTTGATCTTGGATTTGTCAGTATAGTTCCATGGTATAAAGAGGACAGAGAGTTTATTACACTATGGTATAGTCCCATGTCTGTGGTTCCATATTTATAGACCCTATTGCCCTAGGATCTAGGTTCCTAGGCTTTCGAAGAATCTATATAATCCAATTATATTTTATTTGGTATCATGGAGACGGCGTGAATAAAAAATGCATTTTAAATAAGAATCTTTGGGCAACAACCTCCAAAGAATTCGTGTCACAGTATTGTTTCAAACGATTAAAATAGCTTAAATGCATTAAAAATTATTAATTTCATGACCAATTTCCTATCAAATTAAACCACCGAGAATAACACTTTTCTCGTGAATATTTGTCTAAAATACGGGTATTACAGATCATTTACCTACACCCTATCTATTATAGTAACCCCCTTTTATTACGATTCCCTAAATGCCCCATAAAAATGCATCACCAATCTCGAAACGAGCTATTATGTCGAGATGAGATAGAATTAAATGGATGATAAGCTAGCTACCCCCTGAATTAAGGTAATAATATTTTTGATGGGTTTTAAACACGCCTAAAAAGTTCATATACATCTTCCTGGTTTACTGATACAGTGCAATGAACTGTGATCCTTTTCAGTTACGCACTAGATATTTTTAACTGACTTATTTTGAATTTTGCCGATTTGCTCTTTAAATCAATCTCGTGTACAAGTCAGTTTCCTCAATTTGCTATCAGATTCTTTGAAAATGTTTGTTCCTTCAACAAAGGTATACTTGAAATGAAGGTACGAGTTTTAATAAGATCTTCATGCCCTCCGGGTGGCAATGTTCCAGTGAAATTTAAACTTTCGCGCGCTTGATCATCGTAAAGAAATTTATTGTTCCTTACTACGATCATTCTGATTACGGAGTGTTATTAGTCGGTCAAAGTGCTTTCGTTTGTCTCAGTGAAATAATATTACGATTCATTTCATGGATGGTAAAACACGACAATATAATCTAGTACCTTTAATGTCTCTAAAAAAGAAGGTCGCACTGAGCACTGAAGTTGCTTTACGACTGACGTATATTGCCTTTTTGCACATGACGTTACCAGGAGAAAAATGGAGGCTGTAAGGAGGAAGGGAAATGTGGCAAAGCTATAAAATTAGTAGATAAATCACATTTCTCAGATGAATATTTAGCTGGAAAATGTGTAGAGATAAAATATTCTGTATTATTATTACATTTATGTTTACGGATGTGGAACTTGGATTCGTTTAGATTTTTTTTATCATGTCGTCATACTTTTTCAGATGTAGAATTTCAATATTATAGGTAAGTAGGCATATTAATTTTTAATTCCATGCCAGTCCACTGAAACTTTCAGTTAATTCTTCATCGACCAGATCAATTCATATTTTAATTATTCTTTCAGTTTTCATGGGAATGTTTTGATATAATTTTTAGGTTGAACTACGTATTTAAATATTTGAAAATAGTTACATATTTTTTGTAACGTTACAAAAATGATGTAATTAATTCCAAATATTTAGCGTTACTTATTGAGGGCAGCTTTAGAACTTTATATAGTAAAGAGTGCGCATTGGGACATTTGTTACGTGGCGGGTCCCTCTAGTTGATTAATAATTTATTAAGATATTATGAAATATTCTGTTATTATAATTCTTGTTCATTTCTCGATTTCTGTAGTATCTATAGAGTTAATGAGCTAGAGAACTAGAGATCTAGAGAAATAGATCTATAGTGAGCTAGAGATCTAGTGAGGTAGTGAGGTATATAGATCAAGTGATCTAGTGGTCTAAAGATCTAGAGAACTAAAGATCTAGAGAACTAGGAAGTTATAGAGATCCAGATATATAGTGAACTGATGAACTATTGATCTAGTGAGTTACGTAGATCCAGAGATCTACAGTGATAGCTGAAGATATTGAGATCAAGAACTGTAGATCTAGAGAGCTAGAGATGTAAAAGCTGAGTGATACGGATTCAGAGATGCACAATGAGATGAAGATCTGGATTTGGGTTTATTGAAGTGTGCAAATCTGTATGCAGTGTTGAATATTAAACGACATTATTTAGAAGATGACAACGTCAATGGGCGTGTTGTTCTAGCAAAATCTTCACCTTTAATTAGTCACAAAGTGCATCTATTATGATTGCATCTCTTAGACATCTGTAGGAACAATAGATGCAAGCCCGTGAATATCGAGGTCACTTTGGAGATAAAACCCGAGCAGAATTTAATTTGAATTTCTCCTCTAATATTTGGGCAAAACTCATACTGTAAGTAATTATAGTTCTGTGTAGCCGTGATTCCTTACATCTTCTTCCGCGTCGTTTGTGACACATTTTTCCGAGTCATGTGACCATCTTATACAGCCTCCAGGTTATGCACATACTGAAGAAGTAAAGCAGGAGTGGAGTAAATTCAATATAATTTTGTGTAGTCAGTGAGAACAATAATAATACTGCTCGCCAGTCCCCCATGTTCGATGTTTCTCCCGTGCTCATATCTAACTAAGTACAATGTTCAGTGGGGGATTAAATTGAGGGAACGATAAGATCAACTTAGGAAATAATAACCTGTGTAAAGAAACAGGCTACATGTTCTTTGTCTATAATTTATTATATTACTTCAACAGAGTCTTCTCCGACAGGACTCTGTTTAAGCGTAGGTAGAAGATTTATGTGCCTATTGAGACAAATGCACTTCGTATGTAATCGATGATCAGGTACAGTTACCACTAAGGTCATTTGCTGTCTTCTTTACACATTTTCGTGCCGCCTAATTCTTCTTGTTTATACCAATGCCAACGTGTCTGAAAATTTCATCTTTGGATTCCATGTTTAAATCGTCTGCCGGTGACTTGGCATATATTTTACAATTTCTTTCTTGCTGGCAAGACAGGTGTTCGTTGTCCAAACACTTCGACATATTTCAGTAGAAGATCGTTTTAGAGTGAATATTATATTTCAATCGTGGAGTTACGAACTTAAATAGGGCTCAAAAATAAAATAGACAGTGTGCGTAAATCAATGCACAGTTTAATTAATTTCGTTTCCAAAATGAGCAGCGATGAAGTAACAGGTATCACTATATTTTGATTTTTTTATTATATTTTGATACTTAATAAAAGTCAATAAATTAGAGTTGCAGTGATGATGCAACATAGATGTTGTTTTTCGGTACATTTGCTCCATCAATATAGGTAAGGGCTCCTAACCAGCCACACAAAGAGAAGACAAAATTTGAAAGAGTATTACTTAGTGGGCTAGATTGACGAAAGTGCACGATGCGAAATTCTCAAAACACTCAATATAAATTCATTGCTAAGCCCAGCATTTTTATGGATCGAGTTATCGAGCGAAAGCAGCTCTCATAAACGATGACAAGAGATCCTAACTAAATGACTGGAATTACTGTTGGTCATCATTGTGCGATCTCAATTGCTATCGTCAAGACGCAGTCTCCGCCTTCTTTTAACCTTATTCCTCGCATCTTCGAGCATCAGTTTCACGACCACTATAAAGACCTTGCGACTGGATCTGGCAGTCATCTGTATGCAATCCTCAAGAGGAGCAAAGTTCGTGTGCACCAAACGATCAAGGATAAGTGGCAATCATATTGCAATCATGTGAGCAACATCTCTTCATCTGATATAGGAGCCCTTGGAGGACGCCAAAATGATTATTAGAGCTACTGTGAGTACCAATAAAATGTATTTATGCAAATTAGTGTAATGTTAACTAGGAAAACGCTCTGTGTAACGCGTTGGGGAGCGAGCCTTCGTGTACTGCATGCGATTTGATAAATATGCGTTTGTAAGTCTCTGATCTACAGGCCTTGGAACTGAAGCTTCACTAAAATATTTAAAGATTATCGAACAAAATGTCCTTGATTACAATAAATTTTGAAAATAGCGACAGATAATAAAATGTTGGTCCCAATGACGATGCAAAGTTTTAAGTTGGTCGGTCAAACGGTTCTATTTTAAATTTAAAATGTCACAGGAAAGATGGTTTTAAATTTTAATCAATGGGAGGATTTGGCTGAAAGTTTACAAGATTGGGGACAATGTTGGTCGTATGACTTGTCAAAATTATAAATTGATCGGACCAACCAATCGATTTTATTTTTAAATTTGAACCAATCAGCGGATTTCAAAAAAGTTAAAGTCATGCAACGTCCCGAAATGGTCCGTAAATACATGTGTACAAAATTTCAGCTCGATCGAAGAAAAACTGTGAGCTGTATAGCCTCTGTAACAGAAAAAATATGTCCATGCCAAACTTCGCTCCCTCAATTACAATGTTAAAGTTAACTTTGTATACTCTCCCATCAATTTGTAAAAATGAAATGAAATATGTACAAAGGAATAACGGAACTGAGGAGGTTAAAGGAATACTTTTTTATTGCCCCATGATATTGGAATTAAGGGCTGATAATAGATTATTGCTTATGGATTGCATGTGGACTCCGAATAAGTTTATTTTCGACGTTATATAAAACCGGACCTAGATTATTAACATATCAATAAAAATAAATTAGTCTAATAAGTCGCACGGAAGATGCATTAATCAGATGAAAAATGGATTATGATCCGGACTCGTTTATAATATCAATGAAATTTAAAATTAACACTACCTAGGTAGCAATTAAGGTCAAGTCACTAATCTTTATTTGCTTTCTTTCCAGATTATATTCGTTATTTTAGCGGTTTACGTGAGTCTGACGATCACCAAAGTTGACAGTTCAAGGTGAGTACCTGACGATCAGTACAGAAATATCCATTCAATACCTGACGATCAGCACAGAAATACTCATTCAATCCCTGACGATCAGCACAGAAATACATTCAATACCTGACGATCAGCACAGATATCCATTCAATACCTGACGATCAGTACAGAAATATCCATTCAATACCTGACGATCAGCACAGAAATACTCATTCAATCCCTGACGATCAGCACAGAAATATCCATTCAATACCTGACGATCAGCACAGAAATATCCTTTGAATGTCCAATCGCTTTGCGATGGTCAAAACGCACGTGAAGTTAAATTAGCGACTTGTTTGAACGTAAAGCTTTCCTCAAGGCGCCAGCGCCCAATAGATAAATCTCACGCTGCACATCCCGTATGTTTCTACCCTTCAACACATCACCGATTAGGCTTGCTACGTATACTAAGGTATATAATTTATGTATATATTTTTTGTCTATGTTTTGTTAGGAGTAAATTAAGGCTCCATGTGCCCCAACGCATCGACACCATCCATCACCACCACAAGCAGCATTACCATAACTACGCTCGAGGATACGGCTACGGCCCTTTAGGTCACTACTCCAAGCACGGTTCGTGCAGGCGATCACCGAACTCCGTCCATCACGGGGGAAGAGGTCAAAAGGGCAGACGGCGCTACAAGAAGAAGCGTGGGAGAGGGCGCCGAAGGAACTACGGCGGCTATCATAATTACGCTAAGAAGTACAAGACGTGGACGAAGAACAATCCGCGAGGCACGGCGTCGTTCCAACGTCCTCGATACGCGCTTCCTAATCGGGATCATCGAAACTCGGTGCAGTCGCGACCGCCGGCCAACGCGGGGGGTGGAGGCGGCGACTATGATGACGGGCAGTATAGGGACCATGATGATGGGCAGTACAGGGACAACGATGAGGGGCAGTACAAGGACAACGATGAGGGGCATTACAGGGACAACGATGAAGGGAGACACAGAGACAACGATGAGGGGAGACACAGGGATAACAATAACGGGCATTACGGCGAGGGGTCGGGCAAGAAGGAAAACGTTCAGCAGGTCGGCCAGAAGATTCATGCCAGCATCAATGAGATCATCGGACTGATATCAAAGTACAGCGGACACGACGACAGAGTGCGTGGAAATGTGCATGATAATTACAACAACGCCGCCAAGCGGGGCGTCCACGACTTAACTACTAGTCCAACAGAAGTAATGCACACGCAGCGACATCCGAGCGTTCAACAAGTGCAGCATAATGCGCAGCAGCCGACATATGCGCAGCCGCCGACATATGCACAGCAACCGACATATGCTCAGCAGCCGACATATGCGCAGCAACCTTCCTATTCCCAGACAATCCCGCAATACCAACACAACCCGACCAGTTTCACGGCGTCGTCGCCTCAACTCCATGAGTACCAACAGACCGGCTGTTACCCTCCGACTTGTTATCCGTCAAATCAGCAAGTCGTTCAGAAAACTGATCACTACCAACAGCCCAGCAGTTTCTCACCGACAACGCCCCCGCAACTGCACCGGTTCGCGTACAACGACCACCAGTACCCGATCACCGAGAGGAGCCACCCTCTGTTCGACCACCAGTACCCGATCCCCGAGAAGAGCCACCCTCCCGTCAACAGATACCAGAACGCCCAGCTCAGTAATGGCGACCATGACATTGGCATTGGTGAAGGCTTTGTGTGACAAGAGCATCTGTGAAAGTGAAAATGACTGAAGAACTAGAACACTGTAGCATTATTCTATTTATTTTGTCCCAAAGAGAAATGTCTGTTTATATCGATTGTAGGTCAATGACATGATAATAACTGACATTAATTGTTTTATATCAAATATATGATCAGATTAATCTGTATATTTTTATGTAAGCTAATAATTTGAATAATAAATATCTTGTTGATCCTCCCAAAAGCTTCTCACCCTTCTCCTGATCTTCGATCTCGATCAATAGTTCAGTGAACTCCATGCATGCTGGCCGGGTCACCGAACTCGTAAACAATGTTTTAGAAGTAATTATAGTTTAGTACAATTTAATACCAGACCACAACCCCGAGCAAACTGCCCTCAAGATGCTGTGATCAAAACCACCTCACGCTGAGGAATCCCAGCTATGCATTAGAAAATAATTAAAAAATTATGTTAATATTATTGGTAGGTTTTATTAGTACTTAAAAATCGGTGGTTCTTTTTTTATATATTGATACAAACGAGATTAAGACAAGATAATTATTTGATAATATAGGTGAATATAAAAAAGAGCTATCGGCATTGAGTTTGTGGAACATTTACATGTTTAGGGCGTTCCCAGCTTCACACACTTGGCTTCCTGAACAAAGGATCATTCTCACTTTTCCTTAACATCGCCATCCTTCAATAGATTTGCTTCGTTTCTAAAATCATGAGATTGATTAATACCATAAAACTAATATTTCTCTCCAAGAGAAACGAATTTCCTAAAACGGTAGAGGTGCCAGTTTCCATTTGTTTAGCATTACAATGCCAATGTCTTCACATTCACTGGCAATGTTTCAAGGATATAAAAGTGGTTAGTGTTTATAAAAGCGCACCATGAATCATCTTAAATTGCATTACTCAGGAAGATATTATCAACTTTTCCTCAGCAAATGGCAGAAAATTGTATTCAATGAAATTACTTTCTCCGCAGATTGCGCAAAGACGACGAAGCCTCCCGTAGTTGTAAAATTTCTCTTTTCATAATTTAATTCAAATCCGTATAGTAACTCTAATGTGCATGAATCTAAAGATTATAATATTATAAAGCACTTGTAAAGAATATCTCAATGCATTCTCCGAGGTCTATTTCAGTAGATAACAACAGGTTCTGGAAAGTTCGGCAGTGGCTTCGCTCAATGTCTGTGAACTATGCTCACGTCCGCCATGACATATCGGTAGACAATTGAGAAGAAACTATGAGGACTAGATAATAGAATTATCAGTTTCGTTTTTCACTTTTTTTTCGGTACAAGTACCAATATGTATAGAGTTGTGGTTAGTGGCCGCAAATTTTAACCCAAATTTTGATTCATGTCTTTTTATAAACAAAGCACTTCACGCTCCAACCGCTTTCAGTGGTATTGAGTATCTGCCACGCTTTGGCGAACGTAAGCATACAAATCGCCGAGTAATTTGCCGTGAAATAATAAACTAAACTTGTACAAACTAATTTGTGTGTGTCAATGATTGTTACACGTCCAATATGCATAAAAAATGCATTCAAGTTGTATTTTTTAAGGTTATATAAGAATGAAACTACGTTTAAATCGATTTTAAATTAACAGATCGCGTATTACCTACTCACCAATAATTACGCCTTTCTATGTCTCACAATGAACCTAAATGATTTGAAAAGTCAAGTCAAGTTGTTATTATTCCGGTAAAGATATTTCATTTAACCATTAATCTTGTGGCTCAATTCGTGATCTTATGAATTGAGTGAGTCACATTCCATACTGTGAATGATTTTCATAACTTAACCCCTTCTTTAAACGACTTCTGATTTGATATCTTTGTGGGGCTGATTTTATCATCCCTCATTTAAGAACATGAGATGGATATTTTGATGATAAATTTTGTGTTCTCTTCTGCTACCTTGAACAATACTTGATGATGGGGCGGATTTGAGAAAAATATGCTACTTTAAGGTGCTGCAAGCGCAAGCGATTTTGATTCTTGTTTCAGACACTTGTTTGGGGAACAATTGGGGATAAAATGGGTAGACGAAATTAAATAAAATTTTAATTGTGATTAGATAAAAGACAAACTTAGCTTTGTTACTTGGTACATTTTTCAATTTTTTCTTCGTTAATTAGTAATAATTGGTTGACATTTGGCAAAAATTTGCTATTTTCTTTTCATTCTGGGCGCCTTACAAAAATTAATTTAAAACGTGTGACAAATAAAAACCATCAGGACATCCATGAACAACACGAGTGTAAAATTTGTCATGAATTGGTTCACGCGTTTGGTCTCCAATCGCTTCCGATTGAGCTTAGTTTCAAGCAGTTTTGTTGCAAAACCGACGTCTATTTTACAAGGGACGAATAAAAAATAAAAATGACTACTAATATGCAATCATATTGGATCATGTGAATATCCTAGCAGAGTTACACCTTATTATGGAAAATGTTATCATCCTCAATTTGCTCTAACTGCTCTAACCTTAACCTCACTTCGGCAGACAATGAAGCATTATCAATGGTTCCGTTGATTCATCCAACATACTTTACTTTCCAACTCTGGAATCCACTCAACGGTCAGTAATAATAATGTCTCTGTCTGGAAATAACCCCTCAGATAATCTACACTCTTTTTTATTTTATTTTTTACCACGAACCATTTATTAAAGAGCTTTTTGCCCCAAAGGGTTTTTTTCTAGAAAATTATACCTTTCTTGTATTACAGGTCGAGATGCATGCTTTAAATAGTTAGTGTTCTCACAGATAAGACCGGGCTTTGCTTCGTCTCCTGACTAACACATATAGACAATAGGGCAATAATTTTTAATCAACATCTATTTTTATTCGAGGAATTTCGAACTCTTTTTGTATCTTGAATCGGAAGCATGTCGTGTATCATGCATGCATAGTTACGGAGACCGCTAGAAAGGGGTGGTACAGGAATTAAGAAGTGAGAAAATGCTGTGTGACCGAGACTTAGTTGTCTAACATTCACGACTAGATTCTTCATTCAGAAATAAAACAGGCAAACTTGGTATATCGTTTTAATTTTATGATGATTTATACCCTATTTGGTTGTTAATTTTATTACGATCAGATTTATTTATCAACCCATGAGTCTTCAAGAGTCAGGGTTGGCCTGTTCCTGGATATTTATTCAATTATACATTTAAAACGAAATATAAAAGTGAAAAGATAGGTACTATCTAATATGGAGCATGAACAATATTTCACATGTCACAATTTCCATAAAAGAAAAAAATACACTGACAGATATATCTCAGTTACATAATTTCCATTTTAGCTTAACTCAAAAACAAAATAAAAACTATCGTCAGAAAGTGAAGGAAATCCTGCGTTTGAGTCGACAAACTATTACATACCATTCGAAATTACCATGAAGTAGGATATTATGAGAGATTAGAATGTTCGTATTCAATGATTTGTATGATTTGCGTAATAGCGCTTGCGCGTAACAGCCACTGTTGATCCTGTGCACGGGGGTGACAAAGCAAGATAGAAAGCTCAGATTGACTCCACGCTAATCGAGCCAATCTCATGCATAATCATGAACACTGGATTATGTTAAACTAAATGCATCATTACTAAATCAAACAAATTTCAAACTTCAAGTGCAAATCATTACGAAGATATTCACTTTCATCCAATTGTTTGCGTAAATAAACATTACTTCTACTTTCGCTGCAATTACATTTTATCACTAGGTAATCGTCAAAATATGGGATTAGAGTCCTCAAATTATGAAAGAATGATAGTGAAAATGGAATCTTTCCCTGGAATATGCAATAGCATTTTCGAGGAATTTACTCGCAAAACATAAAACGGTGGGTATGGTGAATACATTTGAATGACTGGTATAATGTGATGTTCTTTGACAATTTATCCATATCCATATCACACACATGGAAATGAAAATAATCTAAATCATGATGCCTTGGCTTAAGGACCTAACGAATTCGAGAAAATAAGGAACACGACTAACCTCTGGTGGATTCTTTGGTACTAGCCAGAAGGGGAATAATAATTGAGGATATCACGGGGATATTTATATAAATAAATTATATTAATTTTGCTTTAGTTGTTGTTATGGATGAAAAAGTAAACTTGTAACTAAATTTAAGCTTCTATTGTTTCTCCTTTTTCACTGCCCTATGGAAACACGAACTTCAAAATTAAAAAAAATGCATCTAAAAAGTTTCCTGCCAGAAGTGGCTCCCTCACGTATCGCTTATTTGTTCGATCAGCACTAGGTAAAATACGGATCCACATCAAATAATTCATTCATAAAATGTGTTTCTTTACTGTTGCTTGTATTGCATGTAACACATAGTCATAGCAAATTATAAGCAATTTTCAAATACTTTAAAGTCATTAACTTATGTTCCACTTTCTGTCTTAAGTAAAAAGATTGACAAAAAAACAATTCCTTCGCTAATATCGTGATAGGTTTACAATGTATAATGATTATGAATAAAACATCTGTAAAAATCTGACTTTTTTGTGCATTTAAAATCTTCGAAAGGCGTTTGCATGAGTTATCATCGGTATGCCGAGTAATGGTTGAGTGAAAAGAGTTCTATTGAGTTGTCATGGTCTCTAGGAAGCGCGAGCACGCCAACCAGATGGCCGTGCAATGCGTGTGCTCGACGAACTGTGATAGCGGGGGAGGGAGGGGCGAGAGTCGAAATCGCCACCGTACCAGATATAAGTACGGGGATACGACTCGATTTGTTCACAATTACTGTTCACGATTTGGAATACGTCGAAGAAGACAGCATTACGATGAATCTCAAAGCTTTGGTGAGTCATTCGATTTGTTTTTATTTGAATTCGTAAAAAAATGCTCTCGTTTATCAGGAAAGGAAAATAATACTATTAATTTAATTTGTAACTAAAAAGGTAATAGGAATCTGTGCCAATTATTTTACTCATTTTGAACCAACCCAAGAGTAAACCTCAGTTTAATAAGGAAATGTTGAACTATGAATTCGACGCTAAAATAATTCGAAAAATAATCCCTCCCTTAAAATAATTAAAATCCATTCCACAGGAAGATTGACTATCCATAGACATTTATACTCACTGCGTTCAGTGAGTATAAATGTCTATGGACTATCATCCCGACCCCACTGGAAGTTTTCCATAAAACCTTGTATTGTCTATGGGGACTAGTATAAATGTATCAAACATTTACTAAATCTATACATACACACCTATCTGTAAATAAGTATTTGTTAAAACATGAAAGCATTATAACTCACTCCCTCCCCAACTTATCCATTTTACTCTTTGAGCTTTTAAAACATCAAGCTTGCTACAAATCACGCTTTATGCCCAAACAAGACATAAATGTCAATAAGGACCTATGAAAAGTGTCATGACAATTGTTAACTTGATTGTTCAAGACTTTATGTCTCATCATTGTTGTAAAGTTGATAAAAGTAACACCTCATTTTATACCTAAACTTCGTCAACATCCAATGTTACGAGCTTGACGCTGTACTTGAGTGAGTGCGACAGCGACAGCAAATTATCGACTTTCCTTCAATTACAATATGTATTGCGTGCACATTAGTTATGTAAATAATCCATGCAAAGATTGAGATGTTAATAGAACAGGAAAATGTTTCTTTCAGTTCGCTTCCCTCCTGGTGGTGCTGATGATGGTGTCAACGATAGTCGCCGGTGGAGGCGGCGGCGGCAAGTAAGTCGAAATGCTGTTTCGTTCAAGGTTATCCCGGCACCGCCACCATAAGTAGACGCTCCATCGTGCTGGCATAGAGTTGGAAATAGTGGCCGAAATAGAAATCAAAAGATTTATGTTCGATCAATTATTTCATGTTACACTTGGCTTGATATTTTGACTGACTTGGAGTTCAAAGACAGTAAATTGTACTACATATTGTTTTACGTTGTCTAGAAAGTAATAGCATATTAGTTTAAAGTAGTTCAAATAAAGGAAAAAGTGGCTTACAGTTTAGTTTTTACTCTGATGGTATTATGGCCTCATGGCCTCACAGTGTTGCGACAAGAAAAAACACTCAAATTGACGAATTAAAAGTTAAATATTTCTTGTTTCGAGACTGCAAGAACAATTAACAATACAAACCCCAGTCAGGGCCGGTTTTTCAATGGTTATTCAAGGAGTGTCATTGGTTGTTGTCATGGCAATATAGTCCTAATCAACTATTTAAAATTAAGCAGAGCAATGCAAACTGGCTCTAAGTGTTTCTGTGTTGAATTGTTTTAACCTTCATTCACTCCAATTTTAAATTTTATAGACCATTTATTCCAGTAGGTAGAAAGGTAGTATACAACCTACTGTGATATAAAATTAATTTAGCAATTATCTTGTCAAAAGTGATTGCAGAAATAATACTTAAATTGTGGATCATTCTTTCTACTGTTTCTCAGCACAAGTATTTGGAAAGTCAATTAATGTCTTAGATTTGTTCTCACTTAAATTGATTCCTTTTATATTTAATAATTGGTATAATTAGCGACGGAGCTATTTCATGAAACAAAATGTACACAAAATGTTAATTAACGAAAACAATTGACTGATACAAGAGAATAACAATAAAAGTACAATGGATACAATTCGAAGTTAAACTCAAAGTTCGAAGTGAATGTGAAAGTTCTATGTTTATGCATGTTTAAATTAAATGCTTATTCCAATGAATTGTATAAATATTTCTAACAAACCGAGAAAATATGATCAATTTCGTTTTTTCCAATTTTTATTTACCCAAAAATGAACTTGTATCGTTCTTCCCTCTTACCCTTTATTGTTTTAACAGTGTTCATAAATTATAATTGCTAAAAGCATATTAAATATGAATATAATTAAAATACTACCCCAACCAAAGGGAGGACATTGATAGATATATGGAGCTAATTCTGTTTAGGAAATAACCCACCATTAATTTTATTTAATAGTTAGTATCCGGGCACCTAATCCAGAAGGTATTTAAATCAACACAAGTCATTAAGGTGCTCTAAGATAGATTGGTTAATTGTTTCCCGCGCCGCTGGATTATTTGTGATTTATCTGTTTGCAGGAAGAAAGTGATTATCCATGTCCCTTATCATGTCAAGAAGATTCATCACCACCACACCGTCTACAAGATCATCAAGGACCAAGGTCATCATGGCGGCCATTATTAGAGCAGCGAGGTGCACAGGACTCGCAGCATCTGTATAGATCACACAACACTCAAGGCATTAGCGGAATACCAACATTTTCATATTGTACGGAGATCATTTTTGATGAAGTGAACGTTTATTGAATTGGAATTTTTTTCAACTTATGGCGTTTTCCACTAGCTGCACTGGGCTGCACCAGGGTTGCACTGAAATGACGTCACCATACAACATTCAATGCAAATTTCAAACAGGGAGCAAAACTAGTGCAGCCCAGTGCAGCCAGTGGAAAACGCCATAAAAATTGTAGGCGGAAAGTAATAGATAATGAATCTTCATGTTGAAAAAGTCAGTGTCAGTAATATGTTTTTTTTATAGAATTAAAAGTTATTGAATTAAATGTATTTTGGTATATTGTTAGGAATAATTTGGTTAATAATTTGAAAAGTCAGTGAATAGGTTGAAAAATGTAATTGTAAGATGTCTGATTCAACAGAATTTATTAAATCTGTCCTTGCGTTGCGAGAGTGAAACTATCTAAGTCAATTAACGTACTCTTAGCAGGATCGGTCTAAATATTTTACTAGAATGATGAATTATTAACCACAGATTCCGAAGCACGCTTTTACCAATAACATATCTTCAAGATAAAAAAATTACTATATTTTAAACTCTTATTTTTACTTTTATTGTTGGAAAGTGTAGGTGTTTTTATACATACCACAGTGAAATTGACCATGAGTTGATTGTGTTATATCGATTTGCTGGCGTGCACCATGCCTATTGATGGCAGTTCATTAAGTTCTTTCTATACTGTAATCCTTAGAGAAAGTTATTGTGCTGCTCTTTCTTTTATGATCTCCATCACTCAATTATCATTCATCAGTCAGATTGCAATCATCAAATCATATTTTACTTTAAGTGCAATTCATTTACTTTTTGTTGTTTTATTTTGATTGTGTTTGTTATGTTTATATTCAACCAATAAATTATTTTTGGTAAACAATAAAGGACTAGATATTATCTGTATACCTTTACTTTCCTTAGAGATTATAACATTTAATTTTGCACTCACAATTTGAATTTATTTTCGATTGCCCATTCTGAATTCAACTTTATATTAATGGATGTGAAGTGCTCAGTGTACCTACATAGTGAAGAGTTGCTACCTAGCGGCATAATTTCAAGCTATAAGACTAACACATCTCTATGAAAAATAGAATGTAACATCATAATTATGATGGCATTTCTTGACTTAACACCACTCTTGTTTTGAGGGATCCAATTTTAATTTCGTTTCTTGTGAAAAGTCCAAGGAAGTTAGCTATCAGGATTTCAGTGTATTTGAAAGAACGCAATTCATATTCCAGGGTTTCATGTAGATTTAGAGTTATTCATTATTATAGAAGTGCATGACATGAGTTGCAGAGTTATCACTTATCAGCATGATGCTTGTCACGAATGCTCTGAAATTTGAGTCGGAAATCGTAGTAACTGAAAGTTAATGATTACCTAAACATTTTAATTTTATTTACTTCTTTCTTTCTTTCTTTCTTTCTTTCTTACTATTTTTATCTTGAATTATCCTAGGTCAGTGTCAGACTGATTTATTTGGTGCTGTTCACAACAGATAGCGCCGTATCGTACGAAGTTCAGTGATAGCTTTCTTTACTACCGAAAGTCTCCGCTGGCGCTACGTGTTAAGAACGATGCCATGCAGTTCATACATCGCTGTTTTCGCTGTGTAGAAATGTGGAACTAATTTCTCTGACTTGCCTGCAGCGTGACAATCTGATGAAAAAGAACACGGAAGAACAAAAGACGTTATGTAACATATCTTCATTCAATTCCCTTTTCAATCCTCGACTGACTCTCCGAAGTTCTGTTAATGGTTCAGTAGGTAAATGTTGCAAGTGTGTTGCGAAAGTAATCAAACACAACTCAATCAGCGTAATTATAAAACTAAGTTCTTCGTTGAATTATTCTCTTTTATTCGTGGACTTGACTTGGTGGAGGCGCCTTATTTGACGGAGGTGCCAGTTGGTGGAGGTGCCAGTTGGTGGAGGTGCCAGGTGGTGGAGGCGCCAGAGAGATATCAAGTCTGATCGTGATTGTACATTGAGGTTGACATAGCTATCAGTTCAGTCTCTATGAACATAGCAAGGAGATAGTTCCAGGGGTGCGATCACATAAAATGAGAACTTGATTTGTCACGGTGACAAGCTTCTCATCTCAATGTTATTCACGGCCTTCTCGGGTCTTGCCACCGTGACAAGAAAGTTATCATTTTATGTGATCGCACCCCAGTACTTTGTCGTCTTTCAGGTCTTTCTCTTCGGACTTAGTTCGAAGATTTGACACCAGATGGTCACAACTTGAGAATTCTTTCACTTGTTCACATTATCTCACTCCTCACTCTCATTGTTGTGAAAGTGACCACGATCTCGCAGGAAATCACAAAAAAATGCATTCCGCATCACGACCGAATTACACATTTTTATAACGAATTCGTCCTTGCCGCAAACACTTGCTTAAATACGTGTCTTCATTATCTTCTTCACTGAAACACTAAACAAGTGAGCCATACAATAGAGTGTCTCAAACGCTAAGCGAAATGCCTGGGAAAAAATGTACCAAATCTCTTTGCTTAACCACCGTGGCATCTTTAACCTCTCACTTTAGCGTGTCGAATGATCTGCCCCTCCTGTGATCGATTTCCAATCGTTTATCTTCTATAAAGACAATCGAGATCGTAAAATTGTCGCCAAATTCAAGAAGAGTGTCGATCTGATCGGTTACAATGTACTACAGGAATTAAAGTTTCACTTTTCATCGCTGCGATGAAGTTTTTCAGTCACAAAGTAGGTCCTTACAATAAGTATTATAAATATAGCAACCTTTTTTTGTAGTGAAAATTATTAATTTTGTGATAATTGGTGTAAAGGACGTAATATTATTTGTGATTTCAGTTAATTGTGTTACTGCTCTTTGGATTGCTGACGTTTGTCAACGCTGGGGGAGGTGGCAAGAAGAACGAGTAAGTACAAACACACGACACAAAGTTTGGTACAAAACATTTCTCGGTGACTTTGCATAACAGTTCAATTTAATTCCATGCTGTAGCATCCACTTCAAGATCCACGTGCCCAGCATCGTGAAGAAGATCAAGCACACGAAGACGGTTTACATCCACACGGGCGGCAAACATGTGGGCGTCAAGATCGAGGGTGGCAAGAAGCACATGGCTCCGGAGTCGGTGAGCGGATACATCATCGGCGAGCACAAGCACAGCGCCGGCGGCGGTGGAGGCGGCGGTGGAGGCGGCGGCGGACATCACGACGACGGCGGACATCATTATCATCACGTTCATAGCCATGTCTCGTTCGGACATGGACATGCTAGAGGACATCCGGGAGGTGTCCATCATGGCGGGGGAGGAGGAGGAGGAGGAGGAGGAGGAGGAGGAGGAGGAGGAGGTCATCACAGTGACTATAATTCGGGGACAAGTGGAGGAGGGTACAGTGGAGGGGAAGGGGGAGGAGGTCATAACAGTGGATATAAGGCGGGAGCTGGTGGTGGAGGACATAGGGGAGGGGGAGGGGGAGGATACAGGGGAGGGGGAGGCGGAGGTCATCATGTAAGTGCTGGACATTCTGGAAGAAGTATTCATGGAGGTGGACATTCCATTAATAATTCGCCTCCTGCGAGTAGCCACTACTCTGAATCTCAGAACAACGACGATGTTCCTGGAGGTCCTCGGAATGTTGTCTCAACGCACACCGACTACAGCCAGCTCATCACCCGGCAACCAATGACACACTCCAGCCCCTACGCCGGCCCCATCGGCAACGACGACGGCAGCTTCTACACCGTCGAGCACGGCGGAGGAGCGACTCTCAACGCCAATCAAGGAGGCAAGTTCGTGCCGATCGGCGGACAAGGAGGAGTTCCAGGAGTGAATCATGTGGGAGGAGGTCGTTATCTTGTCCTGGGTTCAAACAACCTCGGTCCCGGCTTGGGGAGTAAACAGGAGGACCTCCCGCTGAGTTATAAACCCACCGGGAGTGGCCAGCACTCCCTAGGGAGGGCACCGGGAGACGAGGCGCTCAGAGGAATCATCCTGAAAACTGGCAACGGATACCAAGTGTTTGAGATGAGCGAGGAAGTTAATGTGGGCGGTAATCAAGTGGGGCCCGGGAGCTACACCGGGCCCACGAGCTATGACTCGGGTCCGGGCCCAGGCCAGTATCACAACGTAGTACAAAGTTATTTATATGGAAAGCATGGTAGTGGAGATATAGGAGATTTTAAGAAAAGAAACGGGAAGAATAATCGTAGAAAAATCAAGAATTGATTTTGTATGAGACAATATTTCACATTAAGTTGCAAAACATTCTTTTAAAACCAATTATCTAAAAACAATAGCCTATGTAAGCGTATTGATGCTAGTACAATATTTATGTATCAGATATTCAGTTAATAGTACTTAACATCTTTCTTCTATGTGTTACGGGGCATGCCCTAATCCCACTACCAGCAAAACACTATGTAAGAGTAGTTGTTTTGCAAATAAATAATAATAATAAAAAATGATTAATTGTTGGAAGCATATTGGTTTTCTACAGAGATGTTCAATTATTTAAACTTGTATGCCAGTTACTTCACTTACTCTCACCTATATGTATATAATTTATGTATATTTTTATTTATGAAAATAATATTATAAATATAATATTTTGCAATTAAATTGTTTACTTTTATTCTTTAGGGAACCTCCTCAGATTCAGTAATTTTACTCCTTTCAAAATAAAAGAGATTTGTACCTATAGGTAAAATAATTCGTTGACTATTTACTGGTAACAATTTGAAAACTACTTATCCAGAAAAATCGCATTCCTCCCACTCATCCTTTTAAATGCGCTTATGGACATTGAACTTACTTTATAAAGCAGTTTCTTAGCTGACCAACATTTTGATACTTGTTGGAGCTTCATTTGAACGTCTTACAATGAGATGGAGCTTATATAGAGGAAGGAGAGGATTGAATACGAAAACGAATGATAGTTATGTATATAAAAAACAGTTTATTCACATAAAACAAAATAACAATGATAATACTTGGCTTATGAAATGCAACAACAAAACCAACCACAGCGTTGGTGCGACTAGTACAAGTGGTGAGAGTTGCTTCTTAGGTAGGTGACCATCGGCCCAAATGACATTAGGTCTGTTCGCCTGTCTCCACTCTTCACCACCTTTTCAATTCCAAATGTATGGAAGTTCTGTTCTGATCTATCAACTCATCTTACTATGTCGGTGCGAGTGTAAAGCAAAGTGGTGTGAGTGGAGAGAGTCGAGCAGACTCGGCCGTGTTCTCAGCCTGTATGTGGCTTGAGCAGAGTAGCGCCAGATGGCAGCAGTCGGCAGTCTCGCACTGGACCAGACACTTCCGTCTGGACCCGTAGACTTGTGATGAACGAAATGAGAGGTGAACAGAGGTATCCTACAAACTAACAACGAATTTCTAATGAATCTATTTCTTGTCATAGCCTCCATGGCCACCGCCATAGCCTCCTCCGCCTCCGCCTCCGCCACCACCGCCTCCGTAGCTGCTGATACCACCATGACCGCCTCCAAGTCCTCCTCCGCCACCTCCACCGCCGTAGCTGCTGATACCTCCATGGCCACCTCCAAATCCTCCTCCGCCACCGCCGCCTCCGTAGCTGCTGATACCTCCATGACCACCTCCAAATCCTCCTCCGCCACCACCTCCATGGCTCATAATCTCAAGTCCGTGTCCGCCTCCATAGCCGCCGCCGCCGCTGCCGCTTGATTCGATGCCTTCAAATCCTCCATGTCCACCGCCTCCGCCGCCGCCTCCGAAGCCGCCTTCATCATGTCCACCTCCATAGCCGCCGCCTCCGCCTCCACCTCCATGTCCTCCTCCTATGCTTCCTCCGAAACCGCCTCCGTGTCCTCCACCACCACCGCCGCCGCCTCCGTAACCTTCATCGTGTCCACCTCCGTAGCCGCCGCCTCCACCACCGCCGCCGTGGCTAGATTCGATGCCGACAAAGCCTCCGTGACCTCCACTGCTTCCGCCTCCGTGTCCGCCGCCTCCATAACCACCCCCGCCGCCGCCGCCGCCTCCATGTCCGCCGCCTCCATAACCTCCACCGCCGCCGCCGCCACCTCCATGGCCGTACATCTCGTGACCTCCGATGATGCCGCCGACAACGGGACCACCGTGTCCGAATCCGCCGCCGCCACCGCCTCCGCCTCCTCCACCTCCATGGCCGTCACTGATGCCGACGACTTCGTAGCCACCTCCACCGCCTCCATGACCGTGCTCCTTGATGACCTTGTACACTGTGTGCGTGTGATGTATGTGCTTGACCTTGTACGGCACGTGGATGATCACCTTTTTGCTGGAATGCAAACAAATAAGTATTTAGTTGATTGTAAACCAGACACCTCCGTGACTACTCCAATGATGGTTTGTTACTTTTGCAAGTATTTGAAATTCACATTTCCACAACTGAAATATTGAGTTCATCTTCCGTGATAGTCACAAAGTGAAAAACCAACATTTTACATTGACTTAAGTTCAGAAAATAGAACCTAAATGTTGGGAAAGTCGACTATTTTATTATATTTTGTCAGTCAGTGAATCGGAAAATATGAATTCAGTAAAATCCTTATCGAAGATTTACAACTTGTCTTGGTTGTAAAACCGGGCCTTTGTCTACTCTACATTCAATGGAATAACATTTCGCTTTCTTGGCGATACAATCGCCATCTGAATTAGCAATGCACATTCAATGGCGTTATTGGAGCGTCGCCGTGAACTTCAAAAACTCTGGTTAGACGAGTGCAGTAGAAATAAGCAGTCGATTGGAAATTGTAATTAGTTAATTGTAGCTGTAAGTACGTAGGCTATAAAGCAAACCCCATTAACTTTCTTCATTGAGATGGTTCATTTTGTACATTGTTTTATCTAAGAAAGCAACGTGTTATTTTTTGTTAGGAAATCTTGTAATTGGATGTAAAATGGCGTTAATTGTTTGTGTCCAAAAAGCCTGAGAATGGATTGTGAAGATGAGCGATGATTGAAACTGGCAAGACAAGAGTTGTGATTTCCCACAATAATCCAGGCAGCGTGTGATTAGAGATGAGCAATGTGGGTCGGTAATTCCATGATAAATACTTAGTAATTCGATGCAGAATACTTACTGGCCTCCGCCGCCTCCTCCTGCATCACAGATCACCAAAACTGCGAGAAAAAGCCCGGAAGCTAACTGGAAATTCAAGAAGAAAACGTTTAAAAATGCTACATGATTCTTGACACTGATCAAAGAATGTGGCATCAGTTTTTTGCGTAATTGTTGCAGATCATTTACTTTGAAATAGCTTGTAATCAGTCTCGCTTATCGAGGTTAATTCATTTAAATTTATATCTCTTATCTATAACAGTTTAAGAGTAATTCATTCAATACTTTACTTTCGAAAAAGTTTCAATTGCTGAATATACTGCATATTTTTTTTTATCAAACTTGAATCAACACTCTTCTGTGGTTTGATTTGCCAATAAATGTAAATTTAATTAATTACCTATAGATTAAACTTTTTGAATGGCATTTACGACCATCATTAAAGCGGACATTTATTCGCACATCTTGACAAATGGGCATTCATTTGAGCATGTACAAATATTGGGTTTGGTTATTATAACTTATGTTAAAACTTTTCCGTAATAATATAGTGTACATAAGTCTACATTACATTTCCTATCTCATTTCTCTCATTTATCTGTCACATTTCCTAGTACATAAGTATAATTCTATGGTATTCTGTATACCTAGATTATATTGTATTTCCAAACTTGGATAAATTATGTGCCCCATTATAGTATTATTTTGCATTTTTCTATGTAATTAATAAACTATATCCAATTATGGATAATATGTGTCTACCTGTGGAACGAAAATGTCAAAAAACAATCAACGTCATATAAAATAATTCTGGACGAGTACATTGGCAACAAAAATAACCACAACTTTACCAATACTGATATTGATTAATTGCCTTCTAAATAAAATATTGCAAATTCTTTTTTAACACAACACTTGAACAAATTCTGCACGCCGGTATAAACAATATCTGTTGAGATCACACGTTTAAAATTGTATTTCGAATGCAACACTATTCGACTTACCGCTAGTCGAAGCGTCATTTTGTATGTGACTTTTTCACTGGAGTTAATCTCGCTAAAGCGAAAGAATAAGAACTGTGGCTGCCATTACCAAAGATGAGCCTTTTATATTCAATGCATCGAACCACACAAATGGGAGGTAGAGGGGTGGCAAACACACCAGCCAAACAGACTCCAATCCACGGGAAAAATACTGCGAGAAGAATTTCTCCAGTTACAATGAAAATTCCTTTCCATTTTTTGCACTCATCCATGATATGTTGATGATGAATCTACGTTCCTAGGTGAAGGGCAGAATTAGATTCGTTATTGAAGGAACAAGGAGGAGTCTAGTAAAGTAAGAGGAACTGATTTTTTTCAAACTTGCTTTCATTAATTTCGTTCACTCTTACTGATCGGATTGTTCAGGAAGTTTAGCTATTCATGTAAGCGCTGAACGATGAGTAATGACTCATAGATTTACATTCGTGCTTTGTAGTACCGCGTTTTTACTCTAATTACAAATTATAACACACAATTAGATGGTTTTTACTGGAAATCTTCTTCAATTACATTGTTGTAAGACTTTGCAAAAACATCGCCACAATACAGCATGAGATCTAATTTTATAAACAATGATAAATGACAGTGTGTGCTAATATTATTGAATTGTAGGTACATTAGTATAAATTATACTTATTCCCAGGGCAGTTGTGCACATTGCACAGAACCATTGCATTTTAACATTTTAAAGATATCAATCAACAAAAATGATCTTAATAAATAACACCAGTCGTTGGACTGTCACAAACCTTAAAAGCTTTTTTATTAGCAATATTTCGTTTGCATTTCAGCAAACGTTCATTAGAGCCTTGATATTATTTGTACACGATAGTATTTTTCAAATTAGTGATCTAGAAAATTATTCGGTTAATCATTTTCATAAAAAATTAAAATATATCGCCCAATATTTAGGACACTTTATCATCTTCTGAAATAGGGTGTGAAGTAACTAATTTACACCGCAAACCAGTAAGCTTATTGTTAAGGAGCCGAAGAATATTAATTGAATATATTGTTTAGAATGCTTATTCGGTTTTGTATGCTGTACATACATCCTATACAATCCATGTTAACATTGATCGCGTGCTGTTGCATTCGTTTGAATCTCAATACGTGATCGGTTTACAATGTATTGAGGTAATTGATCGATTTGCATTTAAATGCATTATGCAGAATTCAGATTGCTCGCACTATTTCACTCGGAAAGTTATTGACAGCCGGAAGAGATGATCATTTAGAATATAAAATAGATTCATCGAATAAGTTTGGAAAATAAATAGAACCTATTAGAGCTTGAAAATCGGGTTATTCGACTGATAAGATGTAGTGGTGTGAGGAACCAAGGAACAAACATTGATAAGACAGTCAAATTATGCAGATATTACATTTAGTTCATGGCTATTCTTACATTGCCCAAGGTCATATTATATAAAATCCATCATTTATATAGGGGAAAAATTGTGAAAAATATGTGTATTTACAAGCCAAAAAGCTATCTGCACCTATACTAACACTGAGGTTCTATAATGTACTTGTGCCATAATAATTAATTTGTTGTGAACATTTATTCATTTCGACACGATTTCAAATGAGACTGGTACCATAACACGCCATAATGTCTCTTGAAAATCTTCTTCATCAAAAGATTCATTTCTGCCAAAAGCACCTGAGCCAGTAGGCTGATTTTTTTTAACCACTTATGCACTTTTGACGTCTCATGAAAAATATGTGCCATTATCAGCCAAGAAGCTATCTGCTCCTACTAAAAGTGAGGTTCTACAATGTAATTGTGCCATAATCATTACATTGTTGTGAAATGTATTCATTTGGACACTATTACAACTTGCCAATTATTAGGCTATCATTGGAATAATACCAGCGGCAATACTTTAAGACTCTCTTCTCTGAAATATCGCTAGTAAAACAAGAATTTACAACTACAAAACCGGAATTATAATGTCATAATTGTTTATCATCTGACTCAATCCACATTTCAAACTAAAAATACATGGGTATTCATAAGCCTATAAATAAAATGTAAACCTTTATAAATAATTAATTTTGGCAATGTTATCAGCCACCATTTGAAAGACGGAAGTGTTGCCAATTTTCTCGAAAACGGTTTGACCTATTGGAACGATATTTATTTAGAATGTAATTAATCTACCTAATTAAATATTCATAATAAATCCAATAGGTACACACTCAGCAAAACTTTGCAAATAAATCTGAATGACGGTAGCGATGTTCTTTGACAATCAATACTTGATTAATGAAATGAGTGATCACTTACTAGAGCTAGAAGCCGAGTTAGCATAGATTTTTTAGACAATCCGATTACTTAAAATATCGTTTTATCTTTTGTTGAGTGTATACATATCTTAGAAATAAAAAATTACGTATTAAAGAACTAATCTAGTTTAATGTAGTACTTTAACTGAAAAATGGTTTCATACCCTCTAAAAACACTCGGTGTAAAACAATAACTAATTGTATTCTCATAAAATTATTAAAAGGTCATCAGGAAAAAAATTAAAAATGAGCCAAGCCTAGTATAATTTATTTTTTATAAAAATAGAAGAAATGATTGCCGTTGTCAGTCAATTTTGGTTACAGAAATTGTTTATATCTAATAATCAGTTTTAAGTTGCTTACACATGATATGCATAGACTTTTTAAATAAGTTATTGAATTATTGTGTAAACCTCCTTTTTAATATCAATGCAGAACAATTTTATTTGTTTTGTCAAGAAGACTCGGTTTCTGTTTTTAGGATTTTTTAAATTAATATTAACATTTTAGAATGTGCAAGGTCTTACAAATTTATCTATAGTATGTAGATTTATATTGTGATTTTCAACCCCCCCCCCCCCCCCCCACCCCTCTTCATATCCACAGGCTAACATGGTATTTATTGGACAAGGGAGCATGGATGATCCGTTGTTTATTAAATATTTCACGACTACTTATGACTAGCCTAAACTGACTTTTGTTAAACGGTCCCACCACTTACAAATTATCTTCAAAAGCATCTTTATTGCGTGCTGCGAAAATTAAATTTTAAATAATTGAACAATAATCGCACGCACAAACAAAAAAAAGTGAAAAGTCCTGTGAATTATTTCGAAAATATTCACGAAGATCGTTAATTGTAGCCATTTTAATTCCCGCAATTAAAAATTAGTTTATGTATATTATACTGTGAAGATCTCTTAAATTATACGCTAAACACCGTTGCTACAAAAACTTTGTATTCATCACTTTAATTGTTATAATCTTCCTCTAATGATGTGAGTGTGTAACATGAACAAAGAGTGCCGAGTTCTATCCTCTTCGTATGACATCCGTTGTAAGATGTCCCTTTACCTTCTCCTGTCACATAAGACCAACTCATAACACCACTACAATTACATATTTTCACTTTCAGCATCCTAACTGAAGTTACGCATGAGACGTCTTCCACTAATAGTTAGTAATTAACATAACTATCAAGATGCCTTCCTAGAGCACTCAAACAAATGTAAACATTACTACTGGAGAAATGAACTAAAACTATGTAATTTGTTACGTCGAAAGTGCATTTGAAATGAACAATTAATATTAAGAGAGAAAGTGATCTGCAAAGGACACCCTCCTCTCGATCAAAGGCTCTCTCGAATACTGATCCAATTCTAACCTTTCACTTACTTTTTTTAAACTTGGCACCAACTTGAACTTGATTATGTCCTTCTGGTCTTGAAAGTTAATCAACCGTGGTGATTGTAAACAGGTAGAAAAAAATGTGAAAAACGACAACAAAGGGTTGGTCGAATGAAAGTAAAATGATTGAACGTGTAAATGCCATTAAGAGTACATCTGATTACCTTTTGCTTGTAGTTTCACTTTTATTATCAGATATTGCACCTGATGTTGCAAAATCCACGATAATAATATTGCTGAGTGGAAGAGGAAAATACCGGAATTGAACTTACTCTAAAATTATACTCTAATTTGTCTTCCTTTCCTATACAAAGCTTTTATTGTTCTACAGCTGGTTACAACAATTGGAAATGTAACACAACTTTGACATAACATAACACAGCTCGATGTGCTCACTTTGTACGCATCAGTACGCATGAGGAGATCTTTTGTCGCACAAATTGCGTTACGTAAGTCATGGTTCATTTTATGAATGAGTTGTATACGCATAGTTCTCAGAATTGTCTTTTTAGGTATTTTTAATTGTTGTCAAAGTTTGAAATCGTTACGGAAATGACTCTTGAGATGGTACTTCAATGAGTTAGTGAGAGTGTGTAAACACGATGTAGACAATTACAAACCGGTTGGTTATGTTTTTACTTCATCTCCCATGACAGATCATGTGAAATGCAAGACCACTAAACGTAATATTAAATGCATGCCAAAATGAGAGTGGACACGGAAGAAGGTGCATGTAGAGGTCACTGACCAGTGAAATCACGATTTGAGATGCATATGAAATATCATGTTATGCACTGTAGAAAGCCACTAACTCACATTTTATAGGAAAGCTCAATCCACACTAGCAACTTTTGATTGATCGACTTGGTTCTGCTCGTGCGCAGTGTCACTTTGGTGACGCTAATGAATGGGACATCTGGCACATGTGCAGAACCAAGTTGATCAACCAAAAGTTGCTAGTGTGGATTGGCATTAACATACTTATCTTGGAAAAAGTTCACTAATGTTCTAGTTCGGTTTAGCATTTTTTTTGTAGAAAATAAGTATATTTTTTTTAAGAGAGCACTTTTGCGAGCCTATGGACTCGACTCTTGACGATTTAATGACGCTACTCAAGTCAAGTTTCACACAACGTGAGTAACTACATTTATGCAGGAAGCCAATGATATGGATTCTTAATATTTATACGAATGAATGATAGAATAAACTCTATCTATTCCATTCTTTGAATAAAATCGGAGTAAAACTAATCGGTTCTCCGTTATTCGACTTTTTGCATTATTCGAAAATCATAATAACCGAACTAGCCCAAAACACTATTGTGAGAGCCTTATAAATTGATTGGACCTGGCAATAATATTTATTATATGGCAGCAAAACCGGGCAAAAGCCTAAAGCTATACACATTTTTAAGTATGTATGTTTTTAATATGGTTTATTTTCACTACGACAAGCAAGACGGCACAAACGTTTTACCATTCTTCACTCTATGGTTTTACATTCACTAACTAAATGACTCTTCTTACTTTTAGAGATCCCCAACTGCCAAAAATTACTCTAATTACTTTGGTGTTTCAGCTTATACATGCGCTGTTAGCTTCTGAAGGAGGGAAAACGATCCGCATACTTCGCATGCAACTGTTTAGAACTTCTCACTGACTTTCGGTTGCATTTTGCCGCCAATTATAACCAGACATCTAGCGGTGATACATTCTCTTTCCGCGTTCTTAAAGAATGATATTTTGGCTTGTGCCTCATCCGTACTCTTCAGGATGTATCATTACTTCACATATGATAATAACCAACAATTAAATTGGGCTTATGTTCTGTAAAAATCAACGTACCATGCTGATCCTGTAGATATATACGAGAGAAATTCAGAAAAATGTCATATTGTCACAGACACCTGTCCAGAGAAGACTAATTTATTACATAAATATGTATATATTTTGTTATTGAGAATGTGAATTTTGTGCCAGTCGAAATCATCAATGAGTTTGTTCTAAGATCAACCAGCTATGGTAAGTCGACAGTGAAACTAGCTACCGTGAAATTAGCTATTAATTTTTTTTTTAGTCGATTAGCGACCAAGTGAAACGAGACATATTTCACGCGAATGATAATCAAAATGCATTATGTTGTTACAGATTGTCCTATTGTTAGTTTCCGTGCTCGTCTCTTCGAGTGATGGGTAAGTGTGCAGCGTCCTAATAAGCATCTTAAAAGAGATCGCTAATTTGTAAAGTCTCGGATTTGTAAGACTTGTCGTAAAATACAAAATAATTGTTTGCAGTTTCAATTATGATGTCGTAAAAGAAAACTTATTATAAATGCAGTTCAAGTGAAAATATTTACGTACAATTAGAATTGGAAAGAAATCGTGGCATCTTTTAAGAGAGGATGTGAATGCTTTCGATGATGGAATCAATATCAGTGTGCGTGGTGCAAAAAACTTGAACGACAAAGCAATGAAGTGCAACGTCAACAAGAAATATTTAATCTGCAGCTCGCTTCTTCAAGATCAATCTAGTTTGTCTTTTAGTTTCGTGACAAGTAAATTCATTCAACAGATGATGGAAGAAACTCAGGAAAGTCGCCAGGAAGTAGTAGATTTTTTATAGAAAAAATATCATGACACATCACTTATCACATACGAATAAATGCTTTGTCATTTACCACATGATACCCGATCTCTTATACTTTTGGAATCTAGTGCATTTATAATTTTATATTTTATAATTTCTCTCAATCTGGAATTCTGTATATTAACGATGTATGTTTATTTCTTCTAGAAAGGGCTTCATCATAATAGTACCACCTCATCATGAAGTAAAAGTAATCAACATTGAGTTGCCCAAATCAACAAGCATCAAAGAAGCATTCGTAAGTGTAGCACAGAACTCTAACAACGATCGACCGTCTGAATCTCCATGGCTTAGTGGAGGTGCCGTTGGTGGAGGTGCCGTTAGTGGAGGATTCCCAAACAACAACGCGAACAATAACAACGATCGACCGTCTGAATCTCCATGGCTCAGTGGAAATGCCGTTGGTGGAGGTGCCGTTAGTGGAGGATTCCCAAGCAACAACGCGAACACTAACAACGATCGACCGTCTGAATCTCCATGGCTCAGTGGAGGTGCCGTTGGTGGAGGTGCCGTTATCGGAGGATTCCGAAGCAACAACGCGGACGCAAGCTTTCCCAACAGATTTCCGGTGGAGGAAAACAGTGGGCGATTTTCAGGACAAAAGCCATCGATCGGGATTACGAGTAGCGATGGAAATGTAGACTATCAAGACTATCCACCGTATCCTCCCTCAGAAGCTCGTCCAGGAAACACGCCGGTGAATAATGCTCAGGCAGTGAGCTGGTCGACAGTCAGTCAGTTTCACGGCAAACCCTCTGCTGTCACTACAAGATGGCCGCCAGATAGCGTGGTCGTCCACCCGGCCAAGACTGTGGTCAGACATGGCGGCTGGAGAGAAGACAAGAGAGTCCCTCTCGCAGCCACTAGGCCTGGAGCGTGGCCTGGAACTCCGAGGCGTCCTGTCACATCTTCTGGAAGCGCATCCAGTTATTTGCCAGAAGCGCCGCGAGGATCGGGATGGAATAGTCAACAAGGAAATACACTCCAAGGACCTTGGGTGAATCAAGGAGATAATGGATGGAACAATCAAGCAGCAGATCAAGAAAGTTCAATTCAAAAGCCTTGGATAAATCAAGGAGGAAACAACCAAGGGTATAGGACAATTCTGGAGCCGTTGGTTAACCAAGGAAGTGACAATGGCTGGAATAGTCAGGAAGGAAATCAAGAAAATTCCATTTATGAACCTTGGGGGAACCAAGCTGGCAATAACGGGTGGAAGAGTCATAGAGGAAATCAAGGAGGCAACTCAATTCAGGGACCTTTGATAATTCAAGAAGGAAACAATGTTTGGAAAAGTCAGGGAGTTAATCAAGGAGGCAAAGCAATCCAAGAGCCTTGGTTGAATCAAGGAGAAAACAATGGTTGGAAAAATCAGGTAGGAAATCAAGGAGGCAACTTAATTCAGGGACCTTTAATAAGTCAAGAAGGAAACAATGTTTGGAAAAGTCAGGGATTTAATCAAGGAGGCACCGTAACCCAAGAGCCTTGGTTGAATCAAGGAGGAAACAATGGTTGGAAAAATCAGGGAGGAAATCAAGGAGGCAACTCAATTCAGGGACCTTTGATAAGTCAAGGAGGAAACAATGTTTGGAAAAGTCAAGAAGTTAATCAAGGAGGCAACGCAATCCAAGAGCCTTGGTTGAATCAAGGAGGAAACAATGGTTGGAAAAATCAGGGAGGAAATCAAGGAGGCAACTCAATTCAGGGACCTTTGATAAGTCAAGGAGGAAGCAATGGTTGGAAAAGTCATGGAGGAAATCAAGGAGGTGGCACAATTCAAGTAACTTTGAGTCAGGGAAGGGGAAATGGATGGCAAAATCAGGGAGGAAATCAAGGAAGCAACTTAATTCAGGGACCTTTGATAATTCAAGAAGGAAATAATGTTTGGAAAAGTCAGGGGGTTGATCAAGGAGGCAACTCAATTCAAGGGCCATGGTTGAATCAAGGAGGAAACAATGGTTGGAAAAATCAGGGAGGAAATCAAGGAGGTAGCTCAATTCAAGGGCCTTGGTTGAATCAAGTAGGAAACAATGGTTGGAAAAGTCAGGGAGAAAATCAAGGAGGTAGCTCAATTCAAGGGCCTTGGTTGAAACAAGGAGGAAACAATGGTTGGCAAAGTCAGGGAGGAAATCAAGGAGGTGGCTCAATCCAAGAGCCATGGTTTAATAAGGTAGGCGACAAGGGTAGGAAAAATCAGGGAGGAAACTTAGGAGGCAGATCAATTCAGGAACCATGGGCGAATCAAGGAGTGGATAGTTGGCGAAATCAAGAAAATTCCATTCAGGATCCCTGGATAGTTCAAGGAGAAGATGGCCAACAAGGATATAACTTGGGTAGTCAGGAGGAAAATAACTTCAATGGTGGAAACAGTGGATGGACCTACAATGAAGATTCACACATCCCTGGCGATGACAATGGTTGGAGCGATCAAGGAGGCGCAAATCTCCAAGATGGTGGCGAGCGCTGGGGGAACCGCGATGTTGCGGCACGCGTCCGACCGGTCAACTCCAACCCACCACGGGAGGTCATCGGACTGACGCCGCCTCCACCCCTGGCCTCCGACGCCCGCTGGCCGAGACTCGACGGTGTCCCACTCACGATCTGCCAGCCGGGAGGTCCACGAAACTGCAACCCAGCCTCCGAGGGAGTCCATATTAAAAATCAAGCTGACACTAAATGGAAATCAGCAAATGCATTTGGAGAAATACCAAGATGGAATAACCAGTTATCAACTTCAGACATTAACGACTTAAATTCTTTGAACGAGAATCACGTTAAGGAGGTTAAGATTTATTTACCTGTCCACGGGGAGAACGGCGTCAGTGGAGGTGGTTACTCATTGAAGGGTAACGCGGCGAAGAATGTAGCTACTCTCATGGGGGTCGGATATGGTCGGAGTGAAAGCAGCGGGAGGAACGTCGGTCGAGATGATTTTGTCGGCGACTTCGGTGTGACACTCAACCTCAACCACCCAGGCGTCGACGGCGTCGTGTCGGCGTCGTCGGACAGCAAGCTCCATCACGGCGTCAATAGACAGAGGTTCGGTGATAAGATCAAGTTGGCCCGACGAGTTCACAACAAGAAAGCTCGAAGATAAACGGGACGATTCAGAGTGCTAAGTTCTGCGAGTGATTCGTGATTCTATAGTGACATTGTGAGTTTGTAAGTGTATAACAGTGATATCATGTAACCGAGTTCTTTTTCATTTGTTGAATGCCCTTAAAAGTAAATAGTTATGCTTCAGAAATGTCTTGGAATCGTATTAATTTCCAGTTTGTTTCTTCATACTATTCATATAATATGCTCAACGTTAGCACTCCGTACTATGTTTGTTTCCAGAAATTTGACACTTTGCAGCTATTATTTTTTATTTTTTTATTTTATTTTTTTTGCTAAGTACGTAATAAAAGTTAGTAAATAATTATGTAGCTCAGAAGCGAAGATCGTATGTTTTAATCATTATTTAGGTAAACGCAAAAACATGTATGTCTGTATTCGTGAAATCTTATTTGTAAAGTTGGCACCAATAATTTTCAAAAATAATACTTCACTCTAGCATTGAGTTAGGAGCAACTCTATGCTGTTGGTATGTGTTTCGTCGATGTGCAATTAGATCTTGAAAGCATGATTCTAAATATATGCAACGTTGATAAGTGTTCGAAACATCTCGAAGTATTGGTGTTGTGTTTTGTGGTGCGTGGTGGAGGAGCCGGGTTTTGTGCTCTGCGGGTTGCCGAGTTCCACGGAGTAGCGCCGGAGAAACCAAGTCGAGTAACTCGTCTCGCGGTGTGTGTTGCTGCTGTCTGTAGGTCATTGGTCCGATCACTTCTAGAAGCGAATAGTCACTACTAAAGTAAGATTATGTCATATTCTTTTTTCTTATATGTTCAAGAAAAAGTATAAATAAAAAGATAATTATAAATTGCACTTTTCATAGGATAATGTAATATTGTTTTTGATTTGTAAAGAAAATGAAAATACAGCAGTTCTGCAACTTCGCTCTCTTGTTACTTTAATTAATAACATGTTCAGCCTGATACGAATAAATATAAATAGATTAATTTATTACTATTTTATTTTTATTTTTAATTAATGGCTCTTGCAAGCATTAGCAAAATATATTTAAGAATGTCTAAAGGTTAACGCAGGGTTCTCAACTTTTTTTACTCCATGTCTCCTTTCACATTTTATAATATTATCTTTTTCACCATTATTCAGAATACAATTTCCCCTTTTCAAATAGTGAAAATATTTGATTATTTTCTGTTAATTGGACAGTATTTTGTGAAAAACACGTCTACACACGAAAAGCAATCACATGCTAGTGTTGGCAACACAGGCCCGGGAAAATGTTGTAATTCAAAAGTGATTTTGGACCATTTCTATGCTTCGAACAATAGTTTTCGGTGATTTGATATTTGGTCATCTACAGCATTTCTTTTTAACTATGAGAATTTGTTTAGAAAAACATTTGTGTAATTATTACTGCAGTCATTCCCTTTAACCTTAAAATACCTTCCCTGTAGGGAATTTCCCACCAGTTGAGAATCCCTGGTATAATATAAAAAATAAAATAAAAAAAGAGATTGTTGATGTGAACTGGTTAGTAATCACTGATGCCTAACCACACTTTTTTAACCTGTATTTGAACATAAGAAACCCGGAAGCAACGCATTATATTGCAATATTTAAGAAAGTTGACCGCTAGATATGATCGTAACAATGATCAAAATCGTTCGGAAGAGCGGATCACAATATAGAAAGGAGGGATTCCAATTTCCAAGGTGCTTGATGTGGAGTCAAATCAGCCTTGGCAGTGAGTGCATTATTGCAGAGTTGTTATTCAGATTGCACCAGCAACAACACACCTTTCACTCTTCATATTCTAGAAACACTTTCACTAATTGAAAGCAAGCAATGCTCAGATCAGCTCCTCCCAAAGGAGAATGAAAGTATTTCTTTGACCGGTAATAATTGTTAGCCCAGCAAAAACCCACGAAATATTTTAATCTCAGATTTTATCTTAGCAACGTAAAACGGAAAGTAGATTTTAATAGAGATTTAAAATGATAGTAATAATTATATGTTAGTTCTATATTTCTGTATTGCCACATTTGAAATAGTTTTTATCATGGTACCAACACCGAAAGAACATGTATAATTCAGACATTTTGTTATTTTTACCAGTGATTATGAGTTGGGGAGGGGGGGGGGGTAGTGAGGGTAAAGGTACCATTTTTCTATGGACGTAAGAATGTACACGACCGTCAGTATAGTTTTATACTATAGTCAGTAATAGTTTTTATCATGGTTTTTACCAACACCGAAAGAACATGTATAATTCAGACATTTTGTTATTTTTACCAGTGATTAGGAGTTGGGGAGGGGGGGGGGGGGGTAGTGAGGGTAAGGTACCATTTTTCTATGGACGTAAGAATGTACACGACAGTCAGTATGTCCCCCCGCCCCCCCCGACATATCACAATAGTTAATCTAGTGGAGCGGTCGCTCCACCCAGCCAAGTCGTACTGTACACTCACACTCACTCAACATACCGTAAATGCCTAATAAACTGAGGATCAGACCAACCACTTTTACTGTAAGCAACAACATGGCATTGCAGAAACATGGCAGAAATCTAAAAATTCAGCACTGAAAAGAAGTGATATCGAAAAATGGGCCAAGTCAAAACTTAATTTTAAGAACCAAAATATACTTGGCGCATCGTTTTTAAGGGCATTTTAGGTATATTATAATGTTTAGGTACATTTAATTTTTGACATGTGCTTCTTACTATTTATATATATACGATGCGCCAAGTATATTTTGGTTTTTAAAATTAAGTTTTGACTTGGTCCATTTTTCGATATCACTTCTTTTCAATGCTGAATTTTTAGATTTCTTCTATTTTTTTTATAGTTGAAGAGACTTGGCTGGTATTTTTACACGGAGTTTTTTTTATGGGGATAAATATTACACTAAGGGCCAGTTTTTTAATTCACTGCTAAATTTTTACAAGTTGATTGGTACTAAATTGGCATGTCAACAACCAATGACATTCTTGACACACGACAACCCTCAGGGAACGCGTTGATAAGCGAGCCTTCAAATACATGGAAATAACTACACAATAGACATCCACGGACACTACTTTCAGATTATCCATCAGTAAAGCGGAGTTTACCTAATGTATAAATCAATATTTCGGTGAAACCAAAGAGTCCGATCTAGCTAGAAATCAATAGACGGAGAACTTGACAGTAATGCATCGTTTGTGAAAGAAAAAAATACGGATTCGTTGCTTCGTTTGACTTGTAATGCTAACCGCACAAAAATACCATCATAGATGGGCAAAAGTTTCGAATGGAGAGTTGACGGATTCCCAGTTAATTTGTTGACGGCAGCTTAATATGTAGGATGCGATTTTCTGTGTAATTGTATACATTGGTGTTGTTATCTTGTAACAACAAGTTAATGATGCTTTGTTCAAAATTGCCGAACATAAATTAACGCTTAACAAGTTATAGTGAAAGGCGTAAACGAAATATTCTGTTATTTGAAAAATTTAATATGATAATTTTTTTCCCAATCAAATCATTGTTGGTAATATTGGAACACCTGACCCTTCATTTATTGCTAGAAATAAAACAATATTCTTCTGGAATTATTTTTTCTGATCTCGTACTATGCATGCATTTTTTGCTATGCACGGGAAGGAGGTGGTCGTGAAACTGTAAGAATCTTCCCTTCATTTGTCTATCGACTGAGGGAAACCACGAAAAACCTCAGTCAAGAAAGACGACCACACAGCTTTTTTCCTAATTATCCATCAATAAAGCGGAGTACAAACTATAGGTACATTAATTTTCCTTTGAAACCAAGATAGCGATCTTGCTAGAAATGAATAGGTAAACAAACAGGATTGTATTGAATCTTTTGTGGAAAAATGTGACCTAACCCTTGACTTTATTTGACCTGTAATGCGAAAAGAGCAGAGATTCGAGTCATTCAAATGGGGTCATTATGATGCACAGCTCATCGTATTGTTACGATGTCGACTTAGTTCACACTTTATTCACTAGGTGAGTGACAAGAAGGTTCTTGAGTTGTTACCTGCTGCCATCTTCAACAGAAGGAAAGTACTCTCAGAATTCAACTAATAACAAGTCATGCATCGCTGACAACGGCAAAGAGGATATAAATCGTACCATTTTTAGAAAGGTGCATAGTTGGAAATCATATGCACAAGTGGAGAGAGAGTCAACTTCCAGAGTTGTAGCTGCTGTTTTAACATAGAGAACATTATTGGGCTTTACGCTCAACGCTGTCAATCATATGTATCATATATCATATCATAATATCATAATCATATCATATATTATAATTATATTTGTTGAAATAAGTATCTCAGTATGTGACAGGAAAAAGCTCCGCGTTGAGATGAGCGCCAATTACAGCCATTGATCAGCCAAACACGATACACGATACGACACAATACGATTTCCTTAGCAACTTTACCATTTCCATTACCTACGCTCTGGTACTGCAAGAACTGAATAACAGATCCATGTGTCCTGACTTGGTACTTTTACAAAATTCTCTTTAGACATTACTCTTTTCAAACTTTTAAAATGGCAACAAGACCGATTGCGTTGAAATTTGTGTAAAATATGAGATAATGTTGGTCTTGAACACCATGCGAAATTTGAACTTAATCGGAGCATTTTAATTTTTGACCTATCGGAAGATGTTATATATTTTTTAAAACTAAGAGGATATGGTAAAGTGTGCAACTTTGAAAAATGTGATAAAATGAAGGTCTTAATGACTTGGGAAAACTTTCAAATTGAAAATTGAAAATTGAAAATTGAATTGATTCTGATCGGGCCAACCAATCGGAACATAAATATTTTTTAAATTTGAACCAATCACGGATTTTTTAAAAACAAAATAGGGTTTAAAAACACTTGTAGACTTGGTTTTTACATGTATGCTAAATTTCAGGTACATCGGAGAAAAGGTGTGAACTGTATGTCATCAATAATGGGAAAAAAAGAGGTCCGTTTTAGAATTTTCAGAACACAAATGAAACATTTTTGTAAAAATTTTAAATCTCCAGGTCCGGGGAATATCTGGTTTATATTATTTTACTAGCTTTTTAAGCTGATGACTGAGCGCCACTCAAATTTTCTCAATTGAAATTTTCTGTACAAGTTTATTCGGCGATATCTGAAAAAGAACATGTCGCAATTATACGTCAGACACTCGAACTGTATGCACTACAACTGTCAACTGCCAGCCCCAGCTGTATGCACTACCAGCTGCCAGCTACTAGCTACTATAGCTACTATACCAGCTGTGTGCACTACAACACCCAGGCCTCCGACATCCCTTTCATTGGCGAACTTTTTGACTTTGCCTCAGATTGCCTTTGACCTCGTTGGCCTCGACATGAGGATGTATTCCAGAAAAAAGGACGGTTCTATCACGGAGCATTTAAAAATTTACATTTTTTTCTAATAAGTATTCCTGCAATAATTTATTACCGATGCAAATAAACTTGAATAGAAAGCAAGATTGCAAAGTAAAGAACACAAATGCATGAAGAAAACAACAAAATTTCACTCCAGAGGAGAAGTTCAATTCACAATATATTACCTTGATCGAGATCACCAACAAATGAATCTAATCCTCTTCTTTAGGAACAAATTGAGTGTAGGTACTTTGGAAATACGCCATGGATTAATGATATAGGTACCGGGGTTACGTATAGACTTACGGATACCCAATTGCACACTAATCCAATCAATTTAACCAGGTATAGAGAGATGGATAAGAACGAAAGGATGGAGGAAGTGATGAATCTTGACATGGATGTTTCATGCGATAGGCAAATGATGGGTAGGTTTCTTTATACGTTAATCCTAACAATCTTCCTCACTGTAGGTTATCATATGTAGAAGCGAAATACCATGTTGCATATAATGCTGTTATAAATGCTGTTATGTGTTTAGGTATCTTAAAGGTAAAATAACAGTAGTTGTCAAGGTCGTTGTTATAAAGGTGCCAATGACATTCAATTATTCCTACATTTTATAAGACTAAATCAAAGTTAGAGAATATTTTCCGAGAGTAATCGGACGAATCGAGGATACCTACTTCCGTTCATGCAAGGAAATTGTTAGATAACTCTTTAGTGCATTTTTATTGTGTTATTTTTACTGCGAGTATAAATAAAAACTGAAACCATAGCATGACTTAAACCCGTAACAGTAAATGGAGATTGTCTGATTTAATCTGAAATAATTTTAATTGCTTATTGTACTAGGCTTCAGCCGGTCTACTAATTAATAAAATTCAGTTCATAACTTTGAATCCGCATAACCCTGTTTTTCCAATACATTTTGGGTCAGTAGACAATACAATATCTAATATCTACAATATCTAACCAGATAATACTAGGGAGGTATATTTCTCAACCGTGTAGCCGGGCCGGTTAAAATGTCTTCTAACTATTCTTCCTCTTCCCTCTCTTCAACCTCCAGCTTCATAATCAAACCATTAGAATGGTTTCTTACCTCTATGACTCACACCTTCTTCAATCAAACACTTTCATAGCCTTCTTTTTGAGAATAAAAATTACACTGAACTTTTTAGAGTAGTGTGATTATTTATTTAATTAATTTATATTGTTGAGCGAGCGTAGCGAGCTTCACCAAGGTACCTCTTATGGCACTTCATTTTTGTTTTTGTTTGTTTGTTTGTTTGTTTGTTTTTTGTTTTTTTTGCCTGCACCGTTAAGGTCAAACCGCACACCAATCGATCTGAAATTTTGCACACATAAAACATAATCCAAGCGGTCTCTGGGATCGTTTTTGAACGGGATCCTGTGATTGGACCAAATTTAAAAAAAAATAACTTTCGGTTGGTCCGATCAATTTAAAATTTTGCTAAGTCATTAAAACGGTGATTGAAACCAGGGGTGCGATCACATAAAATGATAACTTACTTATCACGGTGACAAGTCGCTAGAAGGCCGTGAATAGCATTGAGGTGAGAAGCTTGTCATCGTAACAAGATAGTTCTCATTTTATGTAATCCCACCCCAGTAGTCCTCAATCTTACAAAGTTTCAGCCAAATCTCCCATTAAACCATCTTTCCTGTGATTTTTTAAATTGAAACTAGAACAGATTGACCGATCAACTTAAAACTTCGTATGGTCATTGGGACCAACATTTTATGTATTTTTGCTAATTTGAAGACTAATCTGTCGTAATTTTCAAAAGTTATTGACATTTTAAGAACATTTTATTTTATAATCCTGAAATATTTGAAAAATGTATACTAAATTTTCATCCCTGCCTTCTTGATGCTTCAGTTCCAAGGCCTGTAGAGCAGCTGCTTGCAAACGCATTTCATATCGGATGCAGTACGAAGGTTCGCTCATCAACGCGTTACACTTACACCTATAAATAACAGCATGCCAATATGTCTACAAGCCACACTGGAAATATTGCTCATGGGAACTCAGCATCTCTGTACTTGACGATCTCTCGAGTGCAGCCGATGTGAGAGTGTTCCAGCTGGCCGTTCCACTGTCACAGTCACTGTCACTGTCACTGGGTCACGTGCTCACTGCTCTGTCGGTCACTGACTCCAGCTGGTCGTGACTGAGAGAGTGATAGTCACGGTGCACTGGACGGTGCATTTCTAGAGCAAGGCCAGCCACACTTCTTGCACTCTCATTTTCACGGAACCTGTAAACACAGTTACATCAAACATCTTGAAGAATACTCTTCTCTACACAATATTTTCACACGCACTTTGGTAATTATTGGTATGAGTCTGTAATTAAATATTTTACAGGTACTTCCCAAAATTCTTATGAGGGAATATCTCTTATGTCACTTTCTCTATATGTTTGTTTTACTTGTACTGCCCAGTCACACCGATAGGGCGATTAAACTTATCCGCGCTGGGTGGCTTTCCAGCATTTCAATTGCTTTGAATTATAATAGATGTAGGTATGTAATTGCTATGTTATGGAAGGTTAAGTTTGTTTAATTTCTCACCTATTTATTTATTTTATTTTTATTTTTTATTACATTTTATTCTTATCTATTAGGAGTACATACATTGTATAATAATAAGCACTTGGTTGAACAGGATAAGAAGCCCGCATAGAGTGAACTCCGTGTGCGGGCTGATTTAAGTTGAAAAGATATATTAAAAGTCAAGATAGCGTCAGGTGATGTTGATTGATTGATATATATGAAGTTATACAGTACAAAACGTTATAAATAGTTTAATAGACAAATTAAAATTAAAATAGTTATTGATTAAAAATATAATAGACTCTTACAGTAGTCTCTGTCAGATGTCATAATCCATTCTTTTATTCGATACTTATAAATTTTGATATTGTCTTCTGTTCTTATATCTAGTGGTAATTTGTTGAAAATGCGGGGTCCGATGAATTGTAAATTTTGTTGGCTTTTTTGTTTAGATTTCCGAGGCATATCAAGAGTATATTTGTCAGTGTGTCGGGTATTTACAGAAGAGGTGCAGCTGCTAGATTTTTTGAATTTTTCATAGTTCTTGCGAATGTAAATTAGGGATGCTCTAATATAAATCTGTCGTATGTCTAGAACATTTGTATTAATATAGGTTTGATTGGAAGGAAAACATTTGGGCTTTTTTAAAATAATTTTTAGGATTAATTTTTGAATTATTAATAATGGTTGTATAACAGATCTGCCAGCGCCTCCCCATCCAAGAATACCGTATTGGAGAATTGATTGCGCAAGCGCTGTGTATACAGTTAGTAATAATTTAAAACTGATTATATTTCTAAGTCTATAAAATATATATAATACATTACGAAGTTTTTTCAAAGTAACAGCGACATGGTCATTCCATTTTAAATTTTTATCGATTGAGATTCCGAGATATTTTACAGTGTCAACGGCTTTAATAATTTCGCAGGCACAGCTAAAGTCATCGGTTTGTTGGCAATGTGGCGCGTGCATCTTTAGTAGTTTTCCTTCACTAGGCTCTGACCTTCTTGAAATTGAAAATGGTATATGTACAGTCTTATCAACATTAAGTGTGAGTAGGTTCTTATTTAGCCATATGTGTATCTTCTTCATTTCTGCGTTAGCTTTTTTGTATACCTCACACCAGGTCTTTCCACGGAAAGTAACAGCTGTATCGTCAGCGTATGTAATTATTGTTCCATCTGTTTCAAGGTTGCACAGGTTATTTATATAAATGATGAATAAAATTGGGCCGAGAACAGTACCTTGAGGTACTCCGCAGTTGATTTCTTTTGTGTCACTTATAACATTATTTATTCTAACTACTTGATTGCGACCAAAGAGATAGTTTTTAAATAAGTTCAGAGTAGAACCTTTAATTCCTATATCTTTTAACTTCTCTAGCATTAAGTAATGGTCAACTGTATCGAACGCTTTCGCGAGGTCAATGAATAATGTAAGGACTTTTTGGTTTTGGTCCATTGCATTATATATGTTGTTAGTTAGTTGGAGAAGCGCGTCATCTGTGCCAAGTCCTGGTCGAAAACCAAACTGATTTTCAGACAGAATATTGTTTATTTCAAGGAATTTCATTAGTCTTCCTTTTATACATTTCTCTAGGATTTTAGAGAGGTGTGTCAAAATTGAAATGGGCCTATAGTTTTCTGGTTTGGTTTTTTCTTTGCTTTTATGGATTGGTATGATTGTCGCTTTTTTAAATTGAGAAGGGAAGATACCTTGTTCCAAGGAAAGATTAAATATGTGGGCCAACGGCGTTGAGATATGAAATTTTGCTATTTTTAAATCATTTGCACTTATGTCGTCAATACCAGTGGCTGACCCGACTTTCAGTTCCGAAATAAATTTGAGTATTTCATTTTGGGTAATTGGTTCTAAGAAAGGGTCTTCCTCTGTAATATCTGGTCGTAATGTTGCTTTTGAATCATTCATAAACGCATCTAATTTATGTTTCGAATTTTTTATTTTTATTTCATTTGCCAGTTTACTCCCTACTGTTGAAAAGTGTTGGACAAACAAATTCGCAACTTTCTCTGGTTCGTTGCCGAATTACTTTGTGAACGCAGCAATTGTTTCCTATGATTGATGTGATTGAATAATTACATAAATAGCAAGCAAATACTACATACGCAAGACTAGAAGTTGTCATTTCTAATTCAACTTATTACATCTCCGATCGCACCCCATATCTGGTGGCGCTCTATCAACTTGATCTTCAATTTTTCACATATACATGACATATCAGCGGCCATGTTCATAGTTTTTAAACAAACCCACTCATTGATTGAAAAGTCAAAATTAATCGTCTGTCGAATTAAATTCAAAATTTGAATTGTTATTAAAAGAATTTGAAACAAATAATTAATATTTTTTATTATATCCATTTCCCCATCCAGCTAATGTCGGGTTGGGGGATGGAGGTAGCTCCACCATCCTCTAGGGCCTCCTGGATGCCTAAGCGGCTGGCCATTCCGACTTCTTCCCCGTTGTCTTCTTCCTCATCGTCTTCACTCTCCTCTGAATCTTCCAAAGTCGACAATATAGTATAAGTTATTGATTCTTGATTCTTGAGTTTTTTCAATGTTATTTTAATTATTATTTTAACCGACATTTGTTGTCTACTAAATCGATCTATCAAAGGATGTTCTACACTTGAACACTTGCAATATCTGGGTTTCTCACTCAGAGTGCACTAAGTGTCTTCATTGTAGAGAAAATCAGAATAATGAAATGTTTTTTTCAGTAGGTATTTATTGATTACATAGTTCATGTTAGTTCCTGGCCGGAGTGTTTCACACACCGGTGCTCGTTTAGCAACGAGTTGCACAGAGCGTTTTTCTAGCATATTTGTCACATTAAAAGTTTGTTTTCATAGAAATGTACCTATTAAATAAAATAACATAAATACATATTTTTCAGAAGTGTTGATTAACACAAAAATACAATCTACAACAATTTGCCTCATAACCAATAGGTTAGTCTACGGCCAAGGGAAAAAATTGACACAAATACTATACCACATATAAACGCGTTACAATATTGTTTAACATAAGAAGTAGAAGGTCCGAAGTCCATTTTCGCGATTATGCGAGCATACTTTTGAGATTATGTAATCAAGGAATTGAAGTCAACAAAATGCAGTTTATAGAAAAAAATATCACAAAATGGCGGATGTCACCTTGACATTATTGGCTGAAGCCAGAATGACTGAATTTTAGCTCATCTAAAGAATCATTGCAACTATGGACTTCGGACCTTCTACATCTTACCTCTCTTAACATGTGTCTGAAAGTGAGAGAAAACACCTTGTTCTATCTTATTTTGTTGAATATATTTTATCTTTTTTTTCAGAAAGTAAAAAGGACGTTATGTGTTAATGGGCTTTCTCTAATTTGTTTTTTCACTAAATATGGTTAGAACTGTCAATAATTAATACACGAATATATTGTATTGTCGTATATTGAAAAGTGTATTTCTGGTAAGTATGTATACAAATAATTACACTAAAAATTGCAAATTGCAATGGAATTTGAATTAAAAATGGTTTACTATTTTTTTCAGAAAGTAAAGACAGCATGTTAGGCTTTCCCTAATTTGTTGCACTAAATATTGTTAGAATTGTCAATAATTAATTGATATTGTTACCTTTCCAACATTTTAAAAATAATTAATACTAGATTAAGCAATCTTAAGTGCGTGAAGTAATAGAAAATAAACTGTACTTTCACGGTAAATTTTAATTTTATTTCCCCCTCGATCTCATCTAACTGTGAAGAACTAAGCCTCCTAATCTTGAAGCAGGATGATAAATGTAAGAGTCTGAGGAGGGGAAAGGAGCTCGATCGAACCAGGTTCTCCTACTCTTGTTTTCAGACTATTTTATATCACAGAAAGTAATTTTTTCGTCCATCTCAGAGAAACTCGTTCAGGGTCAGGGTGGATAATTATAACGCTTCTCTGACAACGAACAAGTTCAGAAATCCAAATCCCCACTCGAGTCGCTCCCACCTTTTGTCTTAACATGTCTCGAGTATGATCGAATTCAGTTCGACTTCTTTCTACCAACTATATAAGGGTAGACGAAACCGAATGAAGACACAGAACGATTTGGACCTCGACAAAAACAGCATCCAAATCAAGTATCGAGAGAATCTCTTGGAGACATCATGGATTTGAAGTTAGCTGTAAGTACTTCAACAACTTTAACATAATAAATATTTCATTTTGTACTTTACCTAGAAGTGTTGTTCATTACCGGCGTGGAGATCTTTATCAATTAAATGTGTACATACTGACACATTCATCATTCCCTTATCAGTTATCAGTTATTCATAGCTCATGAGAAATAACTAAATAATATAGAACACGATAAATAATGAAATAGGAATTAAATCAAGTTACCCTATATGAATTTCCGTTCGTTAGATTGTTCTAAGGCTTACTACCACTGTACCTACATGTTTGTTTTAAGACATGCATGAATTGTCAAGATATCTTTCAAATAAATTGTAAAGATCATTCACAAATGAGTATGATAGATTTTAAGAACGTCCATGATATTTCCAAAACATTCCACAACGTACCTACCCAAAAGTAGGTATACTTAAATCTTTTAGAAATTAATTAAACACACTTAAACAGTACTTCCTCTTAACAATAGACAATAAGGAAAATACGAAAATGTTAATTTCTTTTTAATTTCATAGAATATAATAATAAAGTAGGAATAAAAGTACTACTCAACAATAATTATGAATTTATTTTCATTCCGAATGTATTAACACCCATTATAGGTAATTACAGTCTTTTATACATATTGAAGAGTTGATCAAGTCTTATACAGATAAAACATAATACTAATTAGAGACATCTGTATATAACACATCTTCAGAACAGCTTAATCACCAATTAACATGTAATCAATAATTAGTCTTGTGATCATCCTAATAAGAAAGCTAAGACAACGTCATGGGTTCATAGTTTTGTTTCTATAATTATGACAAAATTACTGGAATTGTTAATCTTGCGTATGTTTTGAGCATGAGATGCATGGAAGAAGAAAGTAAAATAATTATTCAATTGGAACGTTAAACTACCTTATCACATCTATACAAGCATGTTGTCTCATTGAACCCAATGTGCAACCTACAACACTAATAATACCTTGACTTTTCAGCTGATAGGCGCCATCTGCGTGGTCCTCTACTCACCCACGGTAGCGGCTTTTGGACACGAGCAGTAAGTAACTTATTCTCAGTGGTAGAGAGGTCAGAGGGAAGCTGGAGATTGCTCTCCTTCAATCCAAGTCACATGCATTGCAATGAATACTTGGTACAAGTAAAAACGGTATTCGAAAGAATCCGATTGGCTGAAATGATATATGATGGCACCTTCAGAAGAAGTCTTTTCTAACTCGTTATCTAATTCAAATGGATGAGTTCTCATTTTATTGATAACAATGATTGACTCTCAGGGAACCTGACCAGCCACCAATCCGTTTCTTTCGACCGTTTCGATTATTTCTTTGGAATACCGTTTTTACTTGTGCCAAATGTACATGCGATAATACTAAGTGAAAAGTATTGTGGAAGGTCGAGAATAACTTAAGACATTCAAAAGGATACCAACAATAATAAACTTGTTATAACTTTTTCTCCTGGGCATCACCCGTGTGTAAGCTACTCATTTTTATTGTCACCTGAATCATATCCATTGAGTGATAAAATTTTGATAAATAAAAATGTTTTGGAACCAAAAAAAAATACTATTACGAATGTTGTCAAAAGTAATTACTAATCCCATCGTTTATTTTCAGTGTCCACATCAAAGTTCACCTTCCACACCTGATCAACGATGTCCACCACGAGAAGAAGCTGATCCACCATCATCCCGTTCACACTCACGACCACGAACACAGCCACGACCACCACGACCACCACGACCACCACGAGCACCAGGTAGAACACCACGGCCATGGAGGTGGCTTGAGCCTCGGTAGCTCCGGGGGCGGCAGCGGCTACGGAGGATCCGGAAGCGGTGGAAGCTTCGGAGGATCCGGGGGTGGTGCCAGTTTCGGAGGCTCCGGAGGCGGTGGAAGCTTCGGAGGCTACGGGGGCGGTGCCAGTTTCGGAGGCTCCGGAGGCGGTGGAAGCTTCGGTGGCTCCGGAGGCGGTGGCAGCTTCGGTGGCGGCTATGGAGGACATTCGTCGTACAGCGGTCTCTCGTCGTACGGAGGCGGCGGCGGCGGCGGACATGGACATCACAGCTATCATTAGAATCAAGAACTGAGGGATAATTTCCCAAATCATCACATCTCAGATGGAAGTCATTAGTTTGTAGTCGCGTTAATCAAAATAGTTTGTGTTCACATCATTGATCATCTGTTTTACTGTACATATTTTGTTACTTTTGTTAAGTTGTTATTTACTGTTGTATTAAATGTTTGACTGAAAGAAATTCACATTCTCAATATCCCTATGGCCTACCTTCTCCAATAATTAGACAGTGAATTTAGTTGCTTAGAGCAAGACAAGCAGAGGCGTATATCATTTCGAACCTTTCTAAGTTGCACGTTCTTGATGAAATCAGAGGTACGTGGACTCGTATAGACTAATTACAGTTTTTGCAAGGAGTGGAGCAGATAGTTGCAGAGAGAGAGATTAAATAATAAAAATCAACTTCTGGGTCTCTTCTACATCAGTGCGTTTCGCTCCTACTTTTCTAACCAATCAGTTGAGTTAGCAACTCGCCACTCTTTTATTTGTATCAAGAAAATGACAGTCCACTGAATACCTATTTATATCATTATAGTGTTGTGCAGAGGAAGTAGTTCCACTTATAAGTTGATATTATTTGGTGATGACGTTAGAAATTCAGAAATTCAATAACAACCAAAAGCTCTAATCTATACGAGCTTATGTTCTGGGAAAAAGTTCTGCGTAGTACCTCGTTGACTGATAAGCATACTGAATATGATGTATGAGAGTTGCTGCTTTCTACCTTGGTAATATTGTCAAGACACCCCTAATAATTTGAGTCAAGGTGGTGTGAAGAAGTATTTCTCGACAAAACAATTTGACAAATATTTCAATATAAGCTCAATTCAATACATTCAATAACTCTTAAAACTTGGCCGATTCGGCTGAAAATTGGCAAAAAATATTACTATATTATACTTATTTTATTATAGTATTTCAAAAATAGTTATATATAACGCTAAAAAAAGTAACGCTATAGGACAAAGGACACCGTGAGTCTTGGTTCAAAGCGACCGAAATGTAAAGTCGTGTGCAAATTTAAGTTAAATTATGATAATAAAATATATGTAATTCGTTGTGTTTTAAACAAGTATGTATAAAGTCACGACACGGGCATGCAAGTACTTTGGTAGGTATTTATTGTGTTTAAATCAAACACCACTGTTACGCACTCTGCCTCCAAATTATTTGTTGAATGAAGTGAAATAAGTCAAATCCAGATAATTCAAACTTTAATTCCGAGTTATTCGACTAATACCCAGTTTTCAATACTCGGCTACAACCACAGTATGGGTCATTCAAGAAATGGCATTGGTTGTTGCCTTGGCAATATAGTCATACCAACTGTTTCATTAAAATTTAGCTGAGTATCGAAAAACATGGCCCTGAATGTATTCAGAGATTGTAAAGATGTCCCGTTAGCTTGTCATTGCTTGCCATGGTCTATCTTTGAGAATGATTCGAATGTAATGTAGGAGATTGTCATCGTGTAAAACATTATAATTGTTCTAAACCACACATGTGAAGGTTTATGTAGTGTTGGAAGTAAATAAAACAGACATCACACATCATAGGTGTGCTAACTCGTTTGTTTGTAATAATTATGTCGTATACTATATCAAAATGTAACATTATAACCAATATTAGTCTAGGTGTATGCCCTGCCACAAGATAGTTAATCTTCTTAGGGTATACAAATCGATCGCTAATAAAATGTACATGTATCAATTTCTGGAACAATAAAAATCTTGAATCTTGAATCTTGAAGTTCATCCAATGAAAATGTCAAAAGTATGTAAGTCAACAAAAAGAAAATGCAATGCCGTCGGATTTTCTACTGACAAAGCAGCAATGAACCAGAAACGTTTCCTATATACTCCGGTACAGTTCTCTTTCCTCATATTTTTAAAAATATTAAGTAATGGAAGAGAAATTGAGACAATCTCTATAATTATTCCATTGAACTTGTCTATGGGAAGGAAGGAAGGTAAAGTGTGCTACTGAACCGTATTATTGCTCAAGAGAGAGACAAAGAATTACCATTGATTTTTTCGTAAAATTTCTACTTTCCCGTCTATACTACACACACTTGGAAGACATTTTAGTTGCTCTATAATCTAGGTTATTATGATTATAATAACAATAATGTCTAGTCATATGACAATACCAGCACAGAGTTCCCGTTAGGCTCATTACCGTGAAGGTATAGTTTATATAAATCATCATGTTATAGGTTCGTCTCAATCGGTTAGCCACAAAGCACAAGTGACATTGTGGCTTCTTCGAGTCATGTGAAGGATCGTCATGGCTTTTGAAAGACTGGTGAGTGACATCGTTTTTGAAACAAATAGTGATTCGTTTGACATTATGTCATTTGTGACAACTAAGCAATCTCGTGTGTTTTCAATCTTTTACAGATATTAATTAATTTTCTTCTAGTGGTCGCCTGTGGAGTTGCATTTAAGGATAAGTAAGTGTTAGTTTTATCTGTTTCTTTAGAATTATATCAATCTTGGATTGTGTCAATGTTCAGAGATTACTTAATCTCTGAAGTACTTAAATAGAGTAAATTTAACACGTTCAATTCAATTCAATTGTAACACGTTGTGTGGGGTTGTTCTCCTTAGACGATAGTGAAAACATTTACTATGACATAAATTTATATGGAAAATATAATATGTCACATCATAGGTAAGTCATCATAAATCCTAACCATATTTTTCTTATTTTTATTTGCAAAACATTCCGAAATAATTAAAAATGTAATGGAGTCGTTTACGAATTATTGTAGAGGTGTCTCGTCATGTTTCCATACTTTTTACGGCTCACAGATCCAATATTTCATCTCATTCGTTTCCACCAGCACCAGTTTTAATAATGACAATTGCTGTAGGTACTTTAAAGACGATACCTTCTTTGAGTCTTTCGTTCTGATTCTATGTAAATGTCAGACTTACATAAATAATGTGATGAAGAATAAGACTTGTCTTCGTTAATTTCAGGTCCTTCTTCGATTACTTTAAAGGCATCTTCGGGAAGAACCCAAATGCAATGAATCCACTTGTACCGATGAATCCGTTGATTCCTACGTTACCAGGAGCAGGGGGAGGTCAGGGCCAAGTACATCACCATCACCACCACCATCACCATCATCACTCACAACAGAAATATGGCTGGAGCGCGCCATCGCCATATTACGACTACTGGAAATAGTTCCATCTCCAGATCCTCTTGCATGGAGTGGTACAATAATAAACATTTATTTTAGATCAAATATTAATACTCTCTTTGAAGTTTGTTTTTTAGAGTGTTTGGTAATCGTAAGCCAAGGTAAATACTACTAGGGAAACTACTTGACTCTATTCTAAGGAATTTCATTGAAACAGATTTAAAATATAATATAGCCTTCGGAGAAGATGTAACAAAGATGTAATAAATAATTATTGATGGATGCACAAAAATAAAATTGAAAATATTGAATGTGGATTGTAGCGAAACCTTCTTCCAAAATGTGTAACTATAAAAACGTAATATCGTTAGGGCAGTTCGTAATTACTTTCTTTATTTACTACCCAATACAACTATTGTATAACATCTGTGAGGAATGAACTTTATTGAGCATTTATGAATGAGATTTAATGTAATTCCTACATAATTGTGATTACTTAGTAATAATAATATATTTGTATATATCTAATTCTATTATTAAAATTATATTGAGTTCCTCACTATATCAATTTATTTCTGAACACTTTCACCTTCTGGTTGGATGACAGTGATCCACTGTTCGTCTTGCGGCCAGGGCGCATGCGTGTGGCCACAACTGGTTTTCAGCGACAATGCGAGATAGTTGTTTCAAGTACTACTTGTGCCAGATACCGTCATAATATTTAAATAAGACAACACTACTTCCTGTTCAAGACCAATGAACTTTTTAATAACAATGAGTAACGTTAAATGATCAATTCAATTCATTTGTATTGCCAGCTTCTTGGCCAGGCGCTTGGCTTCGCAGTAGTACAAAAAGACGATATTTAACATTTTATACATACTCATAAATTGAACAAATAAACTATACACACTCGCAGTCCAACTTGTCCTATAGTAGCAATTTAGCCAGTTAAATAAAGAAATAAAAAAAAACTAATCAGTAAACTTATTTTTGTACAAAAAAATTGTGGATTGGTTATAAATATCATACGCAAATAGCAAGGATGAAGGTAAAGAGAACTATGATAATGCGCAATAATCAATAATTAATAAGATTTTTAGAATTAAGAAGGTTTGTTATAAATAAATGAGTGAAAGGTATGGGAACGCGTGGTTATATAGGATGCTTTTTCAGGGAAAGTTCAATGAGTGAAAGACTAGAAACAATTCAACCTAAAATGACGTTTGCCCGAGAGTCAAGTTTTTGAGAATGTCTTGATATGAATAATTATTAAATGTTATGATTGACATGTGTTAACTCTAAACAGCTGAAGAAGTTAAACTTGTTTCTGCTGACAAATTGTGATCGACTTAGGAACGCTATCTAAATGTACAGGATACTAATTTTCAACTCTGCGTCAATTAACATTAAAATTTCTAATTGTGTGACGAAGTGTGCTGATTTTTTGCCTAATCGGAATTAACAGAGGATCTTTCCTTGATAAGACATTAACGTCCGTTGGAAACACGGAGAAACCTTGAAACAAACTCATTTACATGAAAATCAACAATGACACAATTAATAAAGAGTGTAAGAAAGCGTTGCAGGAAGAAAATGAAGAGTTGGCGGGCCTAGAAGAAGATGTACTGACCAAATAGAGAAGATAAGTAGAGCTTAGAAGATGGTTGAAGATGAAAGAATAATTGTAGATAATGTTTACTTATGGCGCATGAAGGGGAGAGCGAAAATGAGGATAGTGAAGAACAGAAAGACAGATTGATAAGACGGATTGGCCAACCGGTATCAGTATAATTTATATACCTATTGTAGAGTTCATTTAGATTTTATGTAATTGGAGAAGAAAAACAATTAATAAAACAATGTATTGTGCAGACTCATGAACAATCAGGAGCTGTCTTTGTTCCACTAAGTCTTTTATTTTAAACTCTCATTTGTGATCGTGTCATTATTCAGCTTGGAGAGTTTATAATAAGCAAAAACAGCGAATATTATTGGAGAAATTCAAGACACAATATTCTAGATTATTTATTTTCAAACGCGTCTTGCTTCGTTGACCTCTGACATGAGTAATAATCGATTTTCTTCATCAATTAAAACCCGACGCATGTGCATTCGAGTGAAATATGTCCCGGCTGTCATGTAGCTTGGCAGTCTGGCGCTCGTCTCGGCACATCTTCGCTTTCCCCGGTCTCGTGTCCGCGTCACATCAGAAGAGCAGCATGAATGCAAATCAGGAGGCTCGCGACATTTCTCTGCGCGCAGATTGCACTTGCACTCTGGTCAGACCAATCCTCTACACCGGCATTTACTCGGGACTTACGCCGTTCTCGTGGAAGTGCCGGCGAGAAACAGGAGGCAAATTCTGCGTCTTCAGACCTTCCACGTTTTGGTCACTCATATCTTTATGCCTCATTGTCATTTTCTCAGTGGTTGCTTTGAGCAACATCTACACGTTTCTCTGGAATAACGCCTCCCCATCTTTGGACGTCATTAGCTATTGTTTTGTTTCCATTGAAACCGGGTATTTGATGAATGCTATTCTGTTGGGAGCTTTCGGTTTGTACCGCGCCAAAATCAGGTCAGCAATGCTCAACTATACTTCTACGATAATGGAGGACGAAACCAATCGCATCGCTTTCGCAGATGTCTTCACAGGAAAAATGCGAGATAGTATTTGGTATCGATGTGTCTTTGCTGCGCTTGCTTCACAATTGACGACAATCATAGGCTGGGTTTTCATCCTCATCAATTACATGTACTTCGAGGAAATCGATGAATTTCCTATTGGCGCTGCTTCTTGGGTAGTCACCAATATTGCAACTGCCGTACCACTAAATTACTGTTTTCAATTTGCTAGTAATTGCTACTTAAACACTGTAACTTTGGATAGTCTTTATTTGTTGGTTGAAAATACCCTCAAGGAGTATTTGGTGGACGAGGAACAAATTTTTGTTCATAATATTGACAATGAAAGCAAGGAGATTAAAATGTGGCAGTCAATTCGCATTCATCCGGCTTTTCTTGATGAAAACAATGTACCGAGGACATCTGGAATCTCAAATAAGGTAAACACACTTTTTTTAATATTTTTACAGGATTGGTCAAATTTATTAAATTTATAACTTTTAGATAGCATAACCAGACTTATGAAAATCCATTTTCAAAAGTATAAAAATTTCTCTGTTCTCTGTTTTTGTGTGTGTTTTTGCATGCACTGCTGACAAACCTTTCAACAAATCGATATGAAATTTTGCACACACACTAATGCCATGAGCGGTCGCATGTACTTAGAGGCTTGGACAAGATCCTGTGATTGGTTGAAAATTGAAAGTGAAACCGTTTGACCGATCAATTTCAAATTTTACATGGGCATTGAGACAAACATTTTCGGAGTTCATGACAATTTTCAGTACATGCTGTCAAACTGGTCTCTCTTGCATTTCAACGTCTTGGCTGCGTGGAGCTATCGTCCCATGTGTCTTCCCAGTTATTCTCCCGGCGTCGCCAGCTGCCAGGTCCGCGTCCCGACGCCGACGCGTCTTCTCTCGACGCCCGCCTGGTGAAGCTGCGTCAAATGCACGGCGTGATGATCGACAACATCTACCGCCTGAACGAGTGCAGCGACCCGCAGCTGCTCGTTCTGTTCGCCATGCAGTCGCTCAACATCATCATCCACATCTACATCGTCATCCGACTGGCCGTGACCAGGGTCAACTATCACCTGTTCATGTTCTCTTTCCTTCACATCGTCAACAATGGAGCTCCGATGTTAGCGTTGTTGATCTACGCCCAGGAACTCTTCAAAACAGTAAGAAATATTAAACATTACTTTTTACAAAATTAATTATTATTTCTACTTGATCAATTGATTATAGTGACAAAAGCGAAACATTATTTTGAACCCAATCTCAAGTCATTCAAAGGTTAAGGCCACTCTACCCTACGTCATAGTTCACAATGCAATGGCAATCACCAAAACCCAAGGAGAGCGCCATTTTGTTTTGAAGGGTCACTTTTCAATCGAATATCTTTCTCCAGTGTGACTAGATACAATAATGCGGGTTGAGCTGAAGTGTTCATAAAAGATCGCTCCTCAATGTTTCATATGACACTTTGTAATGACTGTAATGAAAATGCTTCCTGAACCCAAAAAGTGGGGGGCGAAATACGGCAAAACATCGACCACATGGCGCCTGTCAGACAACATTAAACTGGACAATACGAAATAAATAATCACATACCTGCAATTCTAGCTGACGAGTATTCCTTATTTTTACCACGTTTCTTCCTAGTATCAATTACACATCACGAAACATTGCCTACTCGCCTGTGCCGTCACTCTATTTATTACGATTGAACACCATATTTAAACTTTGATTCCACTAAAATGTTCACGATATCAATATTGTCTGCATGCGCAAGTAAAAAATAGATTTCAGGAAAAGCTACTATTCTAATTGTAATACAGGTTGTGAAATACTATTATCAAATGTATATTATTCTTACGTGTACAGATATTATCTGAGTTGAAAAAAAAACAATTGATGAAGTCACGGCCACCTGTATATTGAATTTATGCTTCTTCAAAATTTGAATAGTACCGCCAACCTGACATAATGTATTCATACGCCATGACGTAAGGCTCAGATCAAAATCATTCAGTGAAATTTAAATATGGTGTTCAATCGTAATAAATAGAGTGACGGCACAAGCGAGTTGGCGATGTTTCGTGATGTGTAATTGATACTAGGAAGAAACGTGTTAAAAATAAGGAATACTCGTCAGCTAGAATTGCAGGTATGTGATTATTTATTTCGTATTGACCAGTCTAATGTTGTCTGACAGGCGCCATGTGGTCGAGGTTTTTGCCGTAATCGCCCCCCACTTTTTGGGTTCAGGGAAGCATTTTCATTACAGTCATTATAAAGTGTCATATGAAACATTGAGGAGCGATCTTTTACGAACACTTCAGTACAACCCGCATTATTGTATCTAGTCACAGGAGAAAGATATTCGAGTGAAAAGTGACCCTTCAAACCAAAATGGCGCTCTCCTTGAGTTTTGGTGATTGCCATTGCATTTTGAACTATGACGTAGGAAGTCACGTGGGGTAGAGCCCCCTTAATACGGAATAAATGAGGTAGTTATATAACATTGTGTAAAATAGCAATTTAAGAGAAAATCTGTTTTCCATAACACTGTTAATCTGTACATCCGCCTCTATATATTGTGATAAAACTCAGTGATACACTTGTTTTGCACGTCATCCCTCTGAATACACATATCTATCTAGTTAGGCAACTAATACTACGTCTGAGTGCGACTGGTAGTCGCTGTAAAAGGGGTAAATTTTATCAGGACATTCAGAGCCGGGTGTACATCTACAGATATACTACATTTTCAAATACTTTTTTAGATGATGATCAAAATATCAAAGTATATACAAATTGTCAATAATCATGAAAAAATAAAATAAGTTTTCTGAGTATGGCACCTCCACCAAAACGTTTTAGTAAGGAATTCATAATCGGACTATAACTAATTGGTCCGTAAGTTTATTTCAATTGTGATCGATATTTTCCCCTACAGTCGGAGCGAATAACGTCCTACTTGCTGAGCTACCCGATCTCACGTCTCATGCTGTCCTCCGCGACTCAAGTAAGCCACAAGTCGTGTGTAAATCATGGCACCTCCACTTACTGCACGGTGTTTAATTACATCTCACTTCCAGGTGGAGATGTTGCTGCGCCAGATCCAGGCCAGACCTGCGCAGTTCACTGCGAACAAGGTCTTCACCATCAGCACTCGCTTACTGGCACCGGTAAGATGATGGAAACTAACACAATCGTTGTTACAATTCAAGCGAAATCACGTCCTACTTGAGAGGTCCCGGGTTCGATTCCCCCGACCGATCCTTCCCAACTGATTTTATTTTTCTCAGTCGAAAGACAAATGCTGGGAAGGTAGGCTACTAGACCTCATCCTTCCCAACTTGTATCCTTATGTACCTATTCTTCGTCACCATCCCCTTTTCATCATTATCATTCGTATGCCTCGATTAGCTTACATTTTGTAGAAAAGTGCGACGATAAATACACTAATATGAAATTCGTGAGTTTCTGCAATTGTTGCAAGAGTGTGAAGTACCTGTTGGGGCTGAAAGCGATGTATGTTACAAGTACTGTAATTAGCAAAACGTACTTACAACATGACAATTATTACGGCCAATAAAAGCAAAAGTTTTTGCAGAATCAGCATAATTATTGGCCACCTAGTTTTGGAGAAATAATCGTATTACTACATCTAATTATTCTAGAACGACTTACTGAAGTCTGGCTAAAGTAGGATAAAATAGTATTGTAAAAATATATTAAAATAAATTATGCAGCTTGTATAAAGGAAAATTTATTACGAGAATGGTCCATAAAATATGTCTGGGCATTTAGTTGCGCAAAGCATTTTGTTGTTGATAAAATTATGAAACAGAAGTTCTAAGTTGTTTGATGTTTTGTTCCTGCAGATTTGTGGTACAATCGTCACCTATCTTCTTGTAACGCTGCAGTTCAAGACGGTCCAGCAAGACGCGATGGATGAAGCCGTCAATGAAACCATCAAGCTGATGGTTGAGGTTCCAGCGGCTCTCTCATAGATCTCAGTACCCAGTCAACCAAGGTGTCATGATGGGAGCGTTTCATCCTTAACCTGGGAGAACATCAAATCAATAATAGTAGACGACAAAATGCACATACTGATAATATGAGAATTAACAAAATCTTGCTATCAAAATCATTATTTCTTCAGTTACGACTCGGCGGTTTTATGACTCAGGAAATAACTTGTCGCCCCAGTTCTCTTATTGTCTGGATTTATCTTGGACTTCACTGGAAATACTAATATGAAAGCTATCGACTTTGAGGGAATAATTTATTCCTCTGTTTGTTTAGCTGTGTAGTCTGCTATATTGATGTTGGTTGAAAGTGCCAGAATATTACTCGTGTGCTCCTAACTATTAGGCTAATTACCTTACTCATTAATATTAGATCACACCTTATTTCCAATGCTTGATTGTTCAACTATCATCATGTATTATCTTAACTACATTATTAACATTACTAACCTAATGCCCTTCTGGAGTAAGTCAATGACGATGGTCAGAATCAATTTGATTAATTTCTTTATTTTTGTTGATTTAATCAAGGAAACTGTCTGAACATGTCGATAAGGGCTGACCTAGTCATCTAATTGAGCTTGTTTTTATTTGGGTAGGACTCTTGAGGTAAAATAATTATTCGAACGAAGAGCAATTATTTTATTTATAATCAAAGACAACATAGGTACCTTATACTTTGTTGTACTGAAAAGTCTAAGTAATTAATTAAGTATTTGCACTCGTGGGATTCATGTTTTGCTTCTCATCTCCATAGCAACTTGATTTTAATATCTTATAAATGTGATGTAGTTCAGTTCGTTGCTGAAACAGTAGTTGTTAGTTGAAGCTGCAAGATGGCACATTCGAAGACCACCGCTCAAGAACGCGAAGAAAAGAAGGACATTTGTTTCTGTGAAAGCATCATGCCAGCTTTGAGCACGTGCAGGTTGTTTGGTCTGATTCCGATTTCAACAGGTCACAGTAAATCACCTAATAATCACCCACTATGTGTGTTTAAGATGTCTCGTCCATGGTATTGGATATCTTGGCTCCTGATTCTGGAATTCATATGCCAGTTGTATCTCGCAACACAAGTTCCAATACAGATCAGCTCTATTCAAACGATGATGTTGTATGCAAATCAGTATGTATACACGATTCTTGCTACTCTCTTGACGCTCATTAACGTAATGAAATCGAAAAGTCTTGTCGATTGCTTGAACCAAATTGCGGTTTTGAATAAATACAAATTATTTTCAAACGGTGAATTGAAATTATTTCGCAGAGGACAGCGCTTTGGGAAATTTGGAATTGCCGTTTTTCTGATCCTTCAAGTACTCCTCTGGTTGTATTACAATTTTCAATATAATTTATTCTCCACTCTACCACATCTCTTGCATTTTTTTTACTTCAAGAGCAGGTTAGTTTCTTGCATCCCGTTTCTTTTCTACTACGAATTCACTACCCTCGCTCGTCTTTACATCTTGATCTTCACCCGCTTCAACGCAACAGCCAGCAAAGCCATGAGTGTATTCCAAGATGGCGGCTATTCGGAACAAGATGTCGACGATCTGTCCCAAGAGTTTGAACTTTGGAACTTGAAAGAGACATTCTCCGCGAAGTCTTCGATCGAAGCTCTCGACAGTTTGAGAAGACTTCATGAAAGCATCTGTCAGTCTCAGAGGCAGATGAACAAGAACTTGAATCCTCAAATCCTGGTCCATTTGACAGTAGAACTGGGCATGAATGTCGTACACTGGTACCTCGTGATTCAGTACATGATGACCAAACATGCGACACCTACAGTCAGCTTCATGAACTATCTGGATTGGTTGTACATCACACTGCATATGATTGGCCTGACACATCTATTGAAAGCGACACAGAAAATAGCTGATCTGGTAAGTGAATCAAAACTTACACTTGGCCAAAGTAAAAATGGTATTTGAAAGAAACGGATTGGCTGCTGATCAGGTTCCCTGACAATCAATTATTTTTAATATCAATGAAATCAGAGCTCACCTACTAAATTTAGCCCAGACGTTATGAGGCGATGCCATCAAATATTTATCAGATAATCCGTTTCTTTCGAATGCCTTTTTTACTTTGGCCTGTGCACGTTACTTGCATTATTATATGCTACAATTGAAGAGGTGTATGGATGTATGCATCTTTCAAACATTGATAATGCTTCACATAAATCAGCAGAAAATGTAAAACGTATCTATCTCCCTTCGTGATTTGAAATTGACGTACCTACATGACTTTTACACCTGTGTTGTGAAAGAAGAACAATAACATATACACACGGATACTCAAAGTGTAATCTCTAAAATTACTGTGCTCTTATTTAGGGCGATGAACCGATGAAAAAACTGTACGCTATATCGTTGTCCCGAAATCTGGGCGTTGAAGAGCAAATGCAGGTATCAATAATCATAATCTTTTTGCATCAGAAATATAATTATATGACTCCGTATAAAGAAAGCATGTAATTACAGATGTTGTCGAAGATGATTACATGTTTCTCATTCGAGTGCGTTGAGAAGGGAATTGAATGAGTGCATGATTGTTTCGCCAGGTTCGATGGTTCCTTGCTAAGCTTGAGGCGTCGCAATCGCTGTTCTCCGCAGCCGGCGTCTATGACATCGAGCTTGGACTCCTGGGTCCGGTGAGAACTATCATATCATTTCACGTGCACTTATGTACACTCAACAAATGATAAAACGGTATTTGAAAGAATTGTTTGAAAAAAATGTGATGGCATCATCCGATGAAGTCTATGCTAACTCGTCATCTACCACTAGTACTTGAGCTCTGATCGTTGATAATAACAAGGATTGATTGTCAAGGAACCTGACCAGCAGCCAATCCGTTTCGTTCAAATACTGTTTTATGATTTGTGGGTGTACATATTTTGTAAACGAGCAAATCAAATGTTCCGTTTAAAATCTACGAATAATAGTTATTTTATGGAAGTTGAGATTTTGCTGAAAGCAGATGTGGTGTTATTTTTGTTGTGGGATGAATATTTATTAAGGAATGAATTTACGAAGTTTAATAGATTTCTTTTTAAGACAGGATAATTGACAATGGCATCTCAATATGTTATATTGCCATGACAACAACTGATTCACCATGTTAACACATTGTTGGGAAATTGGAAATTACATCTCAGTTCTTCTTCTTTGATTGGCACCATGGCGTTGTAATTTGGCTGGCACAATGTAGTTTTTTCACGCCAAAATGTCCCATAATATTATGTGAATTGTGAATATCATTTTTATGAATGCAAATTTTACATTTCTTAAGTGATAAGGTGTGTTTGTCATTATTATTTGTGTTGCTATTTAGAAATTCACTGGAATAAAATTTCATGAGACTTCCATTTATGCTTGTATGTATTTTTAAGGTTTTAATTATGTTCCTCATCTGAAATTAAATGTATGCTTACTCACTTCTATGTTAATGGTTATGCCGTAGAGTTATGCTCAAATCTACATATACAATATGTAATTGTCCTTATAACATTTAGTGGAAATTATGACCTACAAAATAAAACGAATTACACATTTCCTACACGTGCATTGAAATCACACAATTATCTGAACTTTTGCATGCACTAAAATAAGAACGGTTGGTGTGAATTTTCGTGGCCACCTGGTTAAATATAACAGTATTTTTACGGGAACAACACGTTTATTAGACGAATTTCAGTAAATAATTATTAAACATTTAATTTGCTAAATCAAACCTATTAGTAAAATATACACAATTTTATCGGAAAGTGGGCTGCTGATTCATTGTAAATACACACAATATTTTTATTATATAATTTATGCTCATTTATAAACTTTATATTATTGATCTATCATATTTGTACATTTGTATTTGTCATTTGTCATTTTGTCATTTTGCATTATCATTAATTAAAAAATGTATAAAAGTATAATTAAAATGTATTAAATTAGTACTATTTAGTTGTATAGTTTATTACATACGTATTAAAATATTAGAAAAGGAAGAGAATACGCTCGAACTGCATATCTCATTGTTTTGTTTTAGACGATTGGTACACTGATGACCCACGTGCTTGTGGCGTTGCAGTTCAGCATGGATTCCCCTCGCCCAGTCACTGCAGCCAACATGACACACTTTAACCAACATTAGTTGTATTCGATACCACGGTTTAGTTGCTGCCGTTGGGCCAGGAGGACTGGGGTGTTTGGGGGTTAGTGTCAGTGGCGTAGGAACCGGGGGGGGGCAAGGGGGGCAATTTGCCCCCCCCCCCAACTTTCAGGGAAGAGGGGCAAAGGGGGAAAAATAAATTGAATTTCTTTTTACATAGTAGTAATTCTATAATTTAAATGATCAAATCGACCAACATTTGTGTTTAAATCGCGTTTAAAACGCATTAAATTCATATTGAAATTCAAAAATTTTCCGAGCCTGCACGGCCCAGATCCGCGAATTATTCTAATGTCCTCCCCCAGACTCAAATTGGACCTGAGGTTGTAATATTTTACCTTCTACTATTACCTACCTTACTACAAAAATCCCCAGCATACGAAACTAGATTTATAGCTAAAAAAAGTGTCAAAAATGTTTAAAAACATTAAAAAAAAATGCTTTATGACACTTCTTCAGTTTTTGTATTCTTGTAAATCCAGTTGCGTATGCTGTGGATTTTTGCGGTCTTAAATGTAAGTATTAGTGGTACTTATACTCATATTTAAACGATTTAAAATACCCTTTTACGCCATTTCAACCTCTAATTTCCCAAAATTTTCGCTTGTTGTCGAAAATTTCTTTTCTGGCGTGATTCCTTGCCTCCACTAACTTCGAAAACGTTCCTACGCCACTGGTTAGTGTGACGACCTCCCTCCACCTGCTATCAGTCTCTCGACTGGACGGCACTGGCTGTATGTCACACCGTCCATTGGAACGGACGTTAAGCCGTTGGCCTCCTTGGTGTCTGTCTTTATCGGGTTTATCGGTAAGTATCGGGTTTCCTCTCCTCCCTTGGCCTTTTCTATCCTCACTAGTGAAATTTCATTCCGTTAAGGGAAGAATCACCATCAACAGTTTGATCCGCAATCATATCAACAATCGCACAACAATGTGAAATGTGAATTCTGTTTGCTTTGTTTTGTTAGGTCGTGTGATGTTTTCAGAAAGTATTAATATTTGGCTTAAAGATATGAATTAGTTAGAATTAATTAGAATTAGTTTTAATTTCAATATTCTCAAGAACTAAAGCATTCAATTTGTCTGACACAAATAAAATCGATCTATGTCATCATAAAAACAGGAGGAATATAGTTATCACTTAGTTTAGAAGTTATTTGTAATTCGTGCAGGTATTAGTCAGTATCATTTCGAAGTACTGTGAATAATGTGTTAAGCCCCATTTACACGGTAAAATTTCCTGTAAAATCTTTTATAAAATCTTTTCGTAAAAGAAATTTTACCGTGTAAACAAGCCAATTTGATGGTAAAATGTTTTGTTGGGTTGTGTAAAACCTTTTATGATATAAAACATGTTCTATTTCTGTAAAAGATTTTACGAAAAGATTTTAAGAAAAGATTTTATAAAAGATTTTACAGGAAATTTTACCGTGTAAATGGGGCTTTAGAACTCAGAATACTCGATAAAATAAATAATTCCTTTACGCTCGACTGACGTGTTTTTCGTTGCAGAAAAATACAGTGTAAATGAGAAACTTCACGAATCGATTTTAACCGATAGTTTATGTAATCATTTATTGACTAAACTTAAATTTTATCTTATGCATGAATATGGTTCTTTTATGTAAAATAAAGTAGAAACCATGTAATTATATTGCCTAAGTGTAGGCAAATATGATTTTCAGTATGTGGTACAATTTCTCGGTTAACTGATGCCTGATGAGGGCAATTTAACAAATAAGCGTCTATAAATTTGTCTACTTTCCAATTTTATTTTTGCTTAAACACAACATTGAACTAGAAAATATATATATTTTCACAATAAATGTATAGCTTATTCCTAATTAGACTACCTAATTTATCGTCACTTTCTGATAATACATATAATTGTCTAGTAAAATCACTATTTTGTATACTTTCAGACACCCTCCTGGCTTATTACCAACTCCTCAGAACTACTCCCAACTCTGTTAAACTTAACAGCTTGGCAGCGATTCGCTACCGTTCATCTATTTATAAACACACTTAACTTACAAGTTTTTAAATACCTACAAACCATTGAATGTTAAATCATGGAGCTTGGATGTTTAGGAACAATGTTATGGAACAATATCTGCCACCAGAGGGTGAAGCAATGTTTTCTGTTTTAAAATTATTTGTTATGCATTGTAAGCATTGTGTGTAATTACGTTGATTATAAAATCTTGTAGCGGAGCGAGCGTCTCCACTTAAAACATAAGGCTCGAATCTCTTTTTGTTTATTTTTTATTTGTGCATTTGGCGTGCATTTGTGCAATCCAGCCAAACGAAGTAACGGATCAGGCCAATTTTTTTACAAAACTTATAGTACTATTCTGGTTATGGTCAAAATGATTTTCAGCAAGATCGGTCCATTGGGTTCATCGGAAACTTGATGTGTAGTTGATGCTGTGTTTGGCAATGGGGATGAAAGAAACGCTGTGTGTCAAAAGGTATAACTGCAATCGTTTGACCGATCATCACCAAAATTTGAATTTTGATCATTTTTACCAGCATTATAAGTATTTTTTGATAAATGTGTAAAAATCTATAATGAACTTCAAGAGTACTAGACATTTTACTGACATAAAAAAATAAATAAAAAAAAATATTGTCTCTTATTTAACAAATTTTCATCCCAATCAGTTAAGATCATATGCACTTATTGACAGTTTTAATAACTGCCAGATATGAAGTATCGAAATGATTGTTTTCCAGTGCCAATTGAATTGAATCTGATTTGCTACATGTGCCAGGGTGATTAGATGCTCTTTTCAAGTTTCGATGAAAAGCGTATACTTTTATGTTGATTGAGTGGCTCATATTTCAATTCAATATGGATTATGTTTTCTGTGCGTTGTGTACGCATTTCCGGTTCGAGAATTTGCATGTACCCGTGCTCGCTCATCAACGCGGTACACTGAGCGTTTTCCTAGTTAAATATAAGAGTATGTATGTATGGGCATAGACATATTATCACATATAGACATCTTACCGTGTCCTATAGATGTATAGTCTGTTAAATTGTTTTATTTCCTGATATAATGAAATATCAAATGAACTAAAAGAACGTCTATGGAAATGAGAAGGGGACCGATGCATGATACGAACTTGTACCTTGCATCATAAAAACTCGCTTTTGTTGCGTAACAATTATACCTACGTAAGGAAATAAGCAGCTATAATCTTTCATATACTGTGGCGTTTAGCTTCTGTTGTTTTTTAAAATCTAGACCGGGTGGAAATGAGGAAGCAAAGACGGAACGACTTTCGCCCGAATTAGGGAGGAAACTAGGAGGTTCCGACTATTTAACCATGGTGGAAATACTTGACTTCTTCATTATTCTTGTTAGTCTTCGATCGAATAGTTCTTCACGTTAGTTAACACAAGTGCAATTGAATCATGGAAAACCGACATCTTGCTGTGAGTACATTCATTGTTTTTGGATTACCTTGATGCAAGTAAGTACGTTGCACCCACGATTGTGTTGAATAGGTAACAGACAGAGCTAGTTATTACCCATATTTGCAGTAAAAATAAATTTAAAATCAAAATATTTTAACAATTAAATTTATAATAATTAAATTAATTCATTAATAGATTAATTAAATTCAAATTTACTAAATTTAGTCAAAATCAACTATAACACATTTATTTAGAGAGCACCAAATTTATGGTACATATGGATTGATTCGAAATTTGAAATTTAATTAATTAAACTGCATTTTTTATATATTAAAAATGCTTGGAAATACTCAAAATAATATCGTGAAATATGAAGGACACAGAATTATATATATTTGAAGACATTGAAAAGGGTATTTGAAAACGTAAATACCACTAATACACTAATTACTACCACTAATTCGGCATGAATATCTTCTAAACTAAGTGATATCCTAGACAATAGACATGACAATATCTCTGCAACTCTGTGATAATCGGCACGGCCAGACAATGACAGTGACATATTCTACAGCTTTGTTCTTCAATCAGATTAACACAGCTTTGTTTGTCGAGTCGAAGCAGATACACAAGATAATCCGTGATTCACTTAATGTTATCAGTCATCTGAGAATGTTACATTGGGATTTATATTGCTCAAGCTGTCACTAGAAGTTTATTTACCCACTATAACTCTTGTTTCACTTACGCTATAAGTGTTTCATTTACTCATGCATTCCTCCTGATTTTTTGTTTTCGTAATATCAACAAGGAATTTAAATTTAAATTTACGACAATGTAACTCTGATGAATAATTCATGAATAAATATGAACTCGTTAATACAACAGTTTATGGGTACCTACTAATACTAGCAGTTTTATCAATGCAATAAAAATACGATAAACACAAATACACAAAACTACAATAAAAATGCACTCACAAAGTCCAAAAATGGCTTGACTGCGTCGCAGATAAATTATAATAAAATGTAGTAATCATGACGAACTCTTCAGATAATAAACTTATTATCATTTTATCACAATTGAATCTTTATAGTCTTTTAAGATGCGGTTTTAAATGTCTGCTTTGGCTTGTACACTGGGCGTTTGCCGTTTGCACAGATGCTAAGTGTTTGTGTATACATCCAATCTGTGTTTACATCTAGTTAATTTATTCTATTGTATTTTGCTGATTATTAAGCCCATGGGTTCAGTTCCAAAAACGAGTTGTGCTACTGAAACTCCTGTAAAACTGACCTACAACAATGTAACTCGTAATGCGAGTGTGACACAACAATGACTTGTGTTTCAGATGCTGTGTGTGCTGCTCGTGGCGGTGACTACTGTAATCTCCATGCCGACGCCTGGTGGCTTTGGCGGATACGGACATGGGGGTGGGGGTGGGGGACATGGGGGACATGGCCATCAGTAAGACAATTTCAGAATGAAACACTTAGATTGTGAAACAATAGACAGAAAACAGGCTGACATGAGTGACATCACAATGTGTAGTATCTCCTAGTATATTTCAAAAATATTTTTGAAATATACAAGGAGATTAATTTATTAAGGGGTGGTTTTACAATACCTACCCGACAAACCAATTTTTTAAAGAGCTAAGCACCTCCACACCTAAAAGGATTGAGGTCTAAAAGGAGGTCTAAGCTAGGTTTTGTTAAATCATTTTCGCAAATTCGTAAAATCGCTTTGTCGAGTTATTGCCGGCAAGTACTAAAATAAAACTAACTTTGAGTCTGAATTTGGCATGAAAGAAGTCTTGAAATTCCAGATGTAAATCATCAAAAATCTTCTAAAAACTAAAGAAAATATGCAAAAAAAAAGAATGGCTCATTTCCTCAAGAAGAAGATTTTAAGAGTGATACAAAATTTCAATGCGCCAAGCTTGATTTTTGCGCCAACTGTATGGCAAGTGTCCAAATATATAAAATAAAACTAATATGAGTCAAAGCATTAATGCCAACACCGTTTATCTTGTCTATACGCACGTCACACTATATTCAGTTTCAGTTTTATTAGGGTACTTGTGTTTGTTTACACGTGTTTTGTGTTTGTGTTTTCAGCGAACACTACGTTGTGCACGTGCCACTCCACGTGGATACGAACCATCATTACTCCACCAAGGTGGTGAATGTCCCGGTGTATCACCATCACCATCACCACACGCATCACCAGGAGCACATCAAATACGTCGACAAGCATCAGGAACACAAGTGGTGATCCGTCAATCATCCACATAGTTTAGTTATCATCATCAGTCATCACCTCTTTAAATGATACTTCTGAGTGAATTGTCAATGTGTACATCATTTATCATTTCGACAAGCATAAGAAGATTTTCATTTCCATTGTGTTATTGTTCATTGTTTTGTTCATTGATTGTTTGAGAATCACTTCTCGGATTGTTTTTTTCACTAATGTAAAAAATCGTTTCATCTCATTTTATTTATAAGGTCTATTAAATATATTACAAATAAACAAATGTTGTTAATCCTTTCCCCGAATTTTATTAGAAAGTAGCACATTTTAAAAGTAGGATCCCATCCTGAAATCTCCCTTTTCTCAGATCTTTTTATTTCACAAAAAAGTTTTTATAAAGTAATGACTGAGTACACTTCTTCATACTTACAGAATAAAGATGTTTTAAAAGGTACTCAAATAGAAATATATTAAACTAGGAAACGCTCAGTTTCACGCGTTGATAAGCGAGCCTTCGTACTGCATGTATTTAGTGGACCTTTATCTTACATGCATTCATCAAAGAGACAGTGATACAAATTGAATGTTTTGATATGTACTAGTACATTTTGCATTTACTTTCAATTAAGCATAAAAATGTCAGTAAAATGGCTATTACTCTTGAAGTGCATTACTGATTTGTCAATCATAAATACTAACACTTATATTATGTGTACCAATGACCATGCAAAATTTGGTGGTGATCGGTCAAACGATTCCAGTTTTATTGGCATACAGAGTAGTTGAGTTTCTCACATATTGCCAAGCTAAGTACAAACTACTTAAAATACCTATTTTTCTGGAAATCATTAGCAAACTGCACTGGATGGTAATGAATGTTTTGTGAAAAAATTGGCCAGATCCGTTACTTCGTTTAAAATGTAATGCGAAAAACGCAGATAAACAAAAAAAAAACGAAAAAATGTATATCAACATTCTGTTTTCGTCGGCCTCTTCTAGGCGTTATAAAAAAATAACGCGAAACGCAAAACGCGAAACGCGCTTTATGTAAAACGGGCTTAACAGTTATAGCGTTTTCCTCTGGCATGCACTGAATGAGAGCAAAGAATTGCTCTGTGACGTCATGCTCTGCATTAGGGCGGCAAAAAAAGCAACCCCAGTGGAAAACAAGGATATTTTTAGTGCATAACCTAAAAATAGCAATGCAATTCATAGAATTCGTTTTAGATCATCCATTGTTGGTCGAAGCAACCATTTTTCAAGCGTCGATCTTAGAATATTCGAGTGCAATGGCTTGCACTGAGAATTTTCTCAGTGCGAAAAATGTGCTCTCAGTGCGTGCAACTTTGTCAGTGGAAAACGCAAAAACCACTCCAATGCACACTGGATTTCCCAGTGGAAAACGATACCCGCACCCTGTGCACACTGAGTGTGCACCAGTGCAGCCAGTGGAAAACGCTATTAGCATACAGGGCCGGCGCAAGGGAAAATGGCGCCCCGGGCAAGACTAATGTATGTCCCCCCCCTCCCCCCCAAATATATAAAACTTTCAACACCGCACGACCTCATTCGGGTCCGGGGCGAATAGCCCCGGGAAAATTTTGAATTTCAAAATAGGAATTGGTGCATTTTGGTGCATGCTTGGGCACCGGAAATCACGTGCTTACTCCTGTCGTAAAATACAATTTTTTTACCATGATTTCATTGTTGACGCACTTTTACAGGAGAAAAATTATAGTATTGACAATGTTATGGGTGTGGATTAAAAGAAACATGTGTGCGCAGGAGAATTGCATCATTCAGGCGTATTGCAAGGGGAACACTTGTCTGGGGGAAGCAGACCCAAACGCGTAGGATCTACTTTCACCATGGGGGTGGGGAATGTGACACCCGGAATGTGGGTCGGAATGGGGGGGGGGGGGGGGGGGGGGCAAAGCCCCCAAGTAATAGCCTCGCAGGGCGTTTTTTTAGAATTTAACAATTTAAAAGTGATTCTTGGGCTCAAAAATGGTACGAACTGAAGCAAAATACCAATATTTTTACACTTTTGACATAGGTATCATATGCAACCTTATGATTTTCTCAATACCTATTTTTGGTATTTGAGACTGGAAAATAAGTGCTTTTCTTTCTTTTCTGATTGAATGGTTACAAACCTTACCAAATCATGTGTCCTGGAATACATTTAAGACGGACAATAATTACAAGCTTATTTATAAAAACACAAGGAGGAGTAGGGGGTTGAGAAAATTTTGTATCAAGGCCGATAATTTTGGTGCAATTTTGATGCTAACTTCACCAGATTTTGTTGGGGGAAAAGCACGATATTTCTATAAAGAATTTTAATTTTGTTTGAAAGTATGAACTTGTTTTCGTGATATTTAGCGCCCCCCTACACCTTCATTAAATAAATTATATATTTTGGAAGTACCTATAAGCATTTGTTTTCATGATATTGTCTTATATTTTGAACGTGAAATTTTATAAATTTTGTAAATGATACGTCCAGGGGTCGTAAGCGCCCCATCCAGGAGGGCGCAAGCGCCCCCCTAGACCTGGCGCCCTGGGCGGTCGCCCGCCTCGCCCGCCCCTCGCGCCGGCCCTGAGCCTAGACATTGTATACAATGTCTATGCTATTAGTCAAGATCAAAACAAATTAACCCTTAAAACCAACCTATTCTGCACACAGCAATCGAGCAAGACAGTTCTGGCTGAGCCCAAAAATTGATTTTGTTTTTGTTTTTGATAAGCATTTATTATTTTTTTACAGTACATGGTTTCATGATCTCAATAATTCTCTTACAATTTTTGTTACACATAATTTAAATTCACTCAAGTCTTTGTTCATCTTCAGCTCTTCAGGCAGTTTATTATATATTATATAATAATTCTTGTATACCTCCATAAGCTAAACTATTACTTACAAGATTTGAGTTACATTGTTTAAGATAAATATCCATTTTATTTCTGGTGTTATATTCATGTCATCCATCATTCCTCTGTTGAATTACTTGTTCAAGATAAGTAGGCTTATAAGTAGCCTACGATAAGTAGGCTTAAGGTGCTGCAAGCGCGATCGATTTTGCTGCTTTTTGTAGACACTTTTTGCGATACGATTGGAGGCGAAATGGGTAAACCAAATTATTTGAAATTTTAATCGTAATTAGATAAAAGACAAACTTAGGGTTATCCCTTGATACATTTTTAATTTTTTTTTTCGTTAGTTAGTAATAATTAGTGGATTTTGGTGAAAAATTAGCTATTTTCTTGTCTTCCTGGGTGCCGTATAAAATTAAATTTAAAAAATTTGCCAAGTGATAACCCTAAGTTTGTCTTTCATCTAATCATGATTAAAATTTGAGATCAATTGGTTAACGGGTTTGGTCTCCAATCGTATCGCAAATTTCATAGTTTTGCGCGGTTTTGTTGAATAACCGGCGCCTAATTAACGATGCAATAAGCAAAAATTAAAAAGTGCTACTAAAATACAATCAGACTGATCATGTAAACATCCTGTAACAGTTACACTCACTTACGAAACAATTTTTCTCTCTCAATTTTCTAAAACGGCCGAGCGCTAGTATCACATTAAGTTTAATTTTATGTATAAAAGTAAGTGTTAAGACACTATTCCATTCTAATTTATTTACCAAGTCTAATTGGCTTTTGTACCAAACCTCCTGCAGAATGTATCGCATTGCTTTATTTTGTAGTGTTTGTAACGCTTTCAGTTCCTCTCGACTTATATTTAACATAATTGAGCTACAGTACTCAAAGTGAGGCTTAATAATTGTATTGTAGATCATAACTTTGGTCCACATTGACAATCTTCCCCCAACTCTCTTTAGGTAACCAATCTTTTTACTAATTTTCTTTCTTACATGTTTCATATGAGACTTAAAATTAAGCTTATTATCTAACATAACTCCTAGACATTTGAATTCATTCACTAATTCAATTTCACAATTATTTAACTTAAAGATCTCAACAAGTTTAGCATAATTATAATTTGTACCAGGTAACAGCATTAGTTTAGTCATGTTCTCATTTAACTTCAACTCCCAATCATGTAGCATGCTAACTTCCCCATTAAGTTCACGGGTTACGTCCTGTATATTAACACCACTATATGAAACCACCATGTCATCAGCAAATATATTTAAAAAACAGTTACTAATACACTCTGAAACATCATTAATATAAAGATTCAATAGTAGTGGACCTAACGTTGATCCCTGTGGCACTCCTAAATCACACTTATTACTATCTGATAACTCTTCCCATATTTTACTCTTTGCGTTCGACCACTCAGATATTGCTGGAACCAATTTAAAACTGTTCCTTCCACTCCATATAAATATCTCAGTTTCTCCAGTAACCTATCCCTATTAATAGTTTCAAATGCTCTTAGTCTTCTGAGATTTAAAAAAATAGCAAGAGTATTCATTTTATCTTCCTTGTCCTTCATCCATTTAATTAATAGGTTCTGTACTGCTGTTTCACAAGAATGATTTTTCCTAAATCCAGACTGGTTAACATACATTAGTCTATTACTCTCAACTCATATAGCTCTCAACTATGAACTACCGTTTCCAATATTTTATCAATTAAACTTAACATATTAATAGGTCTATTGGTTCCCTTTACTTTTGGTATCGGAACAATAAGCGCTTCCTCAATATCTTCCGGAAAAGTACCTGTCTTTAGTGAAGTGTTAATGAAGTCCAACAGAATGTACTTAATTATGCTATACGAGTCTACAAGAATTCTATGGGAAATACCATCCACCAATCCCTTTTTATTTTTTAAGTTTCTGATGATCTCGTCAAGTTCTCTGATAGATATCTCCCTGAACTCCATCATTTTAACATCACTGCAGTTACTTCTATCATAATCAACAAGATTTACCAGTCCCTTCACTCTTAGTAACTTGACATTCTCGTTCTCTTTTTTATTATTTTCTATACTAGCTATTATATGCTCAACACTGTCAATGATATAGTTGTTAAATTCATTTGTTATCACTTCGTCATCTACCATAATTTAGTTTTCGCTAATTATTTCAATAGGTTTACTATTTCTCACTTCAGTTGAAATAATACCCTTTTAAGGTCGCCCACAGTTTAATACTATCACTTTTAACGTACTCTCGTAATACTCCCTTTCTGCTGCTCTTAGTATTAATTCGTCACCTGAGTTCTAGTTAGCTAACTATTTAGTTAGCAGTTTTAGGCCAAGGCAAGAAAAAACAATAAATTATCTATTAATATCTCATCATCTTATTCATCGGATTAGATCAACAAACTTACTCAACATCGGCTTGTCGCAATGAAACTCCACCGTAACACATTCTTGAAATTCCGTGGGGGGAAAGTCGCCATGCAGATGTTTTCGTCAAGTGATTGAAAAACGGCATTGGTTTTGAATGGATGCCGCATAATTGCATAATAGCGCTAATCAATAATATAGGGTTTCAATTTCAAGTCAAATGTCCATTTAACCGGTTACTCTAAGGTCATATGTCAGTAAATGCAATCGTAATAAATCTGGTGAAGAAGACCGCTTGCATTTTTAGAAAGTATGGAAATTGTATTACAAGCCCATTATTTTCAATATCTATGTGACACTATTCAAATCGCATGCTTGGTCATTGCACCTGACTTTTGACCGTTAGCATTTTAAAAATAAAAATATAAATTCATTCTTGACATTATTTTATAATAGTCCATTTATGTATATAGTATTTGTAAATTTTTTAATTTCACCATACGACAGTTTGCACAAAACAAGTAAAAACGCTTTCTCGGATAACTCAGTCAATGAAATCAGGTTTGTAACTCTAGCCTTGCTAAGTATTAAACTGGATTAATTTTTCTAAAACAATGTAATTACAATTACCTCCATTATAAGAAGTGCAGTAAAAGTGCATTTCCTTCCAACTAGTGTGTAAACTCCACATATAGGTATTCTCCATATGTCGACGGACCGGAAATGGCTGTCGATGTCACCTCTGGCTGTCATCCAGAGACTCTCACTGTTTTGCCAATTCAGAATATGTAACAAATCATTCTCAACGTGGAGAAAATACTATTACGAGACAACTGTTATCACATATTTACATGGTCATTGAGAAAAGTGAACCTCTAGCCAATGGAGACTTGCGGTCTTCACTGATTGGTCAGCTACTCTAGATGATCCTTAGAGTTCATCAATGTATATTATTCATTTTTACGTAATATGCGAACTGGTTTATAAATTTTTTCTCCATTCAAGTCTAGGACATTAAGTTTGATCGAGAAAGAGGGGTAGAATCTCTCACTGCCTACTTTGACATTTTATGACATGTAGGTATGTGATTACCAGGAGGGGTTATCGGGCTTTAAAAGCACTTGCAAAGGAACATTGATTCAACACATCATCGAGTGTATTTGTTGTGGAATTATCAGACGTCATCAAAATGGCAGCTCTTCAGACGATTGTAAGTTATAATACGTGAAAATATTACTCATGCATCATTTGAGTAACATTTCATTAAATTTTAATTCCGTATTAAAATTAACGACAAATGTCAAATTTGAGTTACTTATAACTCCGACGAGGAAATATTCGTGTATTATTAACAATTTATTGTTCCAGCTCTGTGTGATTTGACTAAACTTTTTAAAATTTAATTGTATCGCTATAAACAGATCCACACAAAAAAATCATACAAAAATTTGATTTCAAAATGCACCTACTTTTTACTGATGCTTTATTTTAGTGTTTTCTTTAGTGTATGGTAAACAATAGTTAGTATGGAATTTACGTTGCAGCTCGTAATTGCAAAGAAAAAATAATAAAACATTAAAAATTTAAAAAAAAAATACTTAGGAACTAAAAAAGTGATTAAAATAATACAAATTCCATACTAACTATTAAAGATTATTATGTTTACAGTTCGATTTTTTGTTTTATTTTCAAAATTGTGGAGAACGAACTTAATTTTTTACCAAAAGAACCCTATGACCCCCTAATTAAACCCCGCCCCCCCCCCCCCCCCATCCAAAACAATATTTTTAAAAATCCTACTATATTGTTTTTGGGTGTAATTTTCTGACTAATAACCTACACCATAGGCAGGTACTCATTTTAATTTTTTTGGGGTGCATTGTCCCCTTAACTATTAGCTGTAATATTTTGATAGATTTAATAAAAATCAAAAAATATTATAACCAAAGATAGCTAACTGTACAAAATGTGCAAGAAAGTTGACAATCATCTTACAAATCAACTTTTCTACTGCATTTACTGCATTCTTACAATTCAGTTGACGACCAGAAACGATTTTGGTTTGATCATGGCACTTATATCAATTTTGAGAGTTTAAATAATATGCTAGCTAATATGGTTTGCTCGTCTACAGATCGTTTTGGTACTGGCTCTGTTCGCGCTGGTGGCTTGCTCTCCTCTGCCAGAACCCGGCGGCTGGGGAGGTTGGGGCCATCACAAGCAGTAAGTTATACCCCTCATCTCATACCCAGTAGGTACTCACATTGCAGTGCTAGTTCTCATTGAAAGAAGTTGTAATTCTTGAAAATTAAATTTTTTCAAAAACAGTTCGTATGAAGCGATGAAAATGTTTCTGCAAAATCGAAAATCGAAAATAATGTCATACGAAAGCGTCGTCGTAAAATACCAAACCGAATCATTTTAAAACTTGGTCCGAAATATAGTGAAAAGCTTAAATCTAAAATATTTATTTAAACTATAATTTGCATGAATTGTGTGTTTATTGTTTTATTATACTCTCCGCACATACATTACCATTAATGTGCCTAAAACTACTAACTAATGTATTTTCGCGGTTGTAAAAAATAAGCTGTAATTGGACACTTAACAAGTGTCCAAAAATAAGGTTTTCCTTATTACAGTAATTTACATTTGAATTGAGTATCGCTACACCGCCAATAGTAAAAATGTGGCTTCTAAAAGGTAAAAGTTGTCAATTGGTCTAATTAGTGAAATAAAGTCGAATTTTCAGATATCTATAGTATAATACAACACCATCAATATTTTAACCAGATTTTTGAAGATTACATAATGATTTCAATTAAAAATCTGGTTTATCTTGTATTTTTCCCAATCAGGTTTTAGTGGACCAGGACATTTGCTGTTTTCCAGTTTGTTACAATTTAATGAAGACATTTTGGGGGTACTCTTGTTTTCATAACTTCCTGTTCCGATCTGAATGTCACGTGAACATTAACCCTACTTCTCGCCGCTTGCAGTGAGCACCACGTGATCCACGTGCCGTACACGGTGCACGACCACGACTACCATCACCACGACTACCATCACCACGACTTCCACCACGACCACCACTACACACCCACCGTGCGCATCTACAAGGGCTGGCACGGAGACAGCCACCATGGGTGGTGGTAGATCAAGATTCAAGACTGACATAACCATTACAACACGCCTTCACTTTCCCGTGGCAAGATCATAAACTCTACTAAAATAGATGTTGGGCGATTAAATGAGTTGCATAAATATACTTGACCCATAAAATCTTCTTTTTGGCGAATAATAAATCAATCCTTATTACAAGGATGAGCATCTACAAAATTATTGTCCAGGTCCCGAATTATGAAGTAATGCTGTAGAAAGTAATCGTTTTAGAGTATGGTTTTGTACATGGTGTATATATCTTGTGTAGATATTGTTTCATAACCAATTCAGGTCTTCATAAATAATTTCATCTTCCATCTTCATCTTCTATTAGTTGAGAAGTACTCATTCATACCTTGTTTTTTACTGTTGTTAAAGATCTTTTTCTCTCTTTTATTTGTTTTTATAATCACATTTAGCAAATAAAATAGACCATCTGTATACAATGAATATTTATTATCCTATCAAAAATGTTTCCCAGTTATTAGTTCCTCAAAGTTATACTCGTATGTTGTCACCAAAACAAAATGAGAACACCACCACCTTCTTCATGCACTCCTCTCTCCACAATCCAGTCAATTATTCATTAACGGGGTTTAAAATCCCGTCTTAAAACATTTCATATTAAAAGGATTTTGATGTTTCCTAATTGTTCAGGCAAATGACAACTTTTTAAAGTAAGATATCAAAACCGCTTTCTTACCACCATCATTCCTCATTCTATACTCTCTTCATCGGCCTCCTAATCTCGTTCGGCGGTGCCAACAGTCAAAATTGGGGCAGATAAAAAATAACAGTACGAAATGTTATTGTTTAATTTGTAATATTAATAATTGAAAAGCAGCCTTTGCGGCTTTGTTTTGTTCGTAACAATAATAATTGGAATAATAAAAATAATACAGGATGAAATATCCCAATCAAGATGTTTTTAATAATTATAATAATCCTGATTCTTTCAAAACTTTTATAATAATTCTACAGTTTAAATTATCTATACCTAATTGAAATATACAATTATTATGTGTATATTGAAGGATCACTTGGCAAATGAAAAAAATGATCGTTGAACAAATTTGAATCAGTTCATGTCAGGTTCCATAACAATCAATGATTGTTATTATCAATGATAGTTATTCAATGAAATAAAGTTCCACAACTAGATCATAAAGATCGGAGATCCCAGACTCTGATCTGATGATGCAATCTATACGTTCCAGTCAATCAGAATATTTGAACGATCATTTTTTGTTTTCCCGAGTGTAGAAAAAAGAATATGTATGCATCGAAGCAAATTGAAAGAACATTTAAAACTTACGTTGTTTATTACATTTTAGTTCTAAGGGCCGGTCTTTCAATACTCTTTAACACTTACTTAGTGATCATTGAATAAATGTCATTGGTTGTAGCCATGCCAATATAGTCCTAATCAACTGTTTAAAATTTAGCAGAGTATTGAATGATCGGCCCTAAGTAAAATTGGTCAATTTCAATTTCTAGCCAATGAAAAAGCGTTTTGAGTTAAGCTCTGAAATCCGATTAGCTTGTGAATGAAATTGTCCAATTTGAATTGTATATAGTGTAATAATATTGTCTATTTTGTGTCTCCTGAGCAAAAAGAGGCAAAAGTATATCTATCACACGCAACGGTTTGGATTGATGTTGGTTCAAAATAGCCTCCTGAGTTGCGCAGAAAGCGCCATTTCCGTTTCCGGCTACTCACTATTGGTCAGATCACCTCACGTGGTACCACAACAAATTGATGGAACTGTCAGAATAGAGAAATCTCTATTTTTCAAACCAACCCGCGGGCTAACTAAGTTAAGTCTCGCTGCACATGCACTGATAACCATGGTATCCAGCCACGGGTTCCATGCGGTTTGCAGCCCATATAGTGTGATAAGGGCATTTTTTGAATTTATGTCAGACAGCCTACATTTGTATGCAAATCTGTTTTAGTATGAATTATTATAATGAATATTAATAAACCTCCGCGAGAAAATCGACATGCAAAGTTTGCCCTCTAGTGGCATGCATTCTCCTGAATATAAACGAACTCTAGTTCAAGTTGAGTCGTTTAGCATCGCTTGGAGCTGCGAGAGTGAAAGTCACAATCACGAATTAGCGGCGAAATAACCAGCAGGTTGAAGGAACTCCACAACATTTTACCGCACTCACGAGTTTCAAGCCAAAATTAACATTTTCAAAAATAGCTTTGAGCTGGGTTTGCATTTTAAGTTTTGAATTTATAATTGCCAAACTTTTAATTTTGTAACATTTCTAAGTATTTAAGTATTTCTATAAGTATTTCTAAGTATTATAACATTTCTGTAACATTTTGATGCTTCCAAATAATATTGAGTAAAAACGATTTTTTGCGCATTTCTGGTAAGGAAATATCGGTGTTGTATGATAGATTGGTGTAGGTATTTGGTAGATAGTGACGGCTGTCTTTAGCCACGCAATGAAAGAAGGGACATATAATCTTAAACAGCAAATGTAACACATGTACCTACCTTTCAACCGCCGAATAAGTTGATTCAAGAGGTCTTGGGTCGATTCCAGTAGTCGACCTTCCTGACTGAGGGTTTTCGTGGTTTCTCTCAAGGAAAATGTTGGGAAGGTTCTCTACTAATAGCACGACAGCCTCCTTCCCACGGTATATCCTACAGTTCATTTATTACATCATCATCATCATCATCATCATCATCATCATCATCATCATCATCATCATCATCATCATCATCATCATCATCATCATCATCATCAATGTTCATTCGTTGCCATTCTCCTAGTTGCAGAACACTACAGCAATACTTGTAATAATCTGAATCTCACTTAGTCTGAAAATGGGTCGAGAAGGATGACCACCCATTCAACATAAATCAAAAGAAGCATGATCACCGAGATAGATTTTATGAAGATTTTAGTTAGAATATAATATGCTATTCTATGCTTCCATCACCTTCAATATTCACAATTACGTATCACTTATTATCCATTTCAAGTACTTGCTAATATAACTCTATAAAAATATAGTGAATGTAGTGATTGTGTAAAAATAACATATTCCTAGGTATATTCCTAGTGCCAGTCCCTTTTAGTGTTCTCTCACTATAGATAGTACTGCCCGCTCCATCATGCAGAGATTTGCTGAACTGTTAGAAGAAAGTATGGCACTTTCTTTTCTCTAAGCTGCGTGAAAGATTGAAGTAGTTGGACATGTTGCCGAGGTGTGCCACTAGTGTCTCGTTCATAAACAGTCGACTGTAGTTTCAACTTTCAACACAAAGTCAGAGGAGGTGCCGGGTGCACACATACTGAGCGGGTGGGTTGTCTCCTAGCAAGCAGTGTAGGTGCCGGGTGCATCACACATACTGAGCGGGTGGGTTGTCTCCTAGCAAGCAGTGGAGGTGCCGGGTGCATCACACATACTGAGCGGGTGGGTTGTCTTCTAGCAAGCAGTGGAGGTGCCCGGTGCATCACACAGACTGAGCGGGTGGGTTGTCTCCTAGCAAGCAGTGGAGGTGCCGGTGCATCACACAGACTAAGCGGGTAGGTTGTCTCCTAGCAAGCAGTGGAGGTGCCGGGTGCATCACACAGACTGAGCGGGTGGGTTGTCTCCTAGCAAGCAGTGGAGGTGCCGGTGCATCACACAGACTAAGCGGGAGGGTTGTCTCCTAGCAAGCAGTGGAGGTGCCGGTGCATCACACAGACTGAGCGGGTGGGTTGTCTCCTAGCAAGCAGTGGAGGTGCCGGTGCATCACACAGACTAAGCGGGAGGGTTGTCTCCTAGCAAGCAGTGGAGGTGCCGGTGCATCACACAGACTGAGCGGGTGGGTTGTCTCCTAGCAAGCAGTGGAGGTGCCGGTGCATCACACAGACTAAGCTGGTGGGTTGTCTCCTAGCAAGCAGTGGAGGTGCCGTGTGCATCACACAGACTAAGCGGGTGGGTTGTCTCCTAGCAAGCAGTGGAGGTGGCGGGTGCATCACACATACTGAGCGGGTGGGTTGTCTCCTAGCAAGCAGTGGAGGTGCCGGGTGCATCACACATACAGAGCGGGTGGGTTGTCTCCTAGCAAGCAGTGGAGGTGCCGGGTGCATCACACATACTGAGCGGGTGGGTTGTCTCCTAGCAAGCAGTGGAGGTGCCGGTGCATCACACATACTGAGCGGGTGGGTTGTCTCCTAGCAAGCAGTGGAGGTGCCGGTGCATCACACATACTGAGCGGGTGGGTTGTCTCCTAGCAAGCAGTGGAGGTGCCGGGTGCATCACACATACTGAGCGGGTGGGTTGTCTCCTAGCAAGCAGTGGAGGTGCCGGTGCATCACACATACTGAGCGGGTGGGTTGTCTCCTAGCAAGCAGTGGAGGTGCCGGGTGCATCACACATACTGAGCGGGTGGGTTGTCTCCTAGCAAGCAGTGGAGGTGCCGGTGCATCACACATACTGAGCGGGTGGGTTGTCTCCTAGCAAGCAGTGGAGGTGGCGGGTGCATCACACATACTAAGCGGGTGGGTTGTCTCCTAGCAAGCAGTGGAGGTGCCGGGTGCATCACACATACTAAGCGGGTGGGTTGTCTCCTAGCAAGCAGTGGAGGTGCCGGGTGCATCACACATACTAAGCGGGTGGGTTGTCTCCTAGCAAGCAGTGGAGGTGCCGGGTGCATCACACATACTAAGCGGGTGGGTTGTCTCCTAGCAAGCAGTGGAGGTGCCGGGTGCATCACACATACTAAGCGGGTGGGTTGTCTCCTAGCAAGCAGTGGAGGTGCCGGGTGCATCACACATACTAAGCGGGTGGGTTGTCTCCTAGCAAGCAGTGGAGGTGCCGGGTGCATCACACATACTAAGCGGGTGGGTTGTGTCCTAGCAAGCAGTGGAGGTGCCGGGTGCATCACACATACTAAGCGGGTGGGTTGTCTCCTAGCAAGCAGTGGAGGTGCCGGGTGCATCACACATACTAAGCGGGTGGGTTGTCTCCTAGCAAGCAGTGGAGGTGCCGGGTGCATCACACATACTAAGCGGGTGGGTTGTCTCCTAGCAAGCAGTGGAGGTGCCGGGTGCATCACACATACTGAGCGGGTGGGTTGTCTCCTAGCAAGCAGTGGAGGTGCCGGTGCATCACACATACTGAGCGGGTGGGTTGTCTCCTAGCAAGCAGTGGAGGTGCCGGTGCATCACACATACTGAGCGGGAGGGTTGTCTCCTAGCAAGCAGTGGAGGTGCCGGTGCATCACACATACTGAGCGGGTGGGTTGTCTCCTAGCAAGCAGTGGAGGTGCCGGGTGCATCACACATACTGAGCGGGTGGGTTGTCTCCTAGCAAGCAGTGGAGGTGCCGGGTGCATCACACATACTAAGCGGGTGGGTTGTCTCCTAGCAAGCAGTGGAGGTGCCGGGTGCATCACACATACTAAGCGGGTGGGTTGTCTCCTAGCAAGCAGTGGAGGTGCCGGGTGCATCACACATACTGAGCGTGTGGGTTGTCTCCTAGCAAGCAGTGGAGGTGTCGGGTGCATCACACATACTAAGCGGGTGGGTTGTCTCCTAGCAAGCAGTGGAGGTGCCGGGTGCATCACACAGACTAAGCGGGTGGGTTGTCTCCTAGCAAGCAGTGGAGGTGCCGGGTGCATCACACAGACTAAGCGTGTTCGTTCCCTTATCCAAAAGCGTTTTTGTTGAAATTAACACAATCTTCCATCTAATGGAGGAATGATGTTCGCTTTCTAGTAATTTGCTGCGGGAGGATAAAATGGCTGTGTTTATAGTTATAAACAAATAAAGCAAGTGCAAGTATGGTCGGTATAGCCTTTTCGGTATAGGCTTTTTGCCTTTATTATTGATATCGCTTGGAAATTTGGCAAGTCATTAAGTGCTTCTGATTCCTGTCGAACGCCACAGGGAACGAAGAAGGTGGTGGTGTAGTACAGTCCCTAGGTGCCTCATTCACGAAAACGTTTGATGTTGTTACCGTGGTTGGTCAACTTCGTGAATAGGGGCCACAGTGTAACAATCACAAAACTAATTTAATAGTATGTTTGAATAGTTTGTATTTGCGTTGGCCCCTTTTTCAATATTACTCCGTCCTGCTCCATACTGTTTATAAGCGCAGAGAGAGATTGCATATTACGCAGCTAAAAGGATCAAGAATGATGATTGGACCTGACACAGATTCTGTCTTTGAATGTCATTAAACGCCTCTAAACAACACCTCGAAAACCTCCCATCGCCGAGCCTCAAGTAGCCGGGTTCATATCCTGGGAGGGGCACATCGGTTCACTTTCACGCCAAATATTTGCTAATACCGATGATCTAAACCATTGACCCACGTACGTGGCCTTGACCCCTCCTTGGGCGTTTAAGTCTGTAGGTCGTGAAGTGAGAAGTGACACCTTCGTGTAGGCTCGGGGATCACCGGGTATGTGGTCGTGTTATGCAGACAATCGAAAGTGGTTAGTTTCGAGAATGAGCGAGAATATGATTATAAATACCAGGCGTGGGTGTTCTTAGGTGTGATATGGGCAGTAAAACAAAACTAGAAGAGAAAGAGAAATGCACTCAGAAGACTTGACTTAAATGTTTAGTAATAAAAAGGAGATTGGAGCATAATATAAATTTACCAAGGGAAAGGGGTAGTAAATAAAAGACCGGGAAAGGTAGGATAAGGGGAAAAATTGTTGGAAAAAAGCAAAGAAATAAAGAAATGAACTCATGAACAATAACGAACCTCCAAAAGTTTTGATCTATTTTTAATGAATCGGTGAAGAGAGGGAATAAATAAATAAATTAATGGAGAAAGAAAGAAATTATGAATAAAAGATAAAAGTTTCATAACACAGTTTCATACAAAGCAATAGATCAAAAAACAGAAATTCCTACATCAGTCAAGGTATTGGCTTAGACTAACAAATAGCCATTGACCTGTTTGTTAACTGCTATTGGTAATACCGTTGCGTGCCGGCTCATTGCGTGCATGTATCACGCGTTATGTCATCTTTGCGAATATCTTGACAAATTGCAGTGTCGTCTCCGGATGTGATCATGATGATTGCTATCATGATGATGGTGATGATGTATGATCTGTAGGAAGTCAACCACTTTCACCGCGAACCCATCTCTACATGGCCACTCGACATCCGTTCAAGATGGCAATGTGCAGGAGCTGGATGGAACTGGAGGTGACTGAAACAAAAAACTACGTGATTTATGCTTTCTCTCAACGGGTCAAAGCAAAATGCGATAGATCAGATTTAGCTGTTAAACAGGTTCTTCCCCCGCAGCAATAATGCTCGGAATTATTGAGGTGGGATTATCATGGACTGCAATCAAATGGGCGGAGCAATACGTAAATCTTCGTATCTAAATTTACCAATTATCTGGTCCTAATGCGAAATTTTGTTGAGTAAAGTCACATGACACATCATAAACTACACGAAGTTAAAAGAATAGAAATTCAATGCTGGAACACCACAGCATCATTACTGCGAAATGTGAAATCTCTCAAAAAATAGTTTGTAAACAAGTCTGGTTTTACAGCAGATGGGTGAATTTCTATCGACCCGTTTGGCATGGCAACTGGCTAATGCGTTGTCAAACCTTCATCAGACATAACTGGCTGATATGTTATTGGCCAGATAACACTGCAGAATTACCACGATGACACCACGGCAAATATAACCCTGCTGATAGCTATTGGGCATTTTAAAGATAGGAAGATCATTCTTTCACTTAGCATCAAATACTACATGCATAATGTATGCATGTATGCATGTAGTACTGTATGTAGTACGATAATTTTGGTTTCATCTCTCTGCACATGCACCATCAATAGGGGCTCATACCAAAGTTAAGTTATGGATTAACTAAATATTGGACCAAATTTGCGGCACAGCCAATCAGATACTTCAAATGAGTAAAATAGTTTAGTTGATTCCAAAAGTTAGTTAATTCGCCTAACTTTTAGCTGGTATTACAGGCGAATTTATCTTATTCGTGGAATTGGTATATCTTTCTTATTTCGCACAATTTAACTGCCAACTATCACCGTTATTGTTACAAACGCATACTTTTATTGAGTACAAAGACGTTGTGTAATGTTTCTAAAAATAACTCCCATCTTGACTTATCATGGTACAAAATCTTGTATACTTCAATTACATCTAATTTGCACCACATTCGATTTAATCGCTTTCTGTTGAAACACAAGTTTTGCAGTTTCTTTTGCTTGCCAGTTCATTAATCGGGATAATTTCAACTAGGAGTAATAAACACAGAGTAATGGACGGAAGTAAATCTGCCACTACGGGGAAGGTGTAATGAGAAACCGGTTTGTTATTGGCATGTAAACAAGTTGAAACTATCGTTTGCGATCGTGTATGAAGATGTATCATCAAATAAACATCGAAGCTTCCCTGTAGTGGTGTGTCAATGCATTTTCCATCCTGAGTTGCATATAATTGATTGACGTCTGACGACCTAGAGAGATGATGACCGAGACATCTGCAATCTCCCAGAAGCAAAATTTCACTTGCGAAGTGAAACCTATACAAAATTATTTAACGACAGCGAAAATCGTCTCAAATTATTGCTATTATATTGGATTTGTTTCTTCTTTTTACATAGTAATTATGATTTAAACACATCTATTTTTTTCCTCTGAAATTATCCAACATGAACGAGACAAGTTGGTTGGTGGAGGTAAATCTCATCCTTAGCTTACGCATATTGAAATATAATAGCAGAAAACAATTTCTAACCATCATGTGCAATGACAATGCACTTGCAGTCTATGCTGAAGATGCCGTCAATGGTGAGTAGTTACTTAGAAACAATTTCATGAGGTTCGCTTGATGACTCTGGAATATTAAGTCTTAGCACTATACAATATGCTTACATTGGAAAAGTTTCTGCACAAACGTTTAACAGAATTGGCACTGGTCTATGGATTTCACCTGTTGCGCTCAAGGCTCGATTGTTTACTTTAGCTGTATTCATTCCTTTTCATGTCACCCAAGTTGTAAGAGATTTCGGCAATTCTCAGATGTGAAGTGAATAGACGGGATTACGGCCAATTTGAGTGTCGCTGCGAAACTCTTTCAAATTGCAGTTAGTAGGATAACGTAATACACTAAACTATTTTAAAAAGAACTGAGATATGAGAGAGATTCTATGGACTCATGCATATCAACAGAAGTGAATAGGGAAGTGTCCTCAATTGAATTACCCAATGTTATATTGTTGTATTGCTGCAATCAAATGTCGAATAAACCAAATTAAAACAACTCAATTATAGCTAAGCACTAAAATACTTAGGGCCGGTATTAACATTAGTATAAGCTACAGTTAGCTTAAACTTCACTTCAGACAACTCGGTGTATTAGACCATTATATACCTACTGCAATTTAATTCCGGAGCTTTTTCCTCAGCTTACACTAACTAACCTCACGCGACATTTATTGTAATACACCACATTTTCCGAAGTGGAGTTTAACTAAACTGAAGATTAAACTAATGGTAATATAAACTTATTTAAAATAATGGGCCTAAGGGCCGGTATTACGATTAATAAATAAACTGCAGTTAATGTAACCTGAGGTTAATTTTTAAACTTAGGAAATAAGCTTTGAAATTAAGCTGCAGTACTGTAGCTTAATATAAAGGTAAGTAATACACCAATTTCTTTAAGTGGAGCTTAAATGCTAACTTTATTTTTACTGAAGCTTAAACAAATCTACCAACAACGAGCAAGTTGGCTCAGGCAGTAACGCTCAGAACTTGCACTCCGGAGGTCCCGGGTTCGATACCAGCGACCGTCCTTCGTGAATGAGTCGTTCTCGTGGTTTCTCTCAGTCTAGAGGCAAATGATGGGAAGGTTCCCTAAAAACCTCATCCTTAGCTTCCTTCGTAATGATTTTCCTTTCGTCTTCATAATCATTTATTTGGCGCCATTACCCACAGTTGCAGAACAATCGCGATGTTCAAGACCACAAAAGAAATGTTCGCCCTCAACGTGAAATTCATGTAGATGGAAGATCCGATTTTGTATTCAATTATGGTAATCTAATGTGTTTTCACATTCATTCTCTTTTTTACCAAACACCATAATTTAAAATTCCGTGAGGGCATCAACTTTTCACGTATTAGATCCGCAAACATTCTTAATGATTATGAATTCTGTAAGTGGACACACTAATCCGCTGCAGGGTGGCATTAGAAAGGAAAGATTCTAAGTCCATCTAGACAAATAATAGCAACTATTTCGTGTGTGGTGTGTAATTCACTAGATCGTGTTGCGTATCTGCCGGAACCAAGGTGTAAAGCTGTGGCGTGCAATGGTCGGTCGTCGCCTCGCACTTTCTCTAACTGGTCATCATCAATACTGGACCGAAGAAGAGAAGGAAAACACATCTTTTCTCCACATGCTTCTCGTTAGACGTGCAGAGAATGCGTTAATACAACACTATGTTCGTAATATTTTAGAGAGATGTTTTCCTTTTTTATAGAATTTCTTCGATCTTTTGACCATTTGATGTATTCAAATGTATAAAATAGGCACACGGTTTTCTATAATATGTTTTGCTTCACGGATTAAGCAAGAGCGTTTCTATCGATGGCCTTTCAAATGTTCAGATTGACCGTGGATTTGAACAATTGTGTGCCTAAAAAGCGAAGTTGTTCAAAGACATAACATAACTGGTAGTGAAATGGTAAAGAAAAGACTGAATACTTTTACCAGAATAACTTGTAGGTAAGTGCGTATGAAAAACGCTTCAAGACCAACACGAGTCGGAGATGTGAAAGTGTGAGAAATTGACAATTTATTTTATTTAATAAATGGATTTTAAAGTTTTTTTCATGAATTAAGAAATCGCAAAGGTATTATGGGCACTTAATTTACGCATAGTCAATTCAATCTCTTGGGGCAGATTATGTGTCCAAGGAAGTCCATTGTTTCTAAGCAATTAAATGTGTGTAAATAATTAAATATTGTGTCCAACAGAGTGCTCTCAATCGCAGATGTGCTGATGAATACATCCATGTGAACCATAACCTCTTACACTTATCCGCTCCCACCTACGCCAATCTCATTGCCGATGCAAATTACACGCACTTTTCTGACTTAAACTTAAATAGCCTTGAGTTAGGAAATATGTAAAATTATAAGAACATTTAATCACAATCTTACCGATATAATAACATTTTAGTAATGACAGTAAATTGATATTTTAGAAGACTGCTACTTTAAGTGCAATAAAACTACTGCAAAAAACATATTTCGAGAATCTGCAGATCGCAAAAGGTGGGTATAGAGAAGATGTGCATCTTCAATTCTTGGAGGCCAACACTCAAGTTATATCACAGGCTAATAAGGGCATGACTCTGGATTAAATATTATTATGATTGTATGCCAAATTTCAGTGATTAGAGAAATGGTCACCTGTGAGGATACTCAGAGGAAAAGCAAACAAAAATAAACAACTGCAAGTGGAAAATAAGTTTAAATCCGGGTCCACAAAGAGCGTTTTTGCGTTTTCCGTTTCCCGTTTTTTCTTACCGACCAATCACAAGTCCAGAAACCGCTCAAGGGAGACTTGTGATTCGTAAATTTAAAAAAACGTAAAACGCAAAACGCAAAAACGGTCTATGTGAACTCGGCGTAATGCTCACTTAAAATGAAGTGCCAACAAAACATCAACGTAGTTTGACTCGACGTATGTAAGAGTTTCGGTTACGTGACGTGTCTACGCGCAACACCAATCAATGGTCAGTGTCCACAATGAAAGTAAATCACCTGTGACGCGCACTTGCGATTAGCCTCACGTCGCGCCTGCGCAATCGACCAAGTGTGTCGTCCGAATCGCGCGCATGCGTAACTCACGCCCGTGCGTCTAATACTAATCTGCGTCGCGTAAGAAGAAGATCCGACGCAATTCATTAGACAACTTCGAGTGAAAGTTAATGACATTTACACACAAACTAATTGAACAAAGCAGATGCAAAATTGCATCTTTAAGGTAATATTTCAATATTACGGCTTTGTAAATTAGTCAATGTCGTCAACGACAACTTTTTAATCCTGAAGTCAGAACCTTTTCATCTCTACACAACTTCTCCCATATTTGATTTGTAAATTAGTATTATTTAATTTTATTCTCTCCTATGCTCTTAGCTCGAAGTCCCTCATTTTTCTACGCCTCTTCGCGCTTCCGACTCCAACTTATAAAGTACCTAGTCGACAAGCCAAGAAAGTGATAGGTAGAGGGAGAAGCAAGATTAATGTAAATTATAATGGAAGTGGTGTGTGTTTATGATATGTGGAAACGTGCATCGGATTTACTTCCCATTGCCACGGGCGCAGACCAACTTTGCTAATTGCTCACGAAATTTCTCCTTTCACGCGAGATTCATCTTGTTTTTTTCGGCTGGAGTGTTCGTCTTTTGTTTCAACACCACCGGACGGGTTTCATCTCGGTGATCAAAAGAAACGAGATGATTTGCATGAATTTGTGCTGGAAGAGTTCTTCGTGAATTGCTAAAACGTATCACCTTTGATCGAACCATTCTGGATTGAAGTTGATTAGAAGACGGAAGTGTCATAGATGTTTAATTTACACCCGCGGACTTATTTGCAAAATTATAAGTTCTTTATCAAAACTTGACGACAAAACAGAGCATGTAGTGTTGGAGGTTTCGATTTGTAAGAACGAACCAACCAACTCATACCAAATAACCATTTCTCCAATTGACAAAGTGAATATAATTGAATATAATTGCTTCGTGTTTCAGTTATAAAGTCCGTCCGTGGGTGTAACTATACATAAGTGTCTTATGCACTTTTAAATAAGAGAGTTGGAGAAGGTAATTCTTCCAAACGGACATATTGCATAAAATGTTAAAAATATTACATTAGACATATTAAACTTATAAAAGGAATACAATATATCAAATAAGAACCATTAGGCTTACAAATGATTTTCTATTATAGCCATATAATACGGTTTGTATTGACAGCTGACATCATGTTCATCACTTATTGATGACGAAGGAAGGATGATTTGGAGAAGGCAAGTCGAGCCTTTTAGATCTGCTCCTTCCCTCCAACAAAATAACATATGATGGTAAAATATAAATGATTATTCAAAACATTATACAAAAGATGCAAAATATAGATGAAAATCATCCCGACACCTAAAGATGGCAGGACCAGCTCTGCCGAAACGTCGTCGACAACGGCCCTTTTTAGGGCCAACACCACAAACTTACCATGGAGCTTCTACCGAAGAAACGAAGACACAGCAACTGCTCCCAGACCCACAGTCAACTGATAGATGAAAATGACTGAATACACAAATGTTCAGAGAAAATGGCACAAAGAAGTGAACTCTCGCGTAGTCTCGAAGCCAATATAGGTATTATGACAATCCTTGGAATAGGTATGTTTTTGCACAGGTTTTTGCTACACAAGTATTCGACAACTATTTTACATGTACTATGTGTATACCTACTGCATAGACCATTTAAAATATTATCTCGGTGGCTCTGCTTTCTAAGAAAAATCATATGCAGTATTATTTCCAGACACCTTAGTCCCTGTTTTACCAGAGTACTAGAGTGCCACGCCCACTAGGTACTTCCGGAAGCTTTTTCAAAACCCTCTTATGGAAAATATGGGGACTTACTTTGATTGCTGGTCATTTGTAAACGAAACAGAGTTAAGAAAATCCCAATACACCACCATTAACCTCAATCGTTCATTTATAACATTATGTCGACACATCTCTTCAAATATATACCAAATCAAAACTGTTTAAGTTATTAAACAGCTCCAAAGTGCGACGTTGCAATCTACATCAATAATATATTGTAACACGACGCAGCGCGATGTCCTGGGAAGCGAGTTGGCAACTGCGACTTTACAAAAATGAAAAACAAATGAAATAATTTTCAACAATGATGCCAGACCTTGCATGTCAATTTTCGATTGTTGACGAAAAGTAAACAAAACTGAAGTATTTCTGTGCTCCTCGAGTTTATACACTGAATCAAGTTCATATTATAGTTATTTTAATTTCAGGATACCATAAAACGAGATGTAATGAGCTGTTGAAATGTAGACTGACAGTTCATTGAATTTACATCTTGCACCGGTGTACATTTTCGTGACGTCATACCCTGTGTAGTGTGTTGTTCAACTTGTAACAGTTTAAAATTTGTATATATTTAAAGAGATGTGTCGACATAATATTATAAATGAAAGATTATAGTTAATGGTGGTGTATTGGGATTTTTTAACTCTGTTTCGTTTACAAATGACCAGCAATCAAAGTAAGTCCCCATGTTTTTTCCATAAGAGGGTTTTGAAAAAGCCTCCGGAAGTACCTAGTGGGCGTGGCACTCTAGTACTCTTGATTTTTCTTAGAAAGCAGAGCCACCGAGATAATATTTAAAATGGTTTATTCGCAACGAACTTCTTTTAAATTTTGCAGATTTTTGTAACTTTCACGGAAAAATAATTGATAAGTTGTAACAATGTGTTGCTATGGCAACACATTGTTGGACAGACAGTAATATTGTCTGAATTTTTATTGGCAACAGCTATTGCTACAGTAATTTTTGAGTAATTGTTTTTTTGACAGTAATATTGTCTGAATTATTATTGGCAACAGCTATTGCTACAGTAATTTTTCCGTGTACTACTCATTTAATGATTTTTATGATACTTTACGATTTTTTTTTATATTTATTTAATCGTAGGTGAGAGATGGCATCAGCTATTTGTAATTAATGAAAGTGTGAAACCTCGTACCATTAACATAGGTGTACCAAAATATTACTTAATAAACTCTGAGACAACTTTTCGACTTACAATCCAATTTTTTAACTGTTTTTAGCAGCACTTCACGTGTCGATAGAGAAGGTGTCAGATTATGAAATGCGACCTGAACTGAACCTAGATGTCGATGACGAATATTAGTGCAAGAGTCTTGCCCAGCTCCTAAAGAAGAACCTGGGCCATCTTGTTTTGTCACGTGGCCATTATGTTTCAAGTTTCAAGTTTCAATGTGTTAAATACTCGTCGATTTCTGCAATTATTATTGAACTTTCAATCCTGTCAAATCTAAAGAGACCTCGTATTGATCCCACGAAATGGAAAGTGGAACAGAGATGCTCTCTAGAAATATTTCTGAATCTTTAGAGATGCGTCGCTCTCGAGCATTGGCGAGTATGGGAGTATGAAAGTGATGGTTTTGACGAGCAATTTAGATCTGGGATAACATCAAAATACAATACTTTCATCTGGACCTCCCAATAAAAAAAAACATTTTCTAATCTGGAGCCGTCAGGTTTTTCTCGGATGCCCCCCCCCCCCCCCCCGCCCCAATTATTTAATTTTTTGTTTAATTTTTTTTGGATTTTAGCAGGTTGTATGTACAATGTGGGAGCTCGTGCAACCTTTGCGCACTACTGGCATATTTTAAAGGTGAAGAATCTAGCAATAACCTGACGTAAATTCATTGCGGTGAGACATATAACATGTTCTAAAAAAATAGCCTTTAAAGTTGGGTCAATGAAAACCACACCGCCCTATATCTACTTCGGTGGAAATTTCACTGTTTGTCTCTACAAGTCTAACATTTTTTTTCTTTAAATAAGATAATGAAAAACATGATACCTAATTTAACTCTAATTGGTCAAAACCAAATGTTTGACCACGACAAGTGGGTGGTTTGGCTAAGCGAAAGTTAGTCACACGATTTCGAGTCATAAAGTTGAACCTCTCTTAATTGATTTTGTTGTGTTAGGTACAGTCCCCCAAATAATAAACGGTACTCGAAAGAAAATGAATTGACTGATTAAGGTTTGATGGCATCATCCCATGAAGTCAGTGCTAACGCATTATCTAACTCTTTTAGGTGAGCTCTGATTTCATTGATAATAACAAGGATTGATTGTCAAGGAACCGGCCCAGCAGCCAATACGTTTAGTACCAAGTACCGTTTATTATTTGGGGGAGTGTACCTTGGGTCATCAGAAATGTACACACATCAAATAAATAAAAATACGATGCTTTCGGAATAAATTAGATTTAATAGATCTGGTTTGGGTCGAATCTGTCTGTCTGTTCGTCCCTAGTTGACCCGTGGTGTAACGTTGACTCCATTCAATAGGTCATGGAATTAGTCTCAAATCGAAAACTAAAATAGAAAGGCATCATTTAAAAAAATACTTCATACAGTGTCAGTGAGTCTTAGATAAAATAACTATAGTTATTAACAGCAATTTGATGATCTTCGATGCAGAGAAATAACTGTCGAATTCTCTAACGAATCTAATTAATTCAATTTGACCATTTCCGTACGATTTCTTCTCTCGTTATCAACTGTTTTTTCTTCTTCAAGTCATCTTGTCCAATTTCACCATGTTTAATGATTATCTCTTAGACTTGTATCTCTATCATATGAATCTCATGTAAACCGGAAAAGAAAGACTCGACCCGTTCATTACCAAGTGGTTATAGAAATCTTGACTTTTATACAAAGCAAATTATTATGAAGTAGAATATCAATGTGTATTATTATATCATTTGTCTTACGCAAAAGTGTGTAGAGGACTTAGTTGATGCTTTGACAATTACCTAACAGGATCACACACTAGAATAACACATGTAAGAAATGGAAAACATGTAATTTGATTTTCATTACTGTAATACAGAAGAGTCGAGAGCTTGAAAGTGTCGTCACGTTAAACGCAATTCGCGGAGCGTTTAGGTTCACTTTCTCGACAGATACGATACCGAGAATGATACGAAGCTTCGCACACGATTTTCACAAAATCTCGAACAACAAGATTAAGGATCTGCTTGAACTCAATTACAAGAATCTCGGATGTTTGCCTCGAGGGACCAACCTTAAATTCGTTCAATCCAATAATTATTAATTTCCCATTCTGACTGGTCAGTGGGGAACAAATGGAATTTCTCTTTTTTCGTTTAATAATTTAATTAGACACTAACGTTATTAAATTAGTGTTTCTACTTTCAGAACATCTTACATAAGTTTTTATTATTAAAATATGAATTATCATGGTACATACGCACTTTGTAAGATTGATGAGATTATGATTACGAAACATTAATCTTTGAATGAACAGAAGCGTCATTCTCACTTCATTCCTACGTCCATCAAACCAAATCTGCGGACTTTTCATTACAATTTTCCACAAAAATCTATTGAAACGTAACACACTATAAAATGTTAGCGCACACTTCCATATATTTGATAATTAAAGTAAGTGGCAAAGTCGTGACTCGGCTATCAGATTAGGGTCTAACATTTATTCAATCTCTTCCGCTCATCTTGATCATCTCCACCCACTCAGCTCCAGCCTCTTAGAGTTTGTCTCACGAGTCTCGACAATACCATGCGTGATGATTGAAAGAGATCTCAGACCAAGTTGAGGCTAATTGAATATTCTGACAAATTATTACAACTTATGTTGTAACAATAGGAAGAGCGGCTGTCATGTCCACAGCACTTAGATGCTTTACTTAGACACTTCAATTAAATCCTTTTATAGCTTTATCAATTCAGGTGCTCCATGTTTATTTTTATAGCTGATAGATTTGGAACAAATATTCTTTGTTGATTCAAAATTGTAATAAATATTTAAGAGCTCTAACTTTCTTTTTAAATTCAAACGAATAACACGTCTTAAAAATGTATTGTATTTAATGCGAGGAAATAGTAACGTCATGCGGTCAAACAAACGTTAACATAAGTTGTTTTATACCTAAATTAAATTAATTAATTAATTACGTATAATCATAAAATTTAACGGTACTATACCACACAAGCGAAATGCTGCATTCCCATTTGGAATATTCGTTGTTCTGATCGCTATGATGGCGAACACAAGCCCAAGATATTTACAGGGGCGTTTAAGTCCAAGGTCGGACTCAGATTATTTGTGACAAGTTCGATTCATGAGCATACAACATGAGAAAGTAGGGAGATCTTGTGGCACTCCGACCAATATGGAATAGATCGCAGCGAATACAGACTATTTCAAGGGGGATATTTCAAGCTATTGTTTAAATCCTCGGCGTTTTTCTTTATATATATTTTTATTTTATTTGTATCCCCCGCAAAAGTGTCTCTCCCGGTTTTCTTTTCACTTCGGTTTTCTTTTCACTTTGTCCGAAAATTCATTCTATTAAGTATTATTATATAACTTCATTAATTGATAGAAATATTTATGTTAATTTATCATCAAATTGATCATCAAATCAATTTATCGTTTTTTTCTCTCTATGTATTCCTGTATTTACAAACATTATTATTTATTAACTCTGTATGACAATGTGAATAAAACATTTTATAAAAAAAAGCCGATAGACAGCGGCACAAGCAGCGGTATTATCGTCGAAGTTATGAAGCGAGCAGAACATCTTGTGCCGGTGCCGGTGCCTTGTGCCGGCATCTTGTGCCGGGAGCGGTACTAATTTGCGGGGGATGCAAATAAAATAGACAAATTGGGTAAAACACAAGGATTTAAACAATTAGCTTGAAGTATCGCTGATCGCTGGTACGAGTCAAATGTACAGGAAACAACACAATCAATAAATAGACTAGGAAAACGCTCTGTATAACGCGTTGATGAGCGAGCACGGACACGCGCAACATCTCGAACCGAAAATATGTCGATCGAAAATATCATTAAAAGCCAATAATTCTTGAAATTCGTCAGACTTGTAGGTATAAAAATCTCCAAATATTCCTAAAGTATTAGTCCCAATAGCCATGCAAAGTTTTAAGTTGATCGATTGAACCTTTATGATTAAAATATTCCTTGTTAAAATTCAAAAATCATAGGATATATTTAAAAAAATATACCTGGGATAAAAGTGGGATATGTGGGATAAGTGGGATATGATAAAAGTGTGTGTACCTACACAATATTAGACGATCTGTTGAACGGTCATATAAGTTTCATACGTTTGAAAGTTTCTGCTCTAACTACCTTGGAACTATAAAGAGTCGAAGTAGCCGTGATCAACATTTTCGAGAAATTTGACAGATAATACGCAAAATGTCAGTAAAATGTCAATAACTTTTGGATTTAAACACAGATAAGTCTGAAAATTGTCAAAAATACAGATAATGTTGGTCCCAATGACCATGCAAAGTTTTAAGTTGATCGGTCGTACGGTTCTAGTTTAAATTTCAAAAGTCATATGAAAGATTTTTTTAAATTTTAACCAATGGGAGGATTTGGCTGAAACTTTGTATGATTGGGTAAAATGTTAGTGGTAATGACTTGTCAAAATTTCAAATTGATAAAACAAACCAATCGAAAGATAATTTTTTTTAAATTTGAACCAATCACGGGATCCCGTTCAAAAACGATCCCAGGGACCGCATAGAGTACGTTAGTATGTGTACAAAATTTCAGATTGATTGCTTGAGCGGTTTGACCTGGGGTGTGACCACAAAAAAAAATACAAACAAACAAAAAACAAAACACACAGAGAAAGTGCCATAAGAGTACCGTGGTGACGCTCGCTACGCTCGCTCAAAAACAATAGGTGAATCAATATTTCAGATTTCTCGTCTTCTGAAAACTGTCTTCCAAAGACTCAATGTCACAGATTGTGTATTTATCCTGATTTAAAAAACTGTGCACACAATTTAAACGATTATATTTTAGATTACGCTTTCAAACAATTAAGTAATAATTGTATACGTCGAAACAATTAGTAAATTGATGTAAAATGCATGTAAACGAAAGTTCTCTCGCTTTTAATTGAACATCTTTTGGATTTAAACACAGATAAGTCTGAAAATTGTCAAAAATACAGATAATGTTGGTCCCAATGACCATGCAAAGTTTTAAGTTGATCGGTCGTACGGTTCTAGTTTAAATTTCAAAAGTCATATGAAAGATTTTTTTAAATTTTAACCAATGGGAGGATTTGGCTGAAACTTTGTATGATTGGGTAAAATGTTAGTGGTAATGACTTGTCAAAATTTCAAATTGATAAAACAAACCAATCGAAAGATAAATTTTTTTAAATTTGAACCAATCACGGGATCCCGTTCAAAAACGATCCCAGGGACCGCATAGAGTACGTTAGTATGTGTACAAAATTTCAGATTGATTGCTTGAGCGGTTTGACCTGGGGTGTGACCACAAAAAAAAATACAAACAAACAAAAAACAAAACACACAGAGAAAGTGCCATAAGAGTACCGTGGTGACGCTCGCTACGCTCGCTCAAAAACAATAGGTGAATCAATATTTCAGATTTCTCGTCTTCTGAAAACTGTCTTCCAAAGACTCAATGTCACAGATTGTGTATTTATCCTGATTTAAAAAACTGTGCACACAATTTAAACGATTATATTTTAGATTACGCTTTCAAACAATTAAGTAATAATTGTATACGTCGAAACAATTAGTAAATTGATGTAAAATGCATGTAAACGAAAGTTCTCTCGCTTTTAATTGAACATCTCTTGAATGCGACACAAAACAATTGCAATTAGAACGTAAGCCATTGTTCCAGAAGGCTGCAAACTTAGCAAACAGTTCGCTAATCTACAAGTTCATTACTTTATTATCATAGTTTTTCCAGCCTCCACAGGTCTCGCGTTCTCATCACCCAGCTTTCTCACTGGGTCAAGTCGGCGGGGTCAGATCCAGAGCATTACAATTCACAACAAATCAATCTCTATGAGCATCTTCCTGCTCACCTACTTATCATAGAGAAGAAACAAGTGGACAAAAATTGTCAAGTATCTTTAGTACTTTCCTACGTGTGTGAATAGGAATTCTGTTGAGTTTGTTGTACTGACTTCTGTCAAGGAAATGTCGGCTCGATGTATGTTACCACATCGTCTGAATGTATTGTAGAATGTGAATGAGGTAGGTCAGTGAGAGTGGCGTAAAACTTCTGATGATTCGATGTTCCACCAGATAGTTTGGAGTCAGATATTCAATTAAAGATGACATTCTTTAGTTAAATATCACTATTTCATGCGTTTCATTTTATAAACAGAACCTTTTGGAATATATTTCGCTTCCGGTATCTTTAAATACCAACGAAATGTTTTATTTACTTTGATGTAAGGTATTTTTTTTCATATTTGTTTGCTCATGTGCTCACAATTACGAGAATTTAGAATTTTCACCTTTTTAAGGAGCCATAAATGGATCTCTTGTGTAATGCCAACTATTAGTGAATGAATCGGTATAATAATTAGTAATCATTACAATGCGGTACGCGGTGCCAACGAGTTTATTTTTTAGAAAGGACCGCCAAGCAGTAATTAGATACTGATCTGCGATTATTCATAATATATCAAATCTTGGCATTCTTGGCATCAGTTGAACTCAACTTAATATGTGAATTGAATTTCCTAGTTTCGCGTAGGCTGTAATTATATGGGAGGATTGGCAGTGAAGTAATATTGGTCAAGAAGTAGATTATTAATAGTTGTTTATGAACTGAGAAAGCTGCACGGATCAGATTCACTTTCCCCGAACTAAAGAAGACCAAGTGTTTTGAACAAGTGTTTGAGAATTATGAGTTGTTTTGACATCATTACCTATCAATCACTCTACTTTACCCAAGACTGGAATCTCACCTAAACTCTGTCGAGTTCTTGAATAAACCGGAACACATTCTCCATTATGTTAATGGCAAGTGTTTGCCTTTGTATTCTGTAAAGTGCGTATACTTTTGTCATGAAACATCCCAATTTACTACTTTCTAGCACAAAATAGTTATGTGAGAACACAGACTCTGACATAATGGTTGTCTGTATAATATTAAAAAGATTCCATGAAAGCTTTTGTTTACTTAAACTGTGTTAATAGTATAATAATGTATGTGTACAATAATAATAGTTCTAATTATTGAGCGAGCGAAGCGAGCGACTCCATTTGGCTCTTTTAGCACGGACCTCTGTTTTTTTTTTTGTTTTTTTTTTGTTTTTGTTTTTGTATGCTAAAGGAAGCAATGGAAGTCGCACCGTTTCACCGATCGACCTGAAATTTTGCACACATGTAAAGACAACCTTCTCTGTTTGCAGACCCAATTTTTTTTTGAAATCCATCCATTGGTTCATTGTTAAAATAAGTATCTCCTGATAGCCTAAAAAATTAAAATGGTCTTCGAGAAATGTGATCAAACTCATATTTAGCATGGTCAGTAAGACCAACAATGTCACTTATTTTACAAATTTTCAGCCGAATCTGTCAAGAAAGTATGCACTTATTGACATTTTTAATAGCTGTCAGAAATGAAACATTGAAAATGAATGTCTTTCCAATGCAACTGAATCTGATTTGCTTTAGGTACAAGAGTGTTTTGATGGTATGTACAGTTTTTTAGTGAAAAGCAGATATTTTTATGTTTATTGAGTTGATCAAATTTGAATAATTCAATTTGGATCATAGTTTCCAACAAATCATTTCGAGTTTTTAAGGACCTTGATTGTCTTTTCGTCAATTCGTAGTTCTAATGGCCGTGCCTCCCGTGTTTCTACTTGGCTGATTTTGCATCCAGGAGGGATTAGAAACATAAGCTCACATTTCAATAATATCATTGAGTGGCGTTTGTTCTCTTCTAGCGTTCACACGTCATTCCAAATCTCTCCTGCATTTTGCTTCTTTTCGTTGATAATTTTGGCAATTTGGTGTACTTTGTGAAGGTATTAGTAAAATTGAATCGCTTTTAAAGCATAGATATTAGGTATCTACAGTTTTTGTCCAGGGGATTGATTATTTCAAATTATTTTCTTCTTGGAAACGTTGGATTTATTCCGTTTCTGAGCTTCTGTCTAGCCTGACATTTCCTTGAAGGTTGCTATTTTTTTTTGAAAGTTTTGATTCATTCAGTTCAAAACATTATACGTTGTCTTATTTTAATTGTGGAACGTTGGATTCATTCCGTTTCTAAACTAGGTAGTTACTATTTTACCTGATCCGTTTTTTGTGTGGAACTTTGATTCCTTTCGCTTATTAGTTGAAAGGTGATTAGTTTATTTTCATATTTGCGAAGTTTTGTTCAAGATTCATTTCGTAACATTACGACATTGAATACATTACGTCTTTGAGCACACATTTCGTGCATTTCAAACATTGATCACACAAATATTATTGTACTTTAATTAGGTAGGTACTCTACTTCTTACTTTTTCATTACCTATCTTATCCCTATTTAACATGCCGAAAAATGGAAAGACTTCTGCTAGAATGAAAGCCATAAAGGCGAAAAAGCGTCTGCGTGAAATTGAAGATCAAGAAACTGACGAAGCTAAATCTAAAAGGTTGAAACAAAATGTCGTTAATAATAAAGCATCAAGGAGCAAAGAGACCCCCGACCAGACTGCTCCAAGGAGATACTCAAACAATCAACGCAATACCCGCTCTCGTGCAGCGGGTATTGCCGATTGACCGACCAACTAAAAACTTCGCATGGTAATTGGTAGCAACATTTAAGGTATTTTTGCCAATTTTCAGTCTAATTTGTAGTTATTTTCAAAAGTTTTTGTAATTTTAGGGACATTTTGTGTGTTGGCTGTCAAATTCACGGCGACATCGAATCTTTAGTTCAAGGCAAGGTAGTTAGAGCAGAAAGTTTCAAACGAAATGAAACTAATAATGACCGTTTAACAGATTGATCTGATATTGTGTACACAGTAATATCATATCATATGAGTGGTCCCAGGTATATTGTTTGAAAGATATCCTGTGATTTTTGAAACTTAACAAGGAACCGTTCAATCAAAGGTTTAATCGATCAACTTAAAACTTAGCAAGGTTATTGGGACCAATATTTTTGGAAATTTTGGAGATATTTATACAAGTCTGTGACGAAATTCAAGAATTATTGGCTTTTCATGACATTTTCGATAAACATAATTTCGGTTCGAGGTGTTGCGTGTATCCGTGCTCGCTCATCAACGCGTTACTCAGAGCGTTTTCCTAGTATTATACAATTTCTTAAAGAGGAACTCTTTTAAGCAGCAACACGAGTGTGTTGTTATAGATTTTAGCGTTTCCATGGCATTGTTTGTTGTATCGTACGTTTCATAATTATAATGACTTGGACTATTGTATATACTTTAGTAAATATTTCATATAATTTTGAATACCTTTTGTACGTTTTGCTTAGGTTCGTATTGATATTATGACGTAATTCAGAAAAAAATATTTCTATCTTTTGAATTCTTCATTGTTTAGTATAGACGTGATCTGTATCTATTAATTATTTGTCCTCCTTATTGCGTTAATTTTTTTTTGTCAATTCAATAAATAAAATAAAATAAAATAAAATAAAATAAAATAAAATAAAATAAGATAAAATAAAATAAAATAAAATAAAATAAAATGAAATACTTAAATATAAATAGGTAACAGAACACTAATTTTTATCAGTATAAAAATAATAATCATCAGAAGAAAGTTATACTGTACATACGTTTGAATCGTCTATGACATTGCATTTTACATTCCCATTGTTGACTCAAGTGCAATGTTCAGTGATGCACTTGGAACTGCAATTGATGATTACAAAATTTGTCGCCGTGACGCAAAAAAACGTGAACATATCGCATGAAGTGCATTCTTTGCTAATAATGAACGAATAGCGTGAACGCCTACGCATCAACAATGGCAATGTGTAAAAACAGTGAGTATTGTTCTATAATCGACCATTATGCTCAAGCAATAGCCTGTGGCGTACTGTTAACACCTTACCTACACGATGGTAATTGCATTTACCTGCAGATGCGTCAAGGAGAAAGTTTTTTGGGCCAGAATGCGAATTTATCGTTTTGTTAGTAAGTAGTATTAAACGAACCTATATATAGAAATCCGCGATAATTCAGAGATTAATTAATTTGAAAAAATTAGACCCTGATTAGCATATTGTTCAAATCTTGGTGACAGGGTATGCTTTCTCTAAAAGTAACTCTAAACGTTAATGCTCTGGCGCCTGTTGCAATTTGTCTTCATGTTGATGCAGTGACAGTGAAGGTTTATGTTACGAGACTGATAATTGCGCGCGGAATATAAAAATAAGTATTCGTTTCTTTGGGGCAACTACCAGTGAAATCAGACAGAAAAAAGTGTGAAAAGCTCAGCCAAACCGGGACTGACAATATTTTATACTTTTACTTTCTATCCTGTTATCAAGATTTTATATTGAAACTATCTTTTTTTAGGCAAAAAATTAGACACATTCAATCATTCAATTACCTCAAATAAATAATTTCATATCGAAATTTCATATCTTTCATTTCTTAAGAAGATTGTCTTGGAGTTATTGATTGCTGGTTTAATGGTCGAAAATAAATTATTGTTGTTTGCCCAATTACTTTAGAATCAGAGAAAACCACCAGACCTGACCACGGATTATAAAAGAAAATCGGCAAAATGCAGTTTTAAAAGAGAAAACTACAACATTCTGTTTAATGAGAAACTGGGGTTTTATGGAAAACATCCAGTGGAGTCAGGATGATAGGAAGGGATGTGCCGGGGCTCGAACCCGGGACCTCTTACATGTCAGGCAACCAAACCTGTACCGGTTCGGCCGGACATTTTCGCTTCGCACATCCCTTCCTATCAGATACATTTCCAGAATTAATAAAAATAATCATACACATTTTTATTTAACCACGCAATAAATAGTATCTAATCACAAACTTATTCTTTCTTCCTTCCTTTATTTATTTCGTTCTTTCTTTCTTTAATAACATCTTGGGAATCACACATATAATATTTTACAATTCCAGTGGTGCTAGTCGACTATGAGATCTTGATCTTGATGATCTTGATTCTAGATCAATATGAAATGTAAGAGAAATACGTAAGAGGTTGATGATATTGTGTGAATCACTCACATAGTGACATAGAGTAAAGGCTGAATTACACGATTCAAGTTTCCTTGAATTCAACCCTTTCAAGAGGGTTGAATTCAAGACTTGGATCGTCCAAATGAAAACATTGAAGCATTTAACACGCATCCAAGTCTTGAATTCAGGACATATCTTCAACCTTTTCAATTAGAACATGTCCTATTTTCCATCACGTCTTGAAATACTTCAACCATTTGTTAATTTCACCGCAACTTCAATCAACAATAAACATTAAATCGTCTAAATTATCTTTCATGTTTCCTTGAAATCAAGAGTTGAATTCAACCCCTTCAAGGAAACTTGAACCGTGTAATTCAGGCTTAAGAATTAGAGTAAGAATTTAGATTTTAGATTAAAACCCTAGAAGTCTAGAATAGCAAATTGATGTACACCCAACAAATCATAAAAAGGTATTTAAACGAAACGGATTGGCTGCTGGGGCCCTATTCTAGAACTTTTAAATTCCCAATTCCACTAGAATTCAATTCCACACAATGTTAATCTTTATGGCCGTGACTGAATTCCATCAGAATGGAATGGGAAAATCGTTCTAGAATAGACCTCCTGGTCAGGTTCTTGACATTCAATAAGTACTTGTTATCAGCAATGAAATCAGAGCTCATATACTAGAGATATAGATGACGAGTTAGCATAGACTTCATCGGATGATGCAATCACATTTTTTTCAGCCAATCCATTTCTTTCAAATATCGTTTTAGATTTGTTGAGTGTAGCTTTAGTATGTTACCCTACCACAAGAACATTTTTGTTCTTACACGGGTATATAAATAACAATTGTGACTTATTTGTAACATTACATGAATAAAAAATCTTGAATCTAGAATCTTGATTACATTCAGCAGGCCTGGAAGGCATATTCTAGAACGTTTTCCCAATTCCACTTTGATGGAATCCGGCTTACGTCCATAACGATTACCAATACATGGAATCGAATTCCATCAGAATCGGGAATATGATAGTTCTATAGAATAGGGCCCCTGGTATCCCGAAGGATCTGAGTTCGATTCTCAGTCTACCAGTTCGTATTCAGGTTCGTTCTAATGCAATACAATCTATCTCTATACTCGTATTGCAACTAATTTCTTACATTTTTCAGTATAAATACACGATTACACAGCAATAATTAGAATAAATCCTATACATGCGTTTCACATGCACTACTATATTACTTTGCCATGTTAGTATCGTTAATAACTGCTGTGACTTCCGGTTTCAGAGCGACTGCTTCCGCTTCTGTTGAAGTTTATTAATTTCCAGCACTGAGCTTGGCAAGGTAATTTTATTTTAATTACGTCCAAACCAGCACATTTTCAGCAGCACCACGGACGGCTCATTCGAACACGTATAAAGGTCACAATTAAGACACAATGATGATTATAATTATATAAATGAGATGTATAATTAAAACATATCATAGGAACTTGATACTTTATTGAGTGCCGAGCTTTGCCGTGATGTAATATTGTTCCTACGCAATGTTTTGCATTGGTTATGATCACTAATCAACATGTGGTTTTTATTTAACACTACACCCAAAGTTACAAAAGATAATCAATAGCTGTCAATTGTAATTTGTTTATCTACCTTTAATTTGAGGCTATGAAATAAATCATTGAACCGTTTACTTCGATTTGATGTATGTTTTCTTACATAATGCACTTTTTAGCGATTACAACCAAACGAAAGTAAGTTTTAATAAATGGGTGTAGGTAAGTTTTAAACAATCTAAAGAAAAACGTAATACATTATTGAGAAAAATTGAGACTCATATTAACAGACTAGATGTTACATAATCAAAAAAATTGCGGATTATTTGGGGACAGATTTTACAATCTACAAATTGCCAATAATAATCATAATTGATCTACTTGAATATTGTTCAATCATAATTACCGTCTTAAAACTACATGTTCTAACTCATTAACAGGTGAAGAACATTTGGAAACATGTCAAAAGCTACTTCATTTCGTTACCACAGTATTACTTGACCTGCACATCATCATATATAATTTTTACGAGTTTGTGTTTAAAAATCGATTGGTATAATTAATATTTCTGAACAACATCTGTCAGAAATTCGGAACGTCATTTTGAATTTTCCAATTACTTATAGAACCACCATGGTTACCTTGATGATTTTCATAAGCCGCGCCTACCTTTATCGGTTGTAATATTGTTAATGATTGTTCTATCTCGTAGATCATCGAGTAAATGAGGTGATGTCAGGAAGAATGTTCATTTGGCCTATATAGGAATCATCTCAGCATTCGTTATTGAAACCGCTGACATTGACGGGTTCAAATCTCTGGAAAGGAGAAGGCTAATATTATTACAAAAGAAGACACTTCAATAAATTCCTTCAAATAGGTAAATATGGCCTAAATTATTGCCCATCATTACATCATGGGATGTATCGTAGCATCATGTTAGCGGTCCATACTTTATCAATAGGGTAGGGCGGGGCAAGATCGGCAAGGGTAAGATTGGTAGGTGCAATATTTGTGTATTTATGCATTTTTTGAGACATTGAACTGTATAGGCTGGCGTCACGAGGATAGATGTCTTCCCTATGTGAAGAGTGGTCGCCTATATATACCATTATTCGACATGTATGTATTTTTGATATTCTGATGTAACAATCGTACATTCTTATAGTTAATAAACTATACACAGCACTATGATAGTTCGTTTAAGCAAGATGGGCAACATGGGTTCGTTATGTGATTTAGTATGTAAATTAGCAGAAATTTGAATTTCTATAAATTTCGATTTGGGTGATTGTTTTTGTATGTTGTGTAGTCAAAAAGTATGGAGTAATCAGCAAAGAATGATCACTGCTCTATGAGTCAATATTACCATTAGTTTAAGCTGCAGTTAGTTTAAAATCCACTTTAGAAAACTCGGTGTTTACCATTATATACTGCAATTTAATTCCGGAGTTTATTTCCTCTGTTTACATTAACCTCAGGCGACATTGACTGTAGTATATTTAAGCTATGCCGCAGTAATGATAATGCACCACATTTCCCGAAGTGGAGCTTAACTAAACTGAAGATTAAACTAATGGTAATTTGGACTGTTTGGTTTATTTATGGCGAGACGTTTCAGAGTGTTTATCTAGAATAATTTTTTTCCCTTCTATTTGTAATATTTTGCAAACATATTATGTGCTCTATTATATTAACCAGCAAGATCAGATCATCTGCTGAACTGATCCGACTCTGACTTAATTCTCACATTTGGAAAGCATCCATCTAAAATTATTGCTGGATTTCAATTTCTCACTGTTAGACTATTCCAAATTCCATGAGATGTTATGTCTGTCAGCGGTTCGGTCACACGAAAACAAATTGAAAACTGAAAAGGTAATTACAAGAAGTGCACTTGCAATGAATGCTAGGTACTGCAAGAAATGCGCAAAACCTGAATACAATGCGGACGAATGTAAATCTGCTCTTAAATGTTTAATTGTAATGGTTCCCGTGAAGCTTCCTCACTCAACTGACGGCAAGAACTTTTTAATAATCTAAATATTGAATTGCCGGATATTCTACCTATAGGGCTTTCGGAGACAGCTCCTTGGACGATAGCTGTGCCAACTTGCAATACTAAGTTAACTCAGTTTCCTAAGGTATCAACATCACAATATGTATATCAACAGAATTTCAACAATTTGCGTCAATTTTATAAAGAATATGATGTAATTTTTACGGATGGATCGAAAATAAATGACTCTGTAGGTTGTTATTCATTTTGGGCAAAACTAGCGTTTTTAAACTTTCCTGTTTTTCGTCGAGCTTTTCAATTTTATCGAAAATAACGACAGAGACAATAATATTTCATTTATTCAGATTCCCTTAGCTCATAAGCAAAAAAAAAAGATTCTTCCCTGCGAATCTTACCAAACATTCAAAAATACTTTCCAAACTTTGTGCCAGAGGGACTAAGGAAACCTTCTGCTTGTCGCCAGGGCACTGTGACATAGTCGACAACGCACTTATGAAGCTGCACAGAATGCATCGAGTAAAGATACGCTGATGTAAATCATATCACTTACTTCAGACGCTAAAAATATGTTTAAAAAACATATTGGACACATACAACTGACAATAAATTAAGAACAATTAAAACTTACTATTTGGTCTACGCATTGGTCATAGTCGACATTACACACGGATTTTTGATGTGACGTGAAATCCTCCTAGGTGTGATGTATGTTGATGCACTTCTCGTGAGAATGTAATAAATATGGAAAAAGCGTGTGTCTGAAAATGCAAGAGGAAATCTCAGAGATCTTGCAATAACATCGATAAGGTAATCAGATTAACAAAACGACATTTTGCAGACATTCAATTCATCGTTATAACTTTAAAAAAAATACAGACATTAAACGTACAAATTTGAATACTTTATTGAAAAAATAGTGCTAATAACCTGGTCATTATGTGCAAAAAACGGTCCCTCCACATCTACAAATCACCGTTTTGAACTACACACCACACATATTATGAAATTAGGTTTATCTTTGGGATTGGTCTTCTACGCCTGCGCATATAAATCATCGAATTCGGTTCAGCGAGAAATCCTTCGAAAACAGCCCTAATAAGATATCTTATGAAACAATACCATTCATAATTCACCTGCGATTTCCACTTATTTGCTTCAAATTACCGTCTAATTTCTCGCCAATGGACAGGCGACTTGATTGATCTGTTTTTATGATGGCTATCGGAGAATGTTGCCGGACCCTGTAAGATGATTTGCAGTGAAAGCCTTTGGACAGCTTTTAACGGCCCAGGTCAATAGGTTATTTAATCATTGCACGACTTGCTCCGTAACATGCGTAATCGTTTGATATCTCGTAATTAAGGGTTCACATTTAACGCTTCTTATTTCGTCTTGTTAAGATTTATCAAAGTGAGTGCGAAGTTCTGATTTTTACTTTCACTTAGTTTCATATTTTAAATATTTTAAGAGGATCCATCATGTGTTATATTATGTAATTAGCAGAAAATTACATATGTTTGGTGTAGTTTTAATTTGAAAACTGTTATTATAGTTTCAATACATATTATTAGTCTGAATGCATGAATATGTTTCGTCATACTCCCAAAATTTCAGCTTGTTTCTTGTGTGATCTTCGCAGTGATCAAGTTAATAGCTTAGACGAGATATAAAAAAAATCGTAATTTATTAATATGTTTGATGTCCGTGATTTCTTTATGCGCTGTTTATTTCCTATTTTCTCTTTAATTGTTGGTTCATGGAAGTGCAGATTATATAAATGTAGTTACGCCCCAAAATCTCGTTTTGCCCAGACGACCGTTGCACTCGGTTTGTTTGATCTTGGAGTTTCATTTGTTTAAATGACATGAATTTTCGAGATTGCAAGACAAAGATTTATTTCACTTTGTCTCGCCTCGATTTGACTGTAACTTTGTGTGGAATTACTGTATAGAGAGTGTAAATGACTTGTTATGAACTATCATTCGCCACTTCAGGGTGCGGACAGGTATAACAAATCTCATTCTATGCTCGCAAACTTCAACAAGATATCGAATAAAATGGTGCAATAATTCGAGAAAGTGCTTCAAAAGTGGAATATAAGAATCACATATATGCAAATTATAGTGGACGGAAATGCATTTGTAATTATTTATGCACAGCTGATTTATTTTATGCATAGACGTGTACAGTTTAATATAGGTTATACGAAGATAATATTATTGACAATGAGAATTCAACTATAGAGAGTAAATTTTATTTTGATCTCTTGAGAGGTGAACAATCAATGGCAACAATAGTATGTTATGAAGTGTAACATAATATTGATTTTAAAGTTAATGAACTATTGTTGGATGTTTTGTCGCATCGCGATTCTTTCTGATTTTACAATCTTCCACTTCTCTCTTGCAATCTCACCCTGGTTTACCAATGAGTTAATTAATTTTAAGAGATTTGAGATCTTGACAATTTTTAGCAATGCATAAGAACGATCTAAGAAATAAAAAATGCAATGTCTGGGCAATGTGCAATGTGCAATGCGTTCAAAATCCCACCTATTTGAAGTATGAAAGTTTTTGGTTGTTTTTGGTTTACTTGTTTCTGTGGGTTTGCGCTTATGATTAATTTTCAACATAGAAATCGAATGTGGCAGACAAAATCTTTAATTATAAAATAAATCAATACAAAACATAGGGTGATGGAAGATCACACCCAACTGTGTGGTGGGAAGGACAATACAAATAAGAGTGACAATATCTGAAAGAATTGTTCCTCTTCATTTTCATCTTTTCATAAATTTCCCAGATTTTCACCGTCAACCACTCAAACATAACAATTTCAATTGCAATTACTCATTTGCATCATTCACTTCGAAAAATAAAATTCGTCCTTGCATCTTAACTAAAAACTAATGCATAATGTCACGATCAAGACCACAAGACCCCGAAAACAATTCGGTCCCACCCAAGTGTAAAAGAATGGTCATGCATTGTGAACCTAACATCACTAATTATATGCAGACATCGGCTATTTCTAGGTCTTGGCGCTGGATTGTATTGTATTGCGGAACTCTATGAGATGAAAGAAAGTTTTTGGTCGGACCTTCTTCACAGTGCGTAAGAACGTCTGAGATCCCCCACCTCGAGGGCTTGACGACGACGGTTGGACGATTCCTACATTCATTTCTTTGAGGGGGAAAAAAATCTCTGCATGAAGGTGCATGGCTGTTAATACTATTGTACTAATAGTGTCTGCAATTGGATGGTAAATTTGTGCGGTCGGAGGAGGAGTATATATACCCATGTTTGGTTATTCTAATCTTCAGTGAATCTTCGTTCGACCATCAGTGTCGCTGTGGTTAGAGCGCCGGCGTTATCATGAATCTGTGGACTTATTTGGTCAGTGAAATATTTGATAATTACCTACGTTTAATAGACCACATTTTAAATTATCTAGATAGCTCTGCTTTTCAAAAAATTTCATATGCAGTACCGTGATCCTAATATCTATTAGTGTTTTTCAACAATGGATAATAACATGAATAGATATGAGGATCACGGTACTGCATATGAAATTTTTTGAAAAGCAGAGCTAACTAGATAATTTAAAATGTGGTCTATTGAAAATGTGTGGTGTTTTTTTATTATATTTTGGTGTTTCGAGGAGCTACGCAGCGGAGTTTTATTTATAAAATTTTCTTTAAAATAGTTATCTGTATTTAATAAGATGATTTCTTTCTGGTATACGAAATTGTACCGGTTAGAGAAGCATTTCTTCGCGATAGTGCCAAATGGATAAAAATTATACAGTACTCACTTCGTTTTCATGATTTTAGAGCTGTATACCTTTCAGACCGATAATTAAAATAAATTTTCGTCAGAAATACCGGTTCATCGCGAATATAAACTTTATATGTGCGGTAAACATTTTAAGGTGCATCCCAAAAGTGATCGAAACCTGCTTACCAACGAATACGGCAGATAAAATAAATTTCACTTAACCGCAAAATTCTTCAAATTCAATTACGCCAGTGCGAATATCATACTGATTTTTGGCAGTATCAAACAATTTAGAAAATTAATTATGCTAGTTTAATTTACCAATATATTTTATGAAAGTCGTATATAACTATCAAACTGACGAGCAAATCTCTAATTCGGAAGCATGCTGATCTGTCAAATTATATGAAACTTAATGACTAACGTATGTCAAACAACTCTTATAATTTAAAATAAACGCTAGAAGAAATGGCTCTTAAATCGTTTAGTAAAGTAATAGCATTAAATGGTACTGCTAAGAGCTTAGTAGCAATCTCACTGCAACATACTCTTAAACAGATTACTTAGACATCTCGCACATGCCGGTTCTGAGTCTTCTTTTGAATACAAGACATAATGCACTGTGAATCGCTGATTGTAAGCCGGTTTAAAGTCAAATGCAACTAAATCCAAATCGGAAGCATGTTTCTGTGTCAAATTATTCCAAACATATTGTGTTACTCAAATCGTTTAGGATATTTTAGATTCGTTTTACAAAGATATTAAAATGACGGAATTTGTATCGTGACCATTAAGTTTTTTCCAAGATTCAAGATAGATTTATTGTTACGATTTGTAGGATGCAGAATGGTAACGTTTTAATGTGTAATAAATAAGAAATATTAATATTAATTGTAAGTCTGATAATAATAATAATTGTCATTATCATCGGTAGGTAGGTACTTGTAATAATGTTTATTTAAAACTTGAATTTTATCTAAGGGATACAAAAGGGAGTGTAAAGAGTACAGAAAGTCATTATGCAAAACATAAGTAATTTTCTAATGTCAACAATGTTGTCTCATCACTCATAATTTCTCCTAAAAACACTTTCTAGTTAAGATCACCCGCAATGAAAACTTACACATTAGTCTAAAACCTACAATTAATTGTGACATGATCTCTCTGCGAAATTATTGTAATTTTAAACTTACAAAAGTAGTTCTTTACTCTTAATCGCCTATGTAGGCTGACAAGGCCAAGCGAGACATCTTCTAGGTTTATCTCTTTTCATCTTCCATGTGCAACGGTTCGCGTCAATTACACAGCACTTCTCCGTGATCCTGCGCAAAGAAGATCAACGAACAGCGATCTTTTTACGCGCTGTTTGTGTACATTACCGGGATACATATGTTTTGTTGTGAATTTCTGACTAAAATCTGGCCTGATTGCATTGAAATCATATTAAATAAACCAAGCGGATCGGAAAACACAAAGAGCTCAATTTTATTCCGTGAATTACTTGTTACATTCGAATCCCTGAAATTATTGGATTGGAATTATTTCCTTTTATTTTGTATTACGTCTAAATAATTTTCCATAACAAAGCCATTAACAAAGTAAGTTGTTAGCATCAATACACTATTAATTAAAAACAATTAAACTTACATTATTTCCTATTTCTAGTTCACGGTTCAGTTGGAGTAATAGGACAGCAATGGAGCAACCAAATTCAAACTATTTAATGTCTCGTTATTAAAATGAAATTTACTGTTTCTGAATTCGAAGTTCTCTTACGTATATGATACTTCATATAATCCTGATACACTTTCCACAGTTATAGTTTTATTAACAATATAAATATCTCTCGCTCGTAACTTTCAAATTCATCTTCCAGTTCATGCACTTCTATTCAATCTTTGAATCTATTCATATATTAATATTGCATCAATTTGAATATAATAGTACCACAGTTTTCAGTTTTCCCAAGATAATAAACATGTTAGACTGACTCTGAATCAAGGTTTTGTCGGTAAAATTATAAGACATTGTTTGTTTTTGTTCGAAGGTCCTCGGGTTTCTACTCATCGTTGCGGCAGTCAGTGATCCAATAAGACAGAAGAAAGAGTGAGTTAGACACATGTTTATTCTTAATTCAATGTTATTTCTTTCAACATAATTATTTTCCATGTCAGAATGCTAGACACGAAAATTCTTCTTGAGTTTAAAGTCTGCTCTCAGTCACAGTGGTAAATTATGCGTCTAGATGGAATCGTCTAATTTATGTGTCCATGGGGGTACTTCTCCACCACGCGGTGAAAGTCATGCATATCAAGATAGTTAAAAAAGAAAATCTCAGTTACCATGATATAAATATTTTCAAATTTACATTTTAACTCTGACATTAATATTTCAACTTATTAAGACAAAAACGTTCAGGATTTGCAGATTTTAAATCCAATCTTGATATTATTACCTTCTAATAAATTAGTTGTTCAGCCAAAGTTTTGAGAATTATCTGAAGATGTCCTCTGTAAAACGAAGTAGTTATAAAGCATTTAATTTTTAACATGCCTGTGCTAAAAATAACATCGACATGTTATAAAATAATGTTCATTGGAAGGATTGGTGTGACAGTCAGGCAATTGTTATAGACTAGTTGGAGATAGACAAAATATTAAATTATTACCTATTACAAAAATACAAAAAAATCTAAAAATAATGGAATATCAATCAAACACAATCAATCTATAACGAGCAGTTTAATTAAATTTTAGCAATATAAATTAAATGCTGGGCCGGAAGAACCGCGAAACCAACAATTTCATTATTCTGAGTAAAAAGCCAAAAACTATTTCAAAGCCATATTATCACAATTACTTATTTTGGAAGATATGTGGATGTTATTATATAGGTTTCATTAAATAAATGGGTACCTGAACACAAAATGTATTACAAAAACTTATTTACTTGAAAAGGGTAATATTTCAGTACCCTTTCGATTTGTAACTTTTCCTCCGAGTTCCTCAAATAACTTTCGTTGATTATCCATCCACCAGTTTTGTTTTATTCCTTTTATTTACATGAATTAACAGTTTTGGTGACACAATGCAGTCCGCACCGTCGGCTATCTTGAATCACATTCTTCCATGGCAGCCAACATTCATGATCAATTTAAGTAATGTCAACATTTAAAAAATCAACATTTTAAGGTGGCAGTGGATAGACCTAGACATGCACACGCTAATTCCACAAAAAAAACTGTTTCGAAAAAAGTGTTGGTTTTATGGTTATTCCGGCCCAGCATTCAATTATCTAACAAGTATAGTTCATTAATTCAAAAATAATATTCTCGTTTATTTCGATAAATGTACACTTGGCCAAACAAAACTTGAACGTTCAATAAATCTGATAGGCCGATAAATGTAAGATCGCACCATCAGAAGTCAGTCTAAGCGATCTCATTGTCTCACTCTAGTAGGTGACCTCACATTTCAATGATAATAACAAGCTTTGATTAGTTATGGGACATGACCAGCAGTCATTCAAATTTGGTCAACGTTCAAGTTTTGTTTGGCCGAGTGTACGTATGTATTTCGATTTCTATACGTATGATATCATAGGAAATTATCTTCAAAATTAATTAATCTGGCAATTAAATAACTATAAATACCTGTACTTGGTTTATGAGACAATAAAACTAGGGCTAATATATTTTGTTATACAATCATTGTGTAATTATGGAATTAGATTATTATTTATTATTGTACCTACGAGTTGAATCGATAACTAGATTTTTTTAAATTAATAGCAACATTAAAAGCAAAAGTATTTCAAAACAAATTAATACTCTTTCATTGATTTTCTTGCACTAGGTAAAATAATATTTTTTTTTATTTCATATCTTTAGGATAGACACAGGTTACGGTGCACCTCAACAAAACTTCGGCGCACCCCAAGATAGTTACGGAGCCCCACAACAAGACTTCTCTCCCCCCCAAGACAGTTACGGGCCCCCGCAACAGAGCTACGGAGCCCCTCAACAGAGCTACGGGGCCCCTCAAGATAGCTATGGGCCCCCTCAACATCACCATGAGCCAGAACAGCCTCAGGGTGAATGGAAGAAGAAGCTAGCGTGGAAGGAAGAATGGAAACAAGAATGGAAAACAGAATCCAAACAAGTCTGGAAGACTGAATGGAAAAAAGTCCAAGTTCCAGCCTGGAAAGAAATCCAAGTTCCCATCTGGAAAGAACACAAAGTGCCTGCGTGGAAAACAATCAAGAAACCAGTATGGAAGGAAATCCAAGTACCAATCTGGAAAGAATACCAGGTACCAGCATGGAAAACGATCCAGAAGCCAATCTGGAAAGAGATTCAAGTCCCTGCCTGGAAAGAGATCCAAGTTCCAGCATGGAAGCGAGTCTGGAAGCCAATCTGGAAAGAAGTGAAAGTTCCAGCATGGAAAGAAATCCAAGTGCCTGACTGGAAGAAGATCTGGGTGCCAGAGTGGGTGAAAGTAAAGGTTCCTGGACATCACTCTCAAGGCAAGGACGAGCACGGTTGGGAATACACTGCTCACGATCTCTGGAAGAAGAAGCTCATCTGGAAGCCAGAGTGGAAGAAGATCTGGAGGACAGAGAAGAAGGAGACCTGGGTAACGCAGAAGAAGATGGAATGGAAGGAAGACTGGGTTAAGATCTGGAAGTCAGAGAAGAAGCAATATTGGGTTTCAGAGAAGAAGCTGGAGTGGAAGGAAGAGTCCGTCCAGATCTGGAAGACAGAGAAGAAGCAAATCTGGGTTCCAGAGAAGAAGATGGAGTGGAAGGAAGAATCTGTACAAATCTGGAAGACAGAGAAGAAGCAAGAATGGGTGACGGAGAAGAAGCAGATCTGGAAGGACGAATGGAAGTCCGTGCAAGTCCCCGAGTGGAAGAGCCGGCAAGTAGCAGTGTGGAAGAAGGTGTGGAAGCCCGTGTGGGAGAAGGTCTGGGTGGAGGCGCCCAAGCATCACCACGAAGAGCATCACGATCATCACGACGAACATCCAGGATACCCTTGAACAGAGTCAACATCTAGACATTATTGTACATATAGACACGAATGAGAGCATTTATACTAGAGTATGAAAGAATCATCTTACTTTCTTCATGTCATTTCACCATTTTCTAACATGATTCTTGACTGTCATCTCATCCCGATCACGTGATCACACCCATGAATAATCACCTCATCCTTAAGAAGATTTCTCACTCGATAAATCGGAAGGAAGGGATGCAGGACTATTGTTCGAGACCTCTACTTTCGCTAGGCCAAGTGTGATCACTTACACACAAGTGAAAGGATTCAATCGGATGAGGTAAATGACTGACATATTTTATAAGGTCAACAATTAGCTCCTCCGTAAGATTCTTTTGTTCCATGTTAATTTTCTAATCATCAAGTATGTCCTTAACTCACTTTACCTCTGATTCTATGCAATGAAATTGATTGTCATTCAAGAAGCACATCACTAAGTGAATTCCCACATTTTCTTTTCTCAGTACAAAATATTTGCATGGTGTTACGTATTTGGTTAGTGTCATCTTTATGCAATGTTTGTCTGTAAAAACAATCACATTGTTAACTGCTCAATTGACGCTATTCTTGCAGCGTGACGTTGTTAGGATATTGTTGTTGTTGTTATGTTTTTACATAACAAAAAATTATAATTACTAACTTTTTGTACGAAAAAAATAAAGGATAATTGAAACGTGATTAATTATTGATATTTCCCAGAGAATTAGGGCCAGTCTTTCAATAGTCTGCTAAACCAGTAGTTAAGTTTTAAACGGTCATTCGAGGATTGTCATTGGTTGTTGCCATGGTAATCTAGTCCTAATTGACTGTTTAAAAGTTAGCAAAGCCTTGAAAAACTGGCCCTAAATAATTTGTAAATACTAGTTAATTATGAAATAGATTGTCTGTCTCGACCTCCTTGCTGATCTGAATACTGTTCAAGTTTTAAAATTAATCATGATTATCATGAGTATCATGAGTATGAGTATCTAAGTCATGTAGTATAATATGGCGGCGTGTGCGTTTACTACCATAGCATCACCGACACCATAGCAAACAGGGGGATGAAACTACCCTATATACCCTATAAACTACCCTCAGTCTTGCTTGACAAAGTCGATCGAACGCATCGACGAAATATTGCAGACTCTTTTTATTTTATATTTGACAATACCAGTGTTTCTGTTCAAAATATTTGTGACTTACTACCCTATATGGTTTCTTAGATCTGTCTGAAACTGCTGGCTAAAGCTTGACTAAGTTATCTACATCAGCAATTTGAAGAGATTATACTTTCAAAATGCAACTTGTCTATAAAAATCGCAGCTAGATAAACGCGAATATCTATTGCCATTTGCATCGAGGAGATACAAAATCCTGTGTGTACATAAATCATTTCATTTTTTAAAAAATATATAAATCAAATAAATAATTATTTTTATGATTTTGACAGGTTCGAGTATCAAGTTGGGTAACCATTTTTACTCCTTATGCTTATACACCTCTACCAGAAAAAAACGCAAATTTGGGCAAGTTGCATTTTCAAAGTAAGCTCTTCATTTGGTATGAAATCTAATCAATTGTGTGTCAAATAAAAGTTTAATATATCGTTAATTACCAATAATAACTTAGTAATTTGATAATTGACTTTTGACTATTATTACAGCGAATCCTTCCTATTTTCAATTATTTGACAAACAAAATGAGCAGATATTAGAACCAAGTAATAGTTGAGTAGTTTACTCATAATAGCTTCTGACAGTTTCGAATTTCACTAACAGAATACTAATGTGAAGGTGAGTTGATAATGTTGACTTCAAGCAAATATTGATTAAGAGTTAGTTATGCAAATACTTCCGGAAGTTAAACTTTTAGAATTATCGTCTGAACGTAATGCTAATTACAATCACTTCCTAGCTTACCCCAGATCTGACGTATGTGCGACATAAGGCTCCATGAATTCTATATCGCGATTAAACTTATTTTGAAACAAAATTTAGAAAATCTCAGTCTTCTCTTCAATAGACAACATTCAAAATTCACTGCGCATGCGCGACGTGCCGTGATGCATGTTGGGCTTAGGATGTGAAGAGTTTGACAGCTGCCTGGTTGACAGTGCTGAGATGCATAAAGGAAGAATGTTTTTCGGTGTTTGTGATCTTCAATCTTCCACTGAAGATGGCAGCACGAAACCAAAATGGCGTGAAAACTGCGTATATGGCCAACATCACGCACAACTATTGCATTAAAGTGTTCACTGTAACAACGACTATTGCATCTGCCAATAGCTCCCAAATCCTCTGTCAACTCAGTCTATTATTGGCACGATCAATTTGCTTCAAAGATCAAATGGTATTTACAAGAGCTGCATGTCTTGTATGACAGAAGCGATGATTATTCAAAGATATTGTTGCCTAACAATCCGTTGAAATATGTAGGAGAATAAACAAATCTGACAGTTGCCCAACAATATCACATTTAGAGTGATTTCAGTAATTACAAGATAATAATACGCAATATTTATCCACACACATTTTCCAGCTAAATATTCATATGAGATATGAGTGATTTGCCAAATTGCCTATTAGGTATGGACACATTTGCTCTCACATAAGATGTCACGTGCAAGCAAGTAGCCTATTGTTGTCAAGCACGAATAGATACCTAGAAAATCACACTACAAATGAAATTTGTTTGGATACTCGAGCTAATTAAATATATTCTGAACTGCAGTGCGATTCTGTAAGCTTCCCTTCCGAGTTAAGCTGGCTTTCCATGATCCGTCATCTTCCGTCAACGTCCGACACCGTCCGACGAAAACGACCACGTGACCCGTCTCGACCAATCAGAGCCATCCCCAAAAATCTCGGACGGCGAGGGATTGGTCGAGACGGGTCACGTGGTCGTTTCCGTCGGACGGTGTCGGACGTTGACGGAAGATGACGGATCATGGAAAGCCAGCTTTAGACTCGCCGTCCGACCTAAAGCCGTCCTTTAGACTCGCCTCGCCGTCCGAGATTTTTGAAAAATCTCGGACGGCGAGGGATTGGTCGAGACGGGTCACGTGGTCGTTTTCGTCGGACGGTGTCGGACGTTGACGGAAGATGACGGATCATGGAAAGCCAGCTTTAGACTCGCCGTCCGACCTAAAGCCGTCCTTTAGACTCGCCTCGCCGTCCGAGATTTTTGAAAAATCTCGGACGGCGAGGGATTGGTCGAGACGGGTCACGTGGTCGTTTTCGTCGGACGGTGTCGGACGTTGACGGAATATGACGGATCATGGAAAGCCAGCTTCGGAAGTGAAGCTTACACAATCGCGCTGCTGATCTATTGCATCGATAGAATATTGGAAAACTATTCAAATTGTCTCAAAAAGATACAAGGTTACAAAAATGTTTGTCGTAATAACCTTACATATGATCGGATACGGTTCATTTTTACTTTTTACCTATCAAAGGCTTGGGTAGAAAATCATGGGGATGAGTTCTGAAATGCAGAGCTGGGTAAGTTACCAAAAAAATAGGAACGCGTTAAAGTTACGTTACTTTCCGAAAAAAAGGAACTAGTTAAAGTTAAAGTTCCTCAACTAATCAGAGGAACTGGAAGTTCCTTTTAAATGAAAAGTTACTTTGAAAGTTACTTGACCATTTTATTTCCGGAATGCAGCCAATAGGGAAGTCTCGTGAAGTTTAGAATTCAGAATAATATTTATTTTATGAAAGTTGAGATGTTGCTGAACACAGATGTGGTATTATTTTTGTTGTTGGACGAATAGTTCTCATGTAATTAATTTACAAAGTTTGATAGATCTCCTCTCATTTAAAAACAGGTAAATTAGCAATGACATCACAGTTTGCTATATTGCCATGGCAACAAGGGAATCCCCATGTCAACACAATGTTCAAGACTTGGAAATGACATCACAGTTCTGATTCTTGTTACAGGCCGTTTTTCCCGCCAAAAATCATATGATATTTGAACTCGATTTTTATGAATGAAAATGTAAGATTTCACAGGTAATAAGTGTATTTGTCATTATTATTTGTGTTTATTTATAGAAATTTACTAGAATAAAATTTCATGAGACTTCCCTATTTGCTAAAACACAAATTTAGGCTGTAATTTTTCTCTGTGGAAAACAAAATTTTCAACGAAATTCCTCCCAGTAAGAAGTCTTGCATCTAATTCTACCCCCTCCCCCCATGCCACGGCAGGGTTGGTCAAGTGCAAGTGAGAGGGCGAACTGGTGACGCACTAAGCATGAACGGCGTGATTGGAATGCGGTTTTGTGCAGGTGGCCTAAAATTCCAGAGAAAATCAGGTACATATTTGAGGGCGGAAATGGTGTAGTTTTGAATGTTGAGGGAAGGTACATTCTGCTCTAAAAGTAACTGCAAAAGGAACTTTTATAAATGTGAAAGTTCCACAACAAAAAGGAACTTTCCACGTTACTAAGTTACTTCTATCATAGCAGGAACGCGTTACTGTAAAAGTTACAAAAAAGTAACGCGTTACCGGTAACGCGTTACTTTCGTTAAGTTACTACCCAGCTCTGCTGAAATGGTGTTCATATGCGTATCAATTACAAGTCGATCAATTCGAGCCGGCATCTCCCCAAAGACAGAAAACTAGACGTATCAAAAGTATGTTTGTGGAATTGCTCACTTAGTCTTTGAATCTTGTTCGTTGACGAATGATTCAGAGTAATTTTTGGTTTATCTATCGTCTGATTGATTGAAAAGTAAAAATTAACCGTGTGTTTGATCAAATTTTGCATAGTCATTGGGACCAACGTTTGATGAAATTTCACAGATTTTCCGGCGAAACCGCCAAGAACTTCAAGAGTTAATGACATTTTAAGCTTAATTTGAAATATGTGTACCATTTAATTTAATGTATCGAGAAAGTATTAAATTACAAATTATCAAGAGTTTACAGCTGTTTTCAAATGTCATAGAGCAACAAATCACACATAGTACATAATTTGCATGCAATACCAGGGCTCTTATCAACGCGTTACACAGAGTTTTCCTACTTTTACTATCATTCTTCGACACTGACAGTGTCTTCTTATCCCATCTTTGATGTGCCGACGCAAAGAGGTCACACTCTAAGATTCTCTTTTACCTTCTGAAGCGTACGATCAGAACTAATAAACCAATCAATCAATACAACACCGAGACACGGTCAATTCGACGTAATCACAATGCCTTGGTTGATGAAGAGTTCGTTTGGTTTCGCGTGCTTTCTCCTCGTGGTAGTGAATGGACTATTGTATGCATCCACACGTTCGATACCTAATCAATTAATAGATGTAGCGGTGAATTCTTCGCACACGTCGAGCAATCAATGAGAGGATTTGGTTGTGAATAGCATATTGATTGAGTTAGAGATAATTACCGTTGCGGAGAGAACGATGAAAGAAGATGAAAGTATTGGAACCCGGCACCTCCACCATGAGATCATCACGCTCTCTTCTTGTAGAAACCTGAACTACAAGATTCCTGCTCGTGGGAGATGATAGGAAAATATGTGTTTTTTTTCTGTTGACAAATGCATTATGAGATAGTTCCTAGAAGATGACTGAATAGCTCAGTTGTTAATGCACTCGCCCGACATGTGAGAGGGTTCAAGTTCGGGTCCAGGCTCAGAAGGTTTTTTTCACATCCATCATTCTTGATTTCTTCCTGAATCCTCCAGACATGTATTTAAACTTTCTATTACAATAGACCAATTCAGAAATGATTTAGGGGTGGATCTGGCTTTAAAAGAATCATATACTTGATGATCATTTCCAGGTTGATTTTACAGATATCATTCGTGGTGTTACCTGTTGATATAGTGACGTTTTTTTATTAACCAAACCACCGAGAAAATTTCTGAACCAATCTATACCTATTATAACTAATTTAAATTAACATAAACGAGTTCAAATATCAATCTTTATTGCAGGCTCTGGTCAAAATTCCAACGACCGAGAAAATTTCTGAACCAATCTATACCTATTATAACTAATTTAAATTAACATAAACGAGTACAAATATCAATCTTTATTGCAGGCTCTGGTCAAAATTCCAACGGCACCAGACCAAATTACGTCCACATAATAATAATACAATTATACCTTTATACCTGTATACCTTTAAAACACACATTATTGACTGCATATAAAACAATGTCGGTTGTCTAACAAAGATTATTGCTGCATAAATTGTTGAATAAAGTCTGAATAAAGCATTTCTACATTACTGCTAATCTTTGATTACTGACACATTGAACATTACTGCTATAGTCTATGCTGACTTGCAAGACCAGAATAAATAATTATGGTTTTTATAAATACATATTCATTCTTGACTGTATAAACTCTTCACTTGATGAGCTATTAAAATCAATAGCAATTGATCCGAGTACGTGAATGTTCGATTAATGGTGTACGTGCGCCAGCTGTGTTGTCTACACACGTGACTAGCACTGCAGTCAGTCAGGAGTCCAAGGTTCGATGTCTAGTCAGAGCACTACGTCAGACATTACTGCCACTGGCGAGTAAATCTCAAACTTCACAATTCTGTAAACAACTCTCCATTTCACTCGGGAAGTGAACCGAAGAGAAATAGTGTGAATTTCTCTCGCTAGGTTTCGTAACCAACCTGTATGCATGGAGTACGTCTCGAAGATTCAAACTTCTCGCGATACACCTGATGCGTTCTTTTATCTGACATGAAGCACTCTCCTGTGGCAGATTCTCGAACTATGACACTCACAAATCTTGCAACTAATTAATTTCTAAATTTCTCTCTATTATAAGTAGGATGTAAATCAATCGCTAGCAGTCAATAAGAAAAAATGTGTCGAAAATAATTGGTTTAAATTTTGTTACACCTTAGAGAACACATAAGAATATTGCATATTAAGCGAAAACCTGATACACCTAGGTCACATTTTTTTCTGTTCCGCAATAAGTTTTTAGTTTCGACATCAGCTGCTTCTAATAAGAACAAAAACGTGACATAAAAAAGTGGATAATTTTCCCCTTGGCCATGACAGTGAATTAGCTGTTTCTAATTACGGACCACTTTCTAATGTCAGTGACAGGTAATCAATCTGCTCTTTGGAAGACGATCCAAAGATCTTGTTCTCTTTGTAACACGACCATGGGAATCCGTTACGTCCGGCCATTCCGTTCCGTTCATTGCAGTCGTGATTTATACGCTCTTTGTGAGAGATTCATTCATACATCATGCATTCGGTCATTCGGTCATCGGTACGTCAGGAGTTCAGTCAGCCATGAAGTTTGTCTCGTAACTTTATTGACTAGAGATGATTTTAAATGATTTCCATAGATCTTCAACCACATTTGGATCTATTGTGTACTAGCTGAATTGAGTAACCGATCTCAATACAAAAGTGTAATAAAATACATTTTTGAAATGTAGAAATTTTCTGACAATCTCAGATGGGATGATGGTATGTCTATGAACTGCAAATTTAAAAGATATGAATTAAAAGAGCATTACCGGCAATCTAGAGGTCGTGGGCTCATATCCCAACGGAGGTCAAATCTTTTAAATTTGCAGTTCTTATACATAAATTACATTTTTCATCCCATTTTGGTTCTTACCTAATATCAACTAATATCATGATTTTTCACGCTAACGTCATTGGGGACCTGTCCGAAATCGGACGATCTGTTGTTTTAAAAGGTTTAAGTAATAAGAATGAACATTGTCACCATAAGCCCGACAGTAGTCTTATGAAAAATAATATTAGGTTTATTCAATAACGAAGATCATTTTGGTCTGAAGTCACTTCATGGCTCTAAGGATAACATTAGATCTGAAATGATTTCAGACAGAAATGATTTCGTTTCCTTTATAGAATAAGAGACCTGGCTGGGTGCATTCCTTGTTCAAAAATTAAAAAAAAAATCCTACAAAAACATCAAGAATAGCTACTAAGATATAAAATTTTATTTTGCAGATAAAATGTGCGTAGCCTAGAAATGTTCTATGCTTACTTTCTCATAAAAACATAGATTATAAGTTGCTGTTCTTGACGCATCCGATACATGCGTACAAATCAGTAACGGAAGGAAAGCTTACGTCGTACAATGCGGTTAAATCTTACATAATTATATTGTAAAGTCGTGATTTGTCTGACTCATTATCACCAGCAAGGTGTAAATAAACTGCGGTTTCACGTAGATCCGAGTCACGTACGCGTCTTGACGTTCATCACGTCCGGAGAGATTCAGTTGAACGGAACAAGATTTCCAGCCGTTAAAACATATCTAAATCAGATCCGGAGTGTTGAAATGTTATCAATCTAATGAAGAAAGTAGTTTAAAGCCTTGACTGTGAGGAAAGCGACATGACCGAGCCCTTGAGAGTAAAAGTATGACCACAATAGTCGGTACATCAACAACAACACAACCTTGAAGTCAATCTGCTCTCATTTGCTACTGCATTTCGGCGGTTACGCGGCTGTCTAAGATGGTTCGATAATAGTGATTGGATTGGCAATGTTATGCAGTGTTGCGAAATTGTTGACCTCATTGGGTAGGTGGCGATGGTTTGGAATACATTATGATGACTGATAACATGCTTGAGCCGACTTACTAAATGCCATCTAATTAGAATGCAACATACAAGCATAATCCTCGATAGAGATCGTAGAAAAGACTGGCAGCCTAATTAATGAAGTAAGATTTATTGATTTCTAACAATTAAAACAGACAAGTTTGAGTTCAAGTTTTACACCAACATTTCGGCAACACCTCTTTAGTTTTATGGTTATCCTGGGGAATTGATGTTTTAATGATCTAACTCGAAAGCTTACGAGGAGAGAAACGAGTCTCAGTCAAACGAATCCTATGATTAGCATTTCTCAGTGTCTCAGTGGTTCGGTGTTTAGCGTCTCCTGCCACCGCTGTCGCTGCTGTCACTTCTGCTGCTTCCACTCCGATCACTGCTACCACTCTTGCGGCCAGATCTCTGCCGACTTTTCTTCTTCTTAGTTTTGCGATTGGGTTTCGCTTTCCTTCGTTTACTCGACCTGTCTATGAACTTGTACTTCTCGCCGACTCTACCCACGACTCCTGCTCTCACGCCCGCCTCCAGACGATCTGTGATGTCCGATAGCAAGTCATCGGTGTTGTAACCCTTGATGTAAGACGGGTAGAGGACGTAGAGACCGTCCAGACATTGGTGCACGTACAAGGCCCGCTGTTGCGTCACCCAATCATCTCGGAGCACGTTCAGAATCATTGCCATGGTAATTGATGTAAGCCTAAACAGAACAAAATCAATAATCACTTACAACGTACCCACCTATCGTGATTTTGGACGCCAGCACTATATTTGGCTGGTTCAAAATCTATTGGAAAAACCTTAATTTTGTTTTAGACGTATGTACTAACACTGCCAAGTGCCAACACACTTTTCCCTTGCCCAATAGTTAATTTCGGCCCAAAATCGTTTCACCTACTAGTATGCGATGTGTGATTTAATACAATTCATAATTTGCACGTGAAATCATCTCATTATTGGGCGGCCATCTTGGTGTAACATGTCTGAACATGTCACTCTGTGTGTTGATATTCTGTTATAGTGTTAATGGTTACCTGTTCAATTGTATAGGCTGCAGAAGAAGTTCACATAGGTATAAGACCACACAATTTTTTAAATATCTTCAAAAACATGACTTGGTATTTTTAATGCCAACATGGTCAAAAATGTTTTTTTTTTAAATTTTTTATATTTTTAAAAGAAGCTTGAACAAACTATGAAGATTGATCTAGCTCAATGGAAAGTAGTAGGTAATTGCTTGATTACCATGGTCCCGAATCAGAATCATCATCATTCAAAACAACGTAATGATCATGTCGGACCGGCAGTCCATCGTCACTCGAAGTTTTCGGGAAATTCATGATTCCCACACATCTTTGCTTTAATGCACACTTGAAAATTTCATATATTTCTCTAGACTCATCCCAGACTGCCTGGGAAACCACGTTAAAATCCGAATCCATGACTCACAACAATTAAGAATTTAACAGTGTAAATACTTTCGTTTCTACAATTGTTTTTACAATTGAAAATTAGGAATTGACAGCTCGGAAGTAACGAAGATATAATTAACAAAAACAATATGTATCAAAAGTTAATAAATACCAACTGTAATGTGAAAAGATTTTCCTCGAGTGGAAAATTCCACGACCTTCCGATATCCAGTCAGATGCTCTACCAGCTGAGCTATCGAGGCAGTTCACAATGCAGCGGCTGTGTTCCAATATAAGCTGCGTTAGCAACTTACCGATTTTGAAGATAGGATCAGAAGACCGTGAATTTCATCCACGTTTGACAACTGACTAACTTCATTCGACTTGGATTTCTCATAAGCAGATGAGTGCGCATGTGTGAAATATGATTTTTACTGATTCCCATCAAAGGTTGCCTACAGGAAAGTCAAAGAAACTTCGATAAAAAAACATTTGAAAACTTCACAAGTGTTTCATTTCTTCCGATTAGTTTCATTCCAAATCAGTTGAGTTAAATCCGAGCGAAGAAAGTGAAGCAGAAATTGGCATTCGCAAGACCAGATTTATTCCGGTCTTTGACTTATAATGCAACGCAAGATCTAAACGCTGAATTAAAGCAAGTCACAACTCAAGTTTTTACTGCTGCAAACATACTTGACATTAAATGGTCGTATTTTATTCGTTAGAAAGTGATTTATTTATAATCTTCTTGTCTCTGCTCATTACACGAAGATGTGCGAATTCCAAACAATGATTACAGAAAAGTATTTATGCTAAAAATAAGCTTGTTTGACGTTTCTGTATTTGGTAACCAATTGACAATTGTATCGATACAATTCTGAATCTTTTGGAATACTGAATAATGTTTTTACTTTTGATTGTGTGAGTTTATATTGATATTAAACTCACACTACACCAGTAATCGACCAATTGTTAAAAAATTGGCTGCGGCACTATTTAATACAATTTTCTAACTTCCTCACAAAAACATATACTTATGAATGTAAAAACGCTTTTCTGCAACCATTTTACTTTTGTCGTTTAGAAGATACGGGCCTTAGAGGTCAGATAATTGTGTTCAACCAGCTTTTTTGGATTCACAAAATGTTCATCTTTAATAAAAAAAAAGTTAGACATTTGATTTGGGCAACTCTAGCTGTGCAAATTTAGTGTGCACATTTTCGGCGGGAAATCGTTTTTTTTTTTAATATTTGAGCCGATTTTTTTCGTTCAAAGTGAATTATTTCAAAACAAATATTTTTGTGTATGAACAACATACCAAGTGGTATACTAATTAGCTGATAAACATTTAAAATTATTCCAACAAAAATATCAAAATCTTTATGAATTCAATTTTTCCCATTTTCAAGGTCATAGTACGGAAAAGGGAGACCTCGTAGAATCTGGTAAAACATACGCTAAGATTGGCGAATATAATGTTGATAAGTACTGAAAGTTTTCTTTTAAAACTTTCTTATTTTGGTCAAAACTGAATAACAATTCAATTACAAATATTTTATTTTGATACCTCTAATAGGACAGTTCCTACGTCTAACTGTAGTTTATGTAACCAGGTGGTACAGCATACGGATTATTATTTTTTGACAGGACAGGCTTAGTAATTGAAAGTAAAAATGTGAATTTGAAAGTGTTGCACGACTCAGCCTCTCGATATCTAATAATCGCCCATCTGAATGTCAGATTATAATGATATCTACATAATTACCTTTATCTGAAATTTGTCATAGAAAGTAACTTCCCTAGGTGTCGAATATGTACAATAAATTTATTTAGATAATTAGTTCTTCCATGCAATCTGATAGGCAAAGTGATAGTTGCCTGGATGGTTATCTCTGGGCCAAATGTAGACCATTGAACTTGACTGGCTACGGCTGGTTTACCAGCCAAACTTCTCAAGACCAGGAAAAGACAGACCTTAGAACGAGTTGGTCATTATTAATTGCCGATAGTTAATCAATAATCGACGAATTATTTCGTAAACTTGAATGAGCTTGCAGATTTTTGGTTTATGAAAGTGTCTTAATCGGAATCTTATATTCGTACCAATGGGCTGGCGCCTGTCTGGACTTCACTAGCACTGTGTTAACTCAATATTATCAATAAAGATTACAACAGTAGTAAGAGTGAGTGAGATGCACTCACCATGATCCCTTTATCATATGCATATTTTATGTACTTTCAACTCATAAATGACATAGATAAGAGAATTTTACTCTATAATTATTTCATTACAGAAAATCAAGGTTTATCCGGATCAACAAGTTTATAACCGTCGTTTGTGGTCTCCAGTCGAAAATGTACGAGGTTATCATTTCTTATTCGGGCTTGCATATCATGCAGTGTCCAGTTATATCTATGTATTGCCATGTAAATTATTGTAACTACACCTACTGTATGTTATTGTTATGTAATAAAATAGATTTGAAATTGAATTGAATTGCATTGATCAATGAAAAAAATGTTTAACACATTTTTATTAAATATTACCTTAAACATTACCTGAATTTCTCCTACGTCATATGTATCTATGCCTATATATCTAAAATGTTGGCCTGTTCAGAGGACAAAGAAGGAAATAAATGAGAAATTAATTGCACATTTATAAGTAGAAGTTACTAGGTTTGCAAGCTCACCTGGAAACATTTTAATTCACTGATTCGTTTGCATAACAACGCGATCTGACAGCGCTCTTCAAGATAAAAAGGGACAAGTTTTATCCACGGATACAGCATATCCTTAAAAGGTTCTAGTTAAGTCACTTTCTATAACTATATTATCTTGAATTTCTTTACACTAAATTTCGTTTATAATATCGGAAGCTGATTTTTGTTATAAACGAGTATAATTAAAGCAATGGAGTGGTTTCTACTCATGGCACTTATAGTTTCCGTTTTAGCGTCCAGTCCCAAAACACCTGTAGTTGTGATTCCACGATTACACAATTGTAGCAATTGTAGCGTCTTCACTCGTATACAAATGTAACAGTGTCACAAATACCCAATTGTCATACACTTCACGTAAAATGATGGCGGGATAACGTGTTGTAACCATTCAGTCTCAACGAATAGAAAAATAAGTAGTTTGTCTTCTCAGTTTGGTTGTACCAACATTCGTTCATAAGTAATTTATCATTATGTTTCTTGTAATAATTTGAAGACATTTGTATCTGTGACTATCTTACCATACATACTTTATAGGACCTTTTCTATAAGAGCATATTAATTTAAATTGCATGATAATTTGTTAGCGCTTTCTGTGCTGTAATCATAAACATGTATACTCACGTATGTATGCCATAATGTTCAGATTAATAAACCAATTCATCATGCGGAAATTAATCTTTACAGCTTATAAATTCGATTATGTGGTTTTAAGAGAACGAAATTTTGTCAGCAATAAAGTTATATAGAAGCAATTGTGTATATTGTATAATTCCACAATAAATAAATTATTTAAATAACCTTTAAGTTATTAAAATAATTGGTTGGCCGAGCAGAAGGAATTTAATTCTGCAACGATAATTGTAGTTTTCGTTTTCATTAAACAGGTAGGTAATAATTATAGGCTACAAACCAGAAACAGTTCAAGTATGCTAAATAGATTCGCACTTGCACGCTTAAATTATCAATTAAAAATGCAATTTCTTCCCAACTGGATGATTATAGCGTGTTTCACGATAGATTTTTATTAATTACATTAATCACTGCACATGCTAATAATATGTCATCAACACCTTCACTTACGCACCGTGTTGGTATCGGAGTGATACACAAATCTAGACTTTCTCAGAAGACGAAGTAAACCACGAGATCACTGGCGAGACCTTGTTACTAAACCCACGAATCATTGCAACGAGCGAGGAATTACACTGCCCAACGATTTCATGGTGATAATTGCTTAGAAAATTCTCTGAGATAATCACTATATTAGCTCGTGACCATGCACTTTACTAACCAGTGGCCAGTGCAGGGAATAATTGCTTAGTTTTCTTCATCAGAAAGATTTTTGAAAACGAATTCAGTATCTCGTCAGACACGGAAAAGTATCATTCTGAGTTTGATGAAAAATGCATAAAAACCCTAACAATCTCAGCAGTAGCTGAAGGTATTTTGCATAGGCCCAATCCATATAATTTAGTTCCTCATGTAACTCACCATCTACATGGAAAAAAAACTAATAAAATATAGCGAATCCAATTCATCTCAGCAGGATATACCCAGTTGTTTTCATATCTTGGGCCCATCGCATGATGAACAATCATCTAATTATTGCCTCTTTGCCTCTAAATGTCTCAGTTGACTTATCGATAACTTATACCAAAGATGCTTATACTTACCAAATTAAGTTTCCGCAGTCCATAAATTAATATATTTAGGAGTAGACACGATGATTCTAGAAATTGGAATTATTATTGAGTATTCTTTAATATTAGCAAGGAATTTAAATTTATTAAATAATTTATATCACACATTAGCATTTAATCATTGAAGGACTCCATTTTCATGTTACGTAATCATCTAACGATGATATTAGTTATAATATTAGCTATTAGACATTTATTATACTCATTTTAAATTTATTAATTATATTACTATACTCTGTTCTAGTGGCAGTCATGACAGTATTTTGTTAATTTAAATAAAAGTTGTCTCTCTAGATAATTTTAGCTTATAGAAAAATCAATAAGTGAAGTATACATGAAGAAGTGGAGGATCGCATTACATATTTTAAAATTGAGTATTTGAAGATGAATACCACTTGTTGAATGACAAATATAATTGTAATCCATAGTTTGTATATGACGTTACGAGTTGTTTATTTGGCCGCGAGGGCCATACTGTTAATACCGACATGTCAGACGCTGTCAAGCTGTGATTTTGGTATTTTGTTCGAAGAGCTTCTACATCGCCATTTTTAGATTGCGACCGTCTCGTTGAATATACTTTAATGATGAAGCGAAAAGCGAAAAGCGTAAAAAAATAATTTATTGATAAACATTTTTTTGAAATTTTGTTCCAAAAGTTAGGAATAGGAGCAGATTAAAATTTAAAATTTACTTTTGTGAAAAATATAAGATAACATTCCAAGACAAGTGGTCAACAATACATATAGACCAAGTCATTCTCTACAACTTTGTTCATATTGCTCCATCATTATACTTAACAAAAGAAGTTCGTCGTGCAGCTATTTGACGTTAAAAGTTGCAGTACGCCGCCAAGCGTTAAAAATTAAAATCTTAGGTAAGTCAGATTCATTGGTACGCCTTTTTTTATGGAAACGGTAGGACCTAGCGAATTCATTCAAATTATTACTAAATCGTGAAATAACAGGAGCTGTTACGTACCTCAATGTCTACAATAGAACACAATCGCCTATTTAATTACATTGCTTTTTCAAAAGCAGCATGTTTGACAGATAAGCAAATTCTTCTGATCCCAGCCTTCTGAACGAGGCGTCAAGAAGACTCTGGGTTCGATAATCTACAATCATTTTTCTTATGGGTTTTTAGGGTCGAATATGGAGAACAACAAGCAAAATAAACACTTTACTTAAACTCACTCACTCACTCACTCACTCACCCACTTATTTAATTACTTACTTGATAAAATGGCCCGCGGAGACCGTTGAAATAACATGGAGAGTTCAATGCAGGAGTAGACGCAAAGCCGCAAGATTTCGTTCTAAAATTATTTCCGTGTCTTAACCAAAGACCAATACATCCAGCAGACACTTGATTTAAAAATTACATAGTTTTTCAAATATTGCGGTCACAAGACAACCTCAACTAAATTTTTTATGCAATATTTTATGAAATCGTCATGTTAATTTTTTGTATCACGTGGTATAACTTTCAATTGTCTGCGGTTATTTCTTAGCATTGTTCAAAGTAAACGAAATCTATTGCGAGTGATTCAGCTGAGGTCATCGAAGAATGCAACCTTCCAAATGTGAGAGTGAAAACCACTGCAGCGGAAGATAATATTGTTGTTCACGGTTCATTGGCATCTCCCAGGGAACTGGCTCTTCTCGAAGTTGCTCCGAATCCATCTGTGAATTCTCTGTAATCGAAAATAAGCCGGAGCAGAAGATCACGCTGAGCTCTTATTACCTCATCGCGATTTTTTGTACTGTTGAAATTTTTTTAAATTATTTTAATACTTAAACCAATTTGCAAATTAATCTTCTTGCGATTAATAGTACTTTTGATAGAGTTAAGCCAAATAATAAGTCCACAAAATGTCCAACAAAAATCATGACACAATTACGTATATTGAAAACAACTTTTGGTGTTTATTTCTGTTAACATATCCCGGAAAAAAGTAATTAAAAAAATTATACTATAACGACTTATTAACAAATTGTGAATTTACATAAATTTTACATGCGGGAACAAAGTTTTAATTGCTACTTCTTATTTGGAGACAATTCCAAACATGAGACAAGTGGAAACAACTTGCTCTCTAGAGCACTTGCTCTAAAGTATGAATGAAACAATGTCAGGAAGTAGGTTTACCTGCTGTAATATTACTAGAAATCTCAGTAAAATTCTTCTTAAGTCATTATGAGAAGTGAAATTTCTCAGGAACGTCAACATAATGTACAGCAGCATTGTAATGAACATGTGTCGGTGGGATGACCTCTGTTGGTCTTTCTTGACCACTCTGAGGAATATTTGACCCTAGGTCACTGTCGATCTCGAGATTTGACCTCCACCTTGAAGAAAATCATAAGTAATCGCGATACGATCGAATGACGATGATGACTTTCGTTTTCTCTTTCTGCTTTTCCATAAATGCACTGCAATAATTACTTATTATATAAGTAAATATTATTAAATACACTCTATGAAACTAGTTAAAATTTGTATTTTATCAAGAGCAGCTTTTCACTTTTTGTCCGATAAGTAATAAACTTAAAACTGGGCCTATAATATTTGACAGGCTAGAGCAAGATCAAGGTTTCACTTGTAAATTTACATCGGATAGCAGTTCTATAAGAACATTCAATTACTTAAATTTGGTGTAATGTTTAATTTCGATTCTAGTGAAAAAAAATTAATTAGTCCAATTTCGTCATTAAGTACGTGTGTGTGTGCGATAATGACGATACGAATGCAGCATGTGTGAAAGTGAACTCGTGCTTTTAGTAATCATAACTGGTCTATCCTATCCCCCTTCCTCCTATGTAGACTGCAATAACCACATTCTGATGGTCGAATATTTCTTTTCACCCGTTGGCATCTATCTCGCTCTAACTCAAAGAAAGTTGAATCTGAAAAATGATTTCTTCTTACCCATGATTTTTAACCCCGCCTCACAAGCAATACTACCATCTCGTGATAGCTAAGAGTGTACCAATGGAAGTAGTTTAGTGGTTTTCTCCTCATGGCTGCACACTGCCTTGGCATTGCCAGCCTGGCCTTGTCGAGCCACGAGAAATGAGGGGGTGTTTCAAACCGTACGCGAAGCAATCAAGGTGAAAGTGAAATGGAATAACATCGGACATGTTAATTTTTATGTTCTCCCCACTTTTCACCTATATCCTCCTTCGTCGTCCGAATAGTGTTGATGGCTGAGATCCTCCCTTCCTCAAGAAGTTCGGCACATGCTCGAGGAAGGGTAGCCTATATATTGCAGCACAGTGCGTCAAGAGCATTAAGTTGAAGGTACATCGTCAAGTGAAGAGCTCTAGTTGTGTTCTTAGAGCAACGTGAGGAGCCATGAGGAGCTACAGAAGCCTTGTGGTCAGTGACATCAGTGATTTGTTTATCGATTAATATTTGGACTACTCGATTGATTGATTTTCGATATTGGGAAATCGATAAGTTGATAGCAATTGTGTAGAAAAGTTAATCCGAATATTTAGTTTTTAAAATTTATTATGTTTTGATGTAGAATACTTTTTTCAAAATTATTTTAAATACTAATAAGTGAGATATTATTTATAAACTAAATTGGAATACTTTTCCACACAAATGGTTGAATAAAAGATTGCATGCCAAGTTGTTTTGAAGAGGTATTATATACTCTTAAAATCGCCCATTGTAAATAACCACTTGAGATGGTTTTGTCGTGTCATTCATAAAATGACTGTCGCTTTTCTTGATCAGATAATATTGGGCAGTTATATGTGATGTGCCAGACCTCCCGTACATAAACGCAGACTAATCTTATACCATCTAAATTGCACTGTATTCGTGCTCAATGAAGCAATTTAAATATGATAACACAACACTCACAAAAAACAAGATTGATGTTAGTATCAATATACATGGGAAGGGTAGAACAATGAATTTAGCTTTCGGTTCTCTTATAATTAACTGTCTATTTAAAACTTTTTATATTATCTTTTTAGTAGACTAATTATTAACCTATACATTGTGCTTGGATCACTATACGTGCACATCAATTAATTATTAAAAATACTGAAGCAGAACTGTAATTGTCTTAACACCAGTTCTTTGTACAGCATGAATTAATTTAATATTTATCGGATAGATATACCTACTTACTAGAAAGTATGTGTTTCGCTTGTTGACAGTTTCTGTTTCACCTCCTGAGTTGCTATACTTAATTGCAATTAGGTGACTTGCTCGGGTATAATCTTCTCGCATCAAGTGACGCATGTATTCAATTATACTAGTAGACATTATTTCAGCTTGCAAGGATAATAGTATAGAGAGCGGTCGGTCCCTATAATTATTGACGTTTCAAAAGTTTGAAAACAATTGTAAGTTATATCTGGGCTCAAGCATGTCACGCTAAGGCTGCTTGTTATTGTTGCTAAACCTATTTAATTCAGAATTGGACGTCTTAGCCCAAACCCTGCATTTAATAGCATAATACGTGTTTGGTTATACTAAATGTTGTTTTGGTGAATGTAAAAGTCTATACTCTTACTAATGTACTTAATTAATACCATCGAAAATGAGTGGGAAGATTGTTTGAAAGTTTGTACAGAATGCAAAAAATGAGAAAAAATATTCAAATCATTAAGGACCGGTTTTTCAATACTCTTATTAATTTAAACAGTTGATGAGGACACGATTGCCATGGCAACAAACATGATATTCCTAGAATAAACACTAAGTAACTGTTAAACTTAGCTACTGATTTAACAGAGCAATGAAAAATCAGCCCTAAACCTCTATGCCTAAACATATAAGCAATCTTTTAATACGTTCTTCAAATTGTATTACAAAACGAATTGTCCTGTGACTTTTGGCTTATCATTGGAATCCATGATCTGCGAAACAACCAACTTTTCAATATACCTACAAATACTTGATCAGGTAAAAAATTATGAAAAAAACTAAATTATCTGTTTTAGACACAAACATGTATTTCGCTAACCATCTGTGACATTTGTCATACTAAATTGAACTAAATTGACTAAATTAGTCTCTGTTTGAAAATAACGCGTGCAGATTGCGTCGTGGCAAGAAAGTTTGAAAGAAAGCGATTGTGAAGATACCCAAGAGACAGTAATTAGACGAAAACTCACAGCTAACCTAAATTTAAGACAAACAGTTATTATCATTCTAGTCGGTGGCAAAAAGCAAAAGCCTCTTAGTTCCCATGAGATGTAATTTAAAATAATTATACATGGATTGTTTTCACTAATTATTTTCCTACCGAAATATTTTAAATCGTTAAGAAAACGTAGATTACTGCATTGTGAGTGAAAGAGGTTTCAATTTTCAGACGAACAAAAACTGAAGAATCTGGGTTTGAATTATTTTACCATGGGAATAAGTTTTTCTCAATAAGTAAAAAATGTAGAAATGTTTCGAAATTAATAAGTTAAATTTTAAGGAAAAGATGACGGACAATTTTTTTCTTAATATAATAACTATAATATATATAACAAAAAATATAAATTTGAAGAAAGATAACGTTTGTTTTAGAAGTTTGTCTGTAAAAAATGTTTTTTCGACAAAGGTAATCATTTATAAACAAATTATTTCCGCTTTCCTACAAGGGCTTGACAAATTTCAGTACATTACTTTCTTGTGGACCAAACTAAACTCTTTACTTCCACACATAATCATGTATTGACACAATTCGTTCTGTTCCAGGTTGCCCTCTGGGTATTACTACAAGTGTCTTTAGTAGTCAGCAAGTCTATTGCCGAAGAACAACAACAGTAAGTATCCATCACCTCTGGTTCAAGTCTTCTTTCCCAGTCACGTCGTGTGGCACGAGATCAAATCGTGGCTCCATCTTCTTCTCACGTCCATCAAAACAAACTGCAACATCTGATCGTGGTCTAGAAACTCTCACTAACCGCACGGAGTTACTTCCGCTTAGAATAGTTATTTTGTAACCCTCTTTGTTGAACTATGCAACATTTCTTTGTTGTGATGTGCGAAAAAAAATCTTTTGTTTGATTTTGAGAAATTCCTGGTGACGCTTTAAAGAGTTGATTGTCATTATTATGATTATTATGGAATAATAGGAGTCTTGACTTTCACCTTGACTGAATGGTCTCAATGACGAGTTAATGAATAGCTTTACTAAATTGCAGTTTGATCACGATTGTGATTGTGGTTTCTGTAAAGTAACCAATCATAGAGTAAGAGATAGCTACGTCACATATCATATGCAGATAAAGTGCATCTTGACCGTGCATCAGAACGTTCTAATGAGCAGTTAGTCGTGCAATAAATATCGTTACTTTCTTCACTTTTTAGCACTGCTTTTGCATGGCGTGCATTTGAGGAGCTTACGATCAAAACGCGTTTATGATTTATTGCACTTTTGTCTCGCGGAAACCAGGTTATGTTTATTAGCAGTTCTTTATGGAAGTAACAAATTTCACATGCGATTTTTATTAGCAAATTGTTTACAGCTCTGGCCGTATTCTGCATCCTGAATGTCGTATCTTTATTCGAGAAGTACCCATCTTATCTCTTCTTCTCATGGAAGAACAATTCCATACGATTTTTACATCCAAGAAATTTTTTGTTCCAAATACTTTTTTTGAATGATAGAGCATTTATCAACGATCGATGCAACGATGCCATCTTTATATCAACTTTGTTTTTTTTCTACAGCTGCGTAGTGCATTTCTAGATTCTGCAAATCTGATAGCTTTCCTTGGCGGAAGTATTGGTCAACTTGGCTCATCCCGATTGTGAGCATATCAATGTCAAAGCCAATGATTGATGCGAATACCGTGTATACATACTATTAGGAGTGAAACTAAAATTGGTCATACTTAGGTTTGCACTCAAATATATTGCCTAAAAGTTTTAATATAAAAATCAGGTCATGAATGTACAGCGACGTACGCACGACATGCATATCAAATTTCTACTTTAGATTTAAATTCGATTGAAAAAGTAATTTATGCTAATGTTGTTATTGGTTAATCTTACTTTCTTTTTTAAAATGTCTGAGTCAGAAATATTCTGCCCGCAATCTTTCCAGAGATTTAAATTGATATTTCAATAGCTCACAGCAATGGCATAATTCAGTTCTGATTAGAGAGCGCGGCGCCGCCTACGCTCGCAAACCCGATGCTCTTTATAATTCACGACCACCATTAGTTTCACTTCCGAACGCAAACTCGTTCAATCAAAGCCCGTCCCGACTTGGCGGAGTGTAATCAGCTACTGTCTTGTTGCGCAGACTCGCTGCCGCCGTTCAGCAACCTGCGCAGAAGCGCGTCGGATACGACCACGACGACCACCACGACCACCACGACCACCACGACCACCACGACGAGCACCACCATCATCCAGAGCCGAAAGGATACTGGAAGAAGAAGCTCATCTGGAAGCCTGACTGGGTGAAATACTGGAAGCCAGCACAGAAACAGATATGGAAACCGTCGTGGAAGAAGATATGGAAGCCAGTCTGGAAAGAGATTTCAGTTCCTGTTTGGAAAGAAATCAAAGTTCCCGATTGGAAGAAAATATATAAACCAGATTGGAAAGAAATCCAAGTCCCAGCGTGGAAGGAAATCCAAGTTCCTGACTGGAAAAAGATCTGGAAACCAGTCTGGGTTCCCACTAAAGTCCCCGCCTGGAAAGAATATGAAGTCCCCGATTGGAAGAAGATCTGGAAGCCAGTCTGGAAGGAAATCCAAGTTCCCGCGTGGAAGGAGATCCAGGTAGCTGCTTGGGAGAAGAAGTGGGTCCCGGAGTTGGTCAAGCAATATGTTCCTGGTCAGAAGCATCTAGGTAAGGACGACCACGGCTGGGAATACTCTGCCCACGATCTCTGGAAGAAGAAATTAATCTGGAAGCCAATCTGGAAGAAGATCTGGAAGACTGAAAAGAAACAGATTTGGGTGCCTAGCAAGAAATTGGAATGGAAGGAAGACTGGAAACAAGTCTGGAGAACTGAAAAGAAACAAATCTGGGTTCCATCCAAGAAGTTGGCGTGGAAGGAAGCGTGGAAGCAAGTCTGGAGAACCGAAAAGAAACAGATTTGGGTTCCATCCAAAAAATTGGTCTGGAAAGAGGCGTGGCAACAGATCTGGAAGCCAAGCAAGAAGCTGATCTGGGTTCCAGACAAGAAGCTGGAATGGAAGGAAGACTGGAAAGAAATCCAAGTGCCTGCGTGGAAGAAGATCTGGGTGCCTGCGTGGAAGAAGGTCTGGAAGCCCGTGTGGATACACGAGTGGGTGATCATCCAGGAGGAACATCACCCCCACCACGAGCACGAGCCAGAGCACCACGGACATCACGGGTGGGACAGGAAGGACTCCGTCGGCGCCGGCAGTCAGCAGGACTCCGTCGCGGCGGCCTCCCAGACGGTGAAGCAAGTAGTACAAGCACCTCAACAGTTGAGTCCGAGTCAGACGTGGCAGTTCCCCAAGTAGAAGCCACTACCAAGTAGTTAGTCATTCATTCATTGCAAACGTCCACTAGAGTTCTCTTTCCAATGAGCTCAAGATTGGGATCTTATATAAGAAGCACCTTACCGACTGAAAAATATAAGGTGCTAAACGTAAGACACAAATTTATATATTTTTTGTTATAATACTAGAAATGAAAATGCTGTACTTTAGCAAAACGCCAACGTTTACAAAGGGCCATGTCATGTCTGACTTTGTATCAAATGTTAGTTGCTGTTATGATCTGTAAAATATTTCTGTCGCGTCTTGTTATGTTATTTTGTATAACTATATTGTTGTATAGATGTGTTTTGTTATTTTTGTATCTAGTTTGTTGTTTTGTTCTGTTTTTAAGTAAACTCTGATGGTTTCTTAAAAGTATTTTTCATTAGCGATCCCGATTTCTTTTCCTTGGAAAATATTAAAGTTCCGTTTCCTGTTAATTGTGATGAGCAGAAAGCTACTTCCAGCGAATAATGATTAGGAAATCGATGAAATTTTGTAGCTACATAAGGACTCACCATAGAACGTACGAGTTCAAGGTGGGATTTAGACCAACAAGTGATTGACCCTCAGTATGGCGCCATTGGAGAGGCAAAATGAAACAGTGAAAGTAAAAAATCAGTTTGGCAGTCGTATTGGAGAAAGTTGTTTTGATTCTACAAATCAGTTCTATTAGTCACATATGGGTGCTGACACGAAGACTCGAGAAAGTGCAAATTACTCTCATGAAAAATGCATAATGTAGGTCCCATTCGTATTATCTGAGCATGTATGCGGATTGAATCTCTCTCACCACTCATCACGAAATCAAGTGACGACATTAGATTTGATAATATGTAATCATTGTTATAAACGAAGCAGAAAATTTTTGGTATTTTTTAGTAGATACAAGCTCATTGTCAGCTAATTAATTATTTATATAGTATAGTACCTATTCATTTACTATTTAATACTAGGAAAACGCTCTGTGTAACGCGTTGATGAGCGAGCACGGATACACGCAACACCTCGAACCGAAATTATGTCTATCGAATGTCATTAAAAGCCAATAATTCTTTAGTTTCGTCACATACTTGTATAAAAATCTCCAAAATCTCCAAAAATATTGGTGCCAATCCTTGCTAAGTTTTAAGTTGATCGATTAAACCTTTATGATTGAACGGTTCCTTGTTAATTTTCAAAAATCACAGGATCTCGTTCAAAAAATATACCTGGGACCACCCATATGATATGATATGTAGTGTGTGTACACAATATCAGATCAATCTGTTGAACGGTCATTATTAGTTTCATATCGTTTAAAACTTTCTGCTCTAACTACCTTGCCTTGAACTGTAGATTCGAACTCGCCGTGAATTTGACAGCCAACACGCAAAATGTCCCTAAAATGACAAAAACTTTTGAAAATAACGACAGATTAGAGTGAAAATTGGCAAAAATACTTTAAATGTTGGTACCAATGACCATGCGAAGTTTGTAGCTGGTCGGTCAATCGGTTAAATCGGTTAAATTTCAGGGTCGGTTAAATTTCAAAAATCACAAAAAAATGGTTTCAAATTTGAACCAATTGGAGGATTTGTCTGAAATATTTTTTGATTGCGTACAATGTTGGTTGCAATGACTTTGCTAAATTTCAAATTGATCGAACCAACCAATCGAAAGATAATTTTTATAAAATTTGAACCAATCACAGGATACCGTTCAGAAAAGATACCAGGGATCGCATAGATTACGTTAGTATGTGTACAAAATTTCAGATCGATTGGTTATGCGGTTTGACCTGGGCAGTGCAGGCAAACAAAAAAACAAAAAAACAAAAAAACAAAAAAAACACACAGAGAAAGTGCCATAAGAGTACCGTGGTGACGCTCGCTACGCTCGCTCAAAAACATATTTCTTAAGCTCATTCAACTTATTTCCTTTAAAAAAATATGTATATATTTTTAACGTTGGAATTGTGTTCATAAAAATCAGGCATCTCATAAGCATCCTCTTGCAGCACTAAAATGAATTTTATCATTTCATCATTCACCACAATCAATCCAATTATTTTATTGTAAATGTTTTGTGTTTCTTGTATCAAACATTTATTTATTAGAAATAAATCTGGGCTTTCATTTCCAAAAAGGCGGAGTGGAATTTGGTATTGGAATCAAAATTCAGTACTCACATTTAATTAAAAAATATGATATTTACATGCTAACTGTTCAAACTCATCAAAAGTAAAATCATAAGAACGAAAAAAAAGCACAACTAAGTAGATTACTTGGATATAAAATTGCTTGATGCTAATTTTATATCTGATCATTGATCAATAATATTTGATTAGAATCTTTTTTGGTAAAAGTGTAAAAGACGAGTGACCGATTGACATAGTTTACTACATAAAAGCAGAAATTAATGAAAACGTCGTTGATAAAAATGGTGGAATAAAAAAGAGGGAGTATAAAACGCAGCAGCTCTCAACATGTCTGAAAATGGGTTTATTTTCCCCACACTCAACCAACGGTGTCATCATTCTTAAGTCATACTTCCTTATCAATATTGTAACATGACTAACTTCAATCAGTAATTTATTATATCACTTCGATCAAACATTCTAACAATATTGTGATACCACCCGCATTAGGGGAAATGGGAAAATCAAAAAAATCAAGGGGAAATCAAGATGGCGGATGGTGATGGTTGTTCATCTGCAGTGGTAAAAGATATTGAACTTTTAAATGTGATGGAGCTCAAGGCTGAACTGGACAAACGGGGTGAGTCTAAAGTCGGTTCTAAAGCTGTATTAATTGAAAGGTTGAGGAATGTCTTATCGCCTGATGATGGCCATAAGAGTTCCGTAGAAGACCCGCCGGCGTCTTGCTCTGAATGTAAGCAATGTGCAGTTTGGATGCGTCTAGCTAATAACACTGAGCGTGAGCTGCAAACTACTAGACGCCTAATTGAAGAGTTGGAATTGCGCTTCAAATTAGAGGAGGGAACTAGCCAAATGCGAGTCTCATTTGCTAGTAAAGTATTAAATGAGGTGAAAAATGACATCAAAGAGGTTAGGTTTGGCAACGAACAAAGAAGTAATCAAGACGGTCCGAGTTTCTCAAACTCGCGATGGATGGCGCCACCACTCCCCCCACACCCCTCTACCTTGGGGCAGACGGCAGCAGCGAGAACTACAACAGAAAATCAAGATGGTCCGAGTTCCTCAAACTTGCGTCTGATGGCGCCACATCCTTCACACTCAACCTTGGCCGTGGCGCAAACGATCCGCGAAAATGACGAAATTAATGGAAATCCGCTCACTGTCTTCGGCGAAACATTGACAAACTACGACCTATTCGATGAACCTATCCGTAATACTGCAAATCTACCGGAGATCAATAAAGAAGGAGATGGTGCAACTAGAATGACTATACTTGAAAAGACGGCAGATCTTTTCAAGTCACATGACTCAAATGCCCTTGCCCACTGTGTTGGGCGCGATTTCTTAATGGAAGATGGCATCGCAACGAAATTCAAGGATAAATTTGGGCAAGTTGAATACTTGAAAAAACAAAACAAGAAAGTTGGGGAAGTTGCGTGGCTCACCTCAGGTCCACGTACTATTTTCTACCTAATCACTAAAGAAAAATCCTCTGGCAAACCAACTATGGAGTCAATGGCTATGTGCCTGCGCAACCTGCAAAAACTTTGCGTGAAAAAGCGCATAAAAAAGCTGGCACTCCCAAAGTTGGGTTGTGGTCTGGATCGGATGAGATGGGAAGAAGAAGTTAAGCCAATGATCTCTGAAATTTTCGAACGAACAGAAATTGCAATTGAAGTGTATGACCTTCCGAGTAAACATCAATCACGTTACAGTAATGCAAATCGAGGAAGGTTAAATGACTTTACTGTCAAAACAGTCAATCCCAATGTGTCATCCGGGATTGATAATAACTTTGCCGATTCACAAGACTCCTTCACTCCAGTTAGAAAACGCCGTCTTCAGAAACCGCACAAGACCCAGTTTATAGGAACTGGCGATGCTGACGAAAAAGGTCTCGAAGTGGCAAAGAAGAGAGTATGGCTGCATCTAGGACGACTGAGTAAATCTGTCACAACAGACATAGTGAAGAGTTATCTGGAGAAGAAGCTACCAAATGGTGATTTCAACGTGGAACAACTGAACAAGGATGAAGCTTTGCATAGCTCCTTTAAAATAGGGGCGGACTCATCCCTCTTAGAGTCTCTCAGTGATCCAAGTTTCTGGCCTTCTGGTTCTGTTGTCCGTAGATTCTTCTTGCCTGATAGGTTTTTTCAAAACCGAGCCCCGTCAACGACGGTGACATAACGGATGAGAATCAATGGGCTGAACCAGTCATAGAAGACATTGTCACGAAGAGAAAGAGAAGAAAGACTGGTAAATGTACCCAAGATGAAATTGAAGGATTCTGTATTAAAACTGTTCAGCTAAATGTAAGGAGCATAAGAAACCCTGAAAAGGTTATGAAATTTCATACATTCATTGAGCAACATGACCCAGATGTTTTCATAGCAACCGAAACATGGCTCAATTCTGATATCCATGATGGCGAGGTTTGTCCTCCTGGGTATAATGTGCACCGCAGAGATAGAGGTGGTAAAAAAAGAGGTGGAGGAGTCATGATCGGTGTGAAAACGAAATATCCAAGCTCCTTGGATTGGTCGGCCGACACCTATGAACTAATCGGTGTAAAGATCGGTACGGGGAAGCAGTATGGCTATATTGTTGGCGGTTATCGACCACCTGATGCTGACATTTCCATCTTTCAAGAAATGGCATTTTGGGTAGAAAATATTCATCAAGATATCCAAAATCACAACATTATTATAGGCGGGGACTTTAATCTTCCCACAGTGATTTGGCCATCTGCTGATGGTGAATTGTCAAATACTGATAGGCCAAATCATCTTCAGACGCAAATACAGAACTTTCTGGATGATTTCAACATGATTCAGCCAGTAATGGATCCAACACGAGTCGGGGAATTATCTTCCTCAGTACTAGACATCTTCCTTGTTAGTCCCCCAGAAATAATTGTCGACTGTGAAGTAGTGGATGGTATAAGTGACCATAAAGGTGTGGTATTATCTTTGGAACTTACTGTGGATAAATCTCAACTACCTGAAATGAAGAAGATATGGATCTACCATAAAGCGAACCGAGATGGCTTCAGGGACTACCTCGAAAGCAAATTCGTGGACTGGGCTTCTTCTCCAGGCAGTGTAAATAGCAGATGGGAATCCTTCAAGGAGATTCTTCATGAAGCTAGAGAGCGGAACATACCCTGCAAGAGAATCAAAGCTAATTCTGATCCTCCGTACTATGATGCGTCGGTTCGGTATTTCAAGAAAAAGTGCAGAAAGGCTTACAGACATAGAAAAAGAAACATCGCAAGCTTCAGGCAACTAACAAAGAAGCTAAATGAGGCCAAAATTAAGGCGTACAACAATTACATCATGAAGATATGCGATGGCGAACCTAGTCAGACGTGGAAGAAGTTCTACTCGCATCTAAAGCAATTGAAGAAATGCAGTAGTGGCGTGCCTCCCCTTGTTCGCACTGATGGAGTAACAACTGGTTCACCAAAAGAGACAGCCGACCTTCTGAATGAAACCTATAGAAGTTCTTTTGGTGTCCCCACTCTTGTTGACCAGGCGGAACATTATTCACCGGGGGACAATGTAGAAGAATATACAGCACTTGAGATCACACGGCGAGATGTTCTGAAAGCGATTTCTCACATGAAAAATCACTCTGCCCCTGGACCTGACGACATATCAAGCCAACTACTGAAAGTTGCGGCCGGACCAACCACTTCGTATCTCCTGACACTTTTCCAAATCTGTATAAATAACTCCAGCCTTCCAGAAGAATGGAAAACAGCTACGGTTATACCTGTATTCAAAGGTGGAAAGCGGAGCAGCCCCGTAAATTATCGACCGATCAGCCTAACTTGTATTTCATGTAAAATCTTTGAACACCTGATCTGCAAATACCTCAGGATCCTATGGGAAAAGATCAACTTTTTGTCTGATTGCCAATTTGGATTCCGTCCGGGGTATTCGTGTGACTCGAGCCTGGCAGGTCTTGTCCAAAACGTGACTACTGTATTAGACAGAGGTGGGCAGGTGGATGCATTGCTACTGGACATGGCAAAAGCTTTTGATGTTGTCCCACACGACAAGCTCATGGTTAAGATTGAAAACATTCCTAATGTGGATATGCGGGTTGTCAAGTGGATACGTGAATATCTTACAAACCGGTCTCAACGGGTGCGTGTGGAGGACATATTATCTGACTCAACTCCAGTAAATTCCGGTGTTCCCCAGGGAAGTGTTTTAGGACCACTATTGTTCCTTGTGTTCATAAATGATATTGCAGACAATGCTCCATGTAATATTAGGTTATACGCTGATGATTGTATCTTGTACCAGGAAGTAACAGACATCGCTGATTGTGTTACCCTTCAAGAGAATGTAAATACTACTTTGTTATGGATAGAAGCAAATGGCATGAGGTTAAATGTTAAAAAAACACAATTTGTATCATTCAATTTGTCCAGTACAAGATCAATAGACTATGTATACAAAATAGATAATGTAGTAATCCCAAAGTCCAGCACATGTAAATATCTAGGAATAACATTCAGTTCTAGGCTTTCATGGGATAACCATATAAGAAATATTGTATCAAAATCATTTAAAGTTCTGTATTTTGTGATGCGCAATCTTAAAGGTGGGTCAGTTCTTGCCCGAGAGAAGGCATACCTTTCAATTGTTCGGCCTCTCCTTGAGTACGGCAGTATAATATGGTCACCACATCAACAAAATCACATCGACCTGATAAACAAAGTACAACGTAAAGCTGCCAGATTTGTAAGTTGGAACTTTGATAGGTTTACAAGTAACACATTGCTACAGGAGCACCTTAAGTGGGAACCTCTGTCCACCCGCAGAAACAAAGCCCTCATGTGCGGTATGTACAAAGCCGTAACAAACCACCCAGGCTGGGCGGATCTGCGGAGTCATCTACCATTGCCACAACGCACTGGGGGCAGACAGGATCACCATTACAAGATTGGTTTGCCGAGATACGTCACCACTCCAGGTCTTCATTCCCTTCTTGGCAGGGGCATCCGCATATGGAACTCGATGCCATTAAAAAATCTTCCGGATTCAATATTAGAATTCAAAGCAATGTTAGAAGTACTCATGGAAAAGGATGATGATGAAACTGACTCCAATTGCTCCATTGAGCAGATACTTTTCGAAGACCTTCAACCCAAGGAACTTAAAGAACAGCTAGAAAGAAGAAATCTGTCAACCACAGGCGACAAAATCACCACCACAATCAAACTAGCTGCTGCAATGATTAAAGAAAAGAAAAATATTTCCAAGTTCAAATTTATTATTAGGAGGTATTCATAATGATTAGTTGTCTATCATTTTATCTATCTATCTGTTTATGTCTATTTATCTGAAAGCATAGGTATTTCCGTAGTTTTAAGGTGTCATAGAACATTCGCATTTATCTATCCATTTATGGTGTTGTAACTCTGTCAGAGATGTCAGAATATGTCATAGATATACTCGCATCTATCCGTTTGATATTATTGTAACTCTGTCAAATTGTATTGTATTGTCACTGTAATGTATGACAATTATGTACGACGAATTGATATGAAGTGTTGTTTGCCACCAAATGTAAATTTAAAGCAGACCAATAAATTGAATTGAAAATTACATCCAAGTACGAATAGATGCCTAAGGAACGGGGACAGGTGAGACAAAGTAGGTGCACATATCTAGTGATTATTTAATTATTTAATTTGGTAAAATAGGTAACAAACAAACGATATAAATTTGCAGTAGAAATAAGCATTAAAATCCATATTCACTAGTTCGTATTTAATTTACTTTTTCCATTCACTCATTTTGAATGAAAAATGTGTATTACCATAAAAATGTATAATGATTAATTATGCAATTAAGGTACGTAATATTTCCTTAATTGATAATTAAATCTAAGTACCTATTGCAACAAAGATAAAAAGTATTCGAGCTGGCAATAAAATTTTGCCGATTTCATTTTATTTACAAAGAACCAATTTTATACAATTATCCCATCCCACATGAAAAGTAACTCACATGCGATATGATCGCTCATTTAAATGTGGATTAGTAATAGTTTCTTTGTACTCTCGATAGGTAGGTCTAATAAATAGTTTAGTTGAGGAGAGCATTTAAAGACGTGTAGTATTTTAGTTTACCGTTATATTTCTAAACTACATATTTAATATTCAAGGTTATCCACTGAGTATTTAAACAAATTGTTGGCAGTGTTCTTTCAACTCTTCGTTCCAGTCACTTCGCATTCAATTAAACATTTAAAATAATATTCAGAATGTAAAAAATATTTATCTATCACCATAGAATTACTGAATTAACAAATCGTTATTTTATTCGCATGGTTTTCACTTCTTCTGCATTTCCTCATTATCGTTTTGATTTCTAAACTTTTTTTTCGATTGTAATAAAAATGGGTTATTTTAGGCACTGATTACTTGAGTTCAGAAACTAAGTTTGAGTTAATGTTGCGGGATATCCTGGTATCACTGATGAAAATGTTGCTGTCTTGACTGAAGAGTGGTAAGAATTATTCCCATTCCCCGATGAACATAGCTCGATTCTGCTGCGGAATGTAAGTCCTAGTTGGAATCATCACTCGACCATAGATGTGATTGTATGGTGAAGAGTCTATGTCATTGCCATAGCTCTTGGCCTGCCACATTGCGGGATGTTGAGGAGGTGCGCTGTTGCCATTGTGATACTGATGGGGAGGCACGCTGTTGCCATGCTGATACTGTTGAGGAGGTGCGCTGTTGCCATGCTGATACGGTTGAGGAGGCGCGCTGTTGCCATTGTGATACTGTTGAGGAGGCGCGCTGTTGCCATGGTTAAACGGTTGCGGCGTGGACGCTGAGGGAGGGCCACGGACGGCACTCATCTTACGCGTCACGAAATTAGGTACACGCGCCCTCATACCGAAGTAATACGGATCTTCATACGTTTTGTTGTCTTTCGTCTTGTTGCCAGATCTGGAGGATGTAAAAGTTTTCATACCATTCTCTTCTTCGATGTCATCGTAATCTGGCTTAGGGATGTCATGAGGGTAGCTGTTATCTCTTGGTGGCAGTTTCGGGGGTTTATCGCTGCGACGGTGCAACAGTTTCTTTTGTAACAGCTCTCTAGTAGCGGCAACAATGCCGCCGGTGTTGTTACTTCCTTTTCCGCTGGACCCTCCGCTGCCGGCAACACTGTAGGGGTCCTCGTCGGGGACCGGGATGCGGGGCCTGTTCCGCATGTCGACGATATGTTTCACGGGGGGCAGTTTGGATTTTAACATGTCCATGGCAATCACGTTAATAATTAACACCCAGATTGGGCAATCCAAAAGCTCGGGTTCGTTCTTGACGAAGGCGATGGCACTGAGACATTGGGTTTCTAACTGACGACGGTCTGGATATGTTTGACGCAGCTCACGATTCACGATCTGTTGAAACTTCTTCATGTCAAACAACTTGACTGGCATTTCCATTTCGAGTGAGCAATTTGGTAATTTGAGAATGTCGTTTCCAATGCTTGATTCCTCCCTGGCGCTAGAGCTCTTCACGTACACGTTACATTTTGACACACGCTTTATTAAAATATTACCCTGGTCGTCCATTTTTATTTTCACGCCATGGCCGACGTGCTTTTTAAGTTCGTCAGTTTTGGGATCTCTCATTGGATTGTCAAAACTGCACAGGCCAATTCGAAAACCATCGAATCTTTCGTCACTTCCGTTCACAGTCAAAACTGGCGCCCTTGCGTACAGTTTAGCAACACGCCGATTTCGTTCCAGGACAATCACTTTTGACCAAATCTCATCGTCAATTTGGGTCCATTTGTTCAATACTTCCTGAATGTGATCCTTACATAATTTCTCCCGATGATACCACACATCTTCTTCTTTTTCTTGTTGCTGAATCGCGTAAGTCACTTCTGGATCATCACTGATCGATCGAGACAATATGGAACGTCTGGACACCATATCTATGCCACGCAGAAGAACAGTTACAGTATTGATTAGTCAAGTCACCACTTCTAAACACACTGATAAACACTTATAACAAAACTTAATTATATTAAATAAAGAATACAACGCGAAACACTATTATTTATAATTTATTTGTAATTTTAATCCACGAAAAGCCGTCGATTTCATTGAGCGCAGCTGGACATGTCACATATTGTTCGTAACTGAGAATTACACAATCACTGTTACCGAGCCAGGCGAGAGTGGCGCGGCGTGCAGACTTGAGAGTGGGGTGCGGCTGTAATAGAATGTGGACTGGTATTTACCATAGTGTTTCGCCATAGCAACTCGTTGGCACAGTTTCAGCCTGCCTCAATGCCCCCGAGCAATGCTGTTTCATTCCAACCCAGTCCTCTCGCCAGCCTTTTCATGGATATTGTACTTGTTGTATTTATTAGAGAAACTTAGATTACATAGCCAATTACTTACAAATATAATATATAATATTAACATGATTTCTCATAACACATCATTAATTGATTGTTGCTTAATTAATGGGTTTATAATTAACTTACGTATATACTTATTTTGACTTGAAACTATCTAATTTCAACTAATGTTTTCTGAATCTCATTACACTCTAGAACAAATATTATGTACAACACTGACGTGTTCTGATTCTTTCTTCATGGCATACCTAAGGTCATTAATTTTAAATAACATATTTTTAATCCGTATTTTCCTACCAACCACGTCTAATTTTACATCTCATTGCATTATTTAGGAATTATTTAGCCTATTTAAATAGTTTTAAAATACATGTAGTCGCAATATACCATATTAAAAATCCATATTAAAAATATCAATAAGTCAATACCTAAGTTATTTTGTAAACACCCTTTTGGTACTCATCACTCTGTGCTGTGCATGCTTATTGAAAAATAGGATAGTATTCTACTACTTTTTGAAGATCACATATTATTCTGAATTCAACACGTGGTTTAAATTCATCAATTACTATTTCTTTAATATATTTCAATTACTTGACAACTTGAATTTCTTCGTCTGTTTGCTAGAACTATTGGGTTCTCAATAATTGGGATTATTATTAACTCCTATTTTCAGATCGGGAAAAATGAAGATTGTAGAACCGAGACTATGGGACTATATGCCGACTTACGGCCCAGTAAAACTATGTGAAAATTAATAATCGCGATTTCTTGCTTGACATTCATAACTTTAAGAAGTCTTCATTACTCAATACCTATACTACAATCAACCAACTCAACCAACACATTTTATTTTTACGAATTTCAATTGCAATAAAGCTAATGTTTATATGCAGTCAAGTGAATCTGTTTAATATTCCAAGGTAAAAGCTTCTAGAAAAAATGCGAAACAAAAGAAATAATCTACCTATAATATAAATGAATTATTTCTAAGAATGAAATCATCTCATACTCTACACATTTATGACGTCAAATGCAAGATACTTTTCGGCGTCGGACGCCACCAGAAGCGGCACGGCTCCTAAGTGTCTGGCGTCGTCGACGTCGTTGTGTCCACGTGGAAATTTTAGTCAACCACATCAGATGGGGCGCTTCCGGGGCGCCAAATCCCCGAGCGCCGAATCCCCGAGCGCCGAATTCATTTTTCTCACAGCGCCGGCTGTCGACGTTCTGACGTTGTGTCTGTCACGCTTTACGCTCTGACGACTACGTCATCAACATATAGAACTTCCTCGTAGATCGGCAGTATCGGAACTCGCCTTGTTGCCAACGGCGGAGTAGTTCACGACGCACGACGTGATCGCCCAGCCCCGCGTCTTGTCAACCTCTACATGTCTCATTAGAGCACCATGCAGAGTACTACATGCTGCACGACGTGATCGCCCAGCCCCACGTCTTGTCAACCTCTACATGTCTTTTTAGATCAACGGTACGTCCTACATGCCGAACGACGTGCTCACCTTGTTGCCATACTTCTGGTCAGCGAAGACGTCGTTGTAGCTTGGCGGAGTGTCGTCGTACATGGCGCACGACGTGATCGCCCAGCCTCGCGTCTTGTCAACCTTTACATGTCTTTTTAGATCAACGGCCGAACGACGTGCTCGCCTTGTTGCCACACTTCTGGTCAGCGAAGACGTCGTCGCAGCTCGGCTGAGACTAGTACATGCTGCACGACGTGCTCGCCTTGTTGCCACACTTCTGGTCAGCGAAGACGTCGTCGTAAATCGGCGGAGTGTCGTCGTACATGCTGCACGACGTACTTCCGCAGGCTTCTCGAGCCTTGTCCTCGTCGACCTCGATGTACTCGGCGACTTCGCCCCTCGCATTGTACACAACGCAACCTGGCAACGACGAAATATCACAATCAGAGTGTGCTATTTTATAAAAGGTTACCTACACAATTTTGCATAGATAGAAGTCGTATAGGGACCGTTAAGGCCGATGCACAATTGACGCAGACGGACGACGCGGACGGATGACGGAGACGAATAGGATGTTTAGGTATGACGTCTGCGTCGTCCGTCCGCGTCGTCCGTCTGCGTCAATTGTGCATCGTCCTTTACAGCACGATTTTTAGGAGCAAACAAATAAGAAAATATTCAAGAGTTTACAATGTCTATCTTTCTTGCCAGTTCGCCTATGCACGCTTGTACTGCTTACAAAAAAGTCAACATCTTTCGATTTTAAAATAACTCAATTTTCTTAAATATGTTCACGATTATATTGAACATTTACACAGTGATATTGACAACATTTATGATTTGAGCCGAGGCAATCAACACTGTCTGAAGTGGCAACCTGTTGCATCATATGGGAGCAGTCACGTGACGGCGTTTACCTTCTGGCTCGCGTTGCGCACGTCGTTTCCTCGCGCCTGCGTAGATGAGAGCGGCAACAAAGATGATGGTGGCCAGAGCAGCATAACCAATCAGTGACTGGGCGAGAACATTGACATCAAAGTCTGGAAGCATACAATCAAAGATATGGATATTTTTACCAGAAATATTTTGATTCTTGAGTGAGCCATCTATGTTCAAATTTAAAACAATTTAGGGAAAAATACTTGCTACGTAAAGCATTGGATGCATCATATAAGTTGAATCATTTCAATGATGTGGGGCGTAAAGACTTCGTTTACAATTTTGAAAACTGTGTACGCTCTAGAATTAAATTAAGGGTACTTCAAAGATGCTCTGTCAACGCCATGTGTGTTTATACCTGAAGCTTCCTTTATCAAGGGGTGGTAAGTCGATATGTTGACGTGGAACTCTTCTCTGTCGAAACCGTTGGCTGCAATCAGGCGATACTCTTTCTCCAGATCTGCCAGTGTCAACTTGGATATGATCAACATGGCTTTCCACTTCCCATCGCTCTGAGGACACAAGATTATCAATTAGGAAAGAACTCACTCGAATTCGAAGGGTTTTTATAACTCTTTGCTCAAAGTGCAACGACGTGCTCGACGATAACAAACAAAAGTGTCAATATTCAACCATGATTTAGTCAACCCAAATTGTCACTTTTGATTACTGTGCTAAATAGTTTGAATTATCTAAAAAAAGTCATTGAGAATTGAGTGAGTGAGGTAATGTAATCTATACCCATAAAAAACACTCCGTGTAAAAATACCAGCCAAGTCTCTTCAACTTAAAAAAAATAATGAAATCTAAAAATTCTGCACTGAAAAGTAGTGATATCAAAAAATTAGCCAAGTCAAAACTTTATTTGAAAATCAAAAAATACTTGGCGCATCGTGTACATAAATAGCTTGGAAGTATAAGCCAATTATAAATTATACATGAAATATACATATACATAGTATACCTATAATGCCCTAAAAAAACGATGCGCCAAGTATTTTTTGATTTTCAAATAAAGTTTTGACTTGGCTAATTTTTTGATATCACTACTTTTCAGTGCAGAATTTTTAGATTTCATTATTTTTTTTAAGTTGAAGAGACTTGGCTGGTATTTTTACACGGAGTGTTTTTTATGGGGATATCACTACTTTTTTTAGTTTATTCTTACAACTTACGTGTGACACATATCACATGAACAATTACTAAATCCTTTAAAAAAAATTACCCTTTACAATTTGGTTATTCTCATGAAAAAAACAAAGGTTTCATTCCAATCGGTCAACCCAGTTCCGAGATATGGCAACACGTCGGTTTTCAAAATGGCCGCTGAACTTTCTGCACTGCCACATAGAATTTATAACTATAAATGATGTGTATCATTTTTAGCTTTCTGAATATGTATTTATTGCATAGGAGGGGATTATAATGATTTATAAATTTGAATGACGTCATTTCCGGCCTCATAAATAGGAAAATTCTAGTTTGACTGTTCCTATTCCATAGAGATGTCCTTCCGAATCGTTTGGCACTAGTTTCATACCGATCTGTCAACCAGTTTTCGAGATATTACGTCGTTTCTTCCGATTTCAAAATGGCTGCTGAAATCACTGACCTCTTGAATTATAATTTAAACATGATTTCATTTTATTATAAGCAGTCTCAAATAGTATATTTATTGCATCAAAATGTAAATTTGTGCGATTTTTAAAATGTGTGACGTCATTTCCGGTTTCAGTATGGGAAACTGCAAATATTATTGATGATAATACATAAAGTTGACCGTCTAAATTGTTTAGCGTTGGTTTCGTTTAAATCTATTAAGACGTTATTAAGATATGATGTCATTTCTGGTTTCAAAATGGCGGCTTCCGGTTGGTTTTATATCAAGTCAAATAATATCACAAAAGAACATACGTTACATAAATATCAAAATAATTGGATCAAATTTGTTGCCGAAATGCCAATCGATGAATTAAATTTCATGACGTCATTTCCGGTTTCGTTAACATAAATTTTAGTCTGTTGCTATTGATTATCCATATAGATGACCGTCCGAATCGTTTGGCGCTATTTTCGTTCCAATCGGTCTATCCGTTGTTGAGATATGACGTCACTTCCGGTTTCAAAATGGCGGCACAAAAAATTCATGGGGTGAAGGTTAAATCAGACGCCAAAAGTGCACACGTGGTAAAAATGTGAGATCAATCGGTTCAGCCGTTTTGGCTGTGGCCATGTTACCGGATTTGAATTCCAGGAGACTACTACTACTGAGATTATTATTATGAAAACCGCCCTAAAACACTGTTTTCACGGCCCTCTAGCGTGCAAAGGGCGTAACCTATTGTTCCCAAATTTGGTATATGTTGTAGGGTGGGCCATAGCTCGAAATTAAGATATATCGCAACAATGTGAGATTTCCCAATTTTAAGATCCAGTAGGCCGAAAATGCCACTTTGATGCTTACAGTAAAAGTGGGTTTGCTCCAGCCTTTATTTGAGAGTGTGCGCGCCGTACGACTTGGCTGGCGTGGAGCGACCGCTCCACTAGATAATATACTGAAAAGAGGCTAAACACATAGTACACGCGGCCAAACTAAAAACGGTACTGGAAAGAAACAGATTGTCTAAAAAAGATTTGATGGAATCATCCGATGAAGTATACACACGTAATATAACGCTAGTAGATGAGCTCTTTGTTAATAACAAGGATTGACTGTCAAGGAACCGGCCAGCAGACAATCCGTTTCGCTCAAATACCGTGTTTAGTCGTGCCAATGTACAGTCAGGGAAACTAGATGGTTCATACTCTGCCTCTCTCTGACCCATAACATAAACATGTTTTATATGGAGCAGAGAGAGATAGAGTATGAACCATCTAGTTTCCTTGACTATACATAGGTAAATAAGAATGAAAGATAGCATGATTAAATGTGTGCTCACTTGTACTGGGGCAAGAGCGTGAAGATGTCCTGTGGCGTCTGATTCGTTCTGCTTCAGAAAAACATCTCCAATAATCCAGAAACAAGTCGGGTGAGAGATATTCGAAATGAGCACGTTTACGACGCCATCATGGCCAACAATGAAGCTATTTTGATCGATTTGATGTTCTTTATCTGTGAAAAACACAAGTGAAGACATTGTCATTTGATATAAGTCAGGACGAAATTCACATGATATTAAAGTAGGTATTATTGTTGTAGGATTCGAAAGAAGAAGTGAATAATACGAGTATTTGAAATAGATACCCGATAAACGTGGAAGTGTCATCGGTGATCGGTTTCTTTATCGAATAATTCCTCTTGGGACAAACTTACACGTGGCTGCGATGCCGTATGTCTTGTTGATGACCTGGCTCGGGATCGCCAGATGCTGGACCTGACAAGTCAGTATCTTCCCGTCATCTTGCAGCGTCACTCGTCTGACGAGGATCTGAGATATCGACATGGGATCGTGGCTGTTCCTCGCGCCTCTGGCGATGGGAGAGTCATCATCCTTATCGTTCCTGATGACCACGTCGTCCAGAAACCACGTGATGTTCGCCACAGGTCGACTAAGTCGGGCTTTGCAGGTGGCAGTCATGATGGAGCCTTCGAAGTCGTTGGACGCTTTGACAGTCAGGACAGGAGGCGACGGTCTGTCTGGAGGAATCATTAGATTGCGTCAAAATCAGGAGGAAATATAGGTACACCCTTGAAAACATAATCTTAGACTCTGTTCCATGTCACTCACATGCAATGTGAAATTACCAAATGTTCTTTTTCACGGGTATAAGAAGGAAGTACAGGGACTAGAGAGGAAGTGATGCAACGACAAGTCTACAGGTTTTTGTCGGTGCATTTTTATTATGGCGTAGCGAAAAGAGTATTAAGACTCTTCTTATGTTTTTTTGTATGTATGTATGTTTGTGTGTCTGTCTGTCCGTCTGTGTTTTTGTAGCCAATGCTCAGGAGGCCAAGTCTTGAAACTTACGCCTTCAGGACGCAAACGCTCTAGGACGTCATAAAGTCCCATTTACTGTAAGAGTGATCGACTTTGAAACATAAAGTCAAGCCACTTATTTGATTGTCATCCAGCAATCTATTGGAAACAATTTATTAACATTATAATTAATATTACAGATATTATACAGTCATTAAAACATTATTAAAACCTATTAAAACAGTTGATAGTAGATTTCAAGGTCGTCATTCTTACAGTAAATGGGACTTATTGACGTCCGAGAGCGTTTGCGTCTTGAAAGCGTAAGTTTCAAGACTTGGCCTCCAGGTCAGGTCACACCGTTCAACAAACCGGTCTGAATTTTGCGCACACACTCATGTCATATGAGTGGTCGCGTGTGCAGCGTCTGAACGAGATCGTGTGATTAGTTGAAAGTTAAAAATGGAACCGTTTGACAGATCAACTCAAAATTTTGCATTGTCGTTGGGACTATTTCATTAGATTTTGAATATTTTTTTAGACAAATCAGTCAAGAGCTTAAATTGACTTCTTCACATTTAATGACTTTTCATACCTGATTTTGAAATATTTGTTAAATTTTGTTCAAAGAAATGTAAAATAAATAATTATTACTGCCCCATTCATTCATTCATTCATTCATTGCAAGTAATCAAAAGTCCGTTAATTAAGAAACCTGTCTACCCACAGCTGCCACCATTTGTAGAATTTGTCATGATCAATTTTGCCGTTTATCTTTGTTAAATGACAGACGGACTAAATTACGTATGCATTATAAAGGTATGCACAAAGGTATGCATTATAGTCAAGTTACATTTTCCATTTTATCTTCTCAGCATTTTCTTCAGCATCAACCTCAACATTGAAATACTTACGAGCTACTACTATTGAAGCCGATGGAATCGCCCGGCTTACAAATGGATGTTGAACATCGAACTGAGCTCCAACGATTCCATTGAATCTCTCCGTCACGTTGAAGATTTGAATGCCACACTCTCCCTTCTCCAGACCAGCTCCGAAGTATTCATATTCATCGGGCTTTTTGCTCTTCTCTTTTTCACTTAATATTACCCATCCATAGGCTTGGACATAGATGGAACATTTTGAAAGACTGTATTTTGTTGGACTTATCAAACGATGAAGAAAAGTGAGATTTTGTCCGGGAATCACGAAGATGTCTGAAGGAGGTTCAGATTCGAAGAATAGTTGACGGTAATCTGAAATAAACCAAAAGCAATTGTATAGAATGATGTTACGGAGAGCACAGAGTACATTAATTAAAGAGAGTATAATATTTAGGCTGCCTTAAAATTGAAATGTTGACATTTTAGAAGACAGTAAATAATGAAAATATGTTGATGCTAATTACGCAAGTCATATTTTTTTCGACATCTTATCTAGTGGAGCGGTCGCTCCACGCCAGCCAAGTCGTACGGCGCGCGCACACTCTCATATAAAGGCTGGAGCAAACCCACTTTTACTGTAAGCATCAAAGTGGCATTTTCGGCCTACTGGATCTCAAAATTGGGAAATCTCACATTGTTGCGAAATATCTTAATTTCGAGCTATGGCCCACCCTACAACATATACCAAATTTGGAACAATAGGTTACGGCCTTTGCGAGCTAGAGGGCCGTGAAAACCGTGTTTTAGGGCGGTTTTAATCTTAGTAGTAGTAGTAGTAGTAGTAGTAGTCTCCTGGAATTCAAATCCGGTAACAAGGCCACAGCCTAAACGGCTGAATCGATCGATCTCAAATTTTTACCACGTGTGCACTTTTGGCGTCTGATTTGCCCTCGCCCCCATGAATTTTTTTGTGCCGCCATTTTGAAACCGGAAGTGACATCATATCTCAACAACGGCTAAACCAATTGGAACGAAAATAGCGCCAAACGATTCGGACGGTCAACTATATGGGTTATCAATAGCATCAGACTAAAATTTATGTTAACGAAACCGGAAATGACGTCATGAAATTTGAAATACATCGATTGGCATTTCGGCAACAAATTTGATCCGATTATTTTGATATTTATGTAACGTATGTACTTTTGATATCTCATTTGACTTGTTATAAAAACAACCGGAAGCCGCCATTTTGAAACCGGAAGTGACATCATATCTCAATAACGGCTAAATAGATTTGAACGAAACCAGCGCCAAACAATTTAGACGGTCAACTTTATGTATTATCATCAATAATATTTGCAGTTTCGCATACCGAAACCGGAAATGACGTCACACATTTTAAAAATCTCACAAATTTACATTTTGATGCAATAAATATACTATTAGAGACAGCTTATAATAAAATGTAATCATGTTTAAATTATAATACAAGGGGTCAGTGATTTCAGCAGCCATTTTGAAACCGGAAGTAACGTCATATCTCAAAAACTGGTTGACAGATCGATATAAAACTAGCGCCAAACGATTTAAAAGGCCATCTCTATGGAATGGGAACAGTCAAACTAGAATTTTCCTATTTATGAGACCGGAAATGACGTCATTCAAATTTATAAATTATTGTAATCCCCACCTATACAATAAATACATATTCAGAATGCTTAAAATGATGCACATCATTGATAGTTATAAATTCTATGTGGCAGTGCAGAAAGTTCAGCAGCCATTTTGAAAACCGAAGTGTTGCCATATCTCGGAACTGGGTTGACCGATTGGAATGAAACCTTTGCTATTCTTCATGAGAATAACCAAATTGTAAAGGGTGATTTTTTAAAAGGAATAAGTAATTGTTGATTCGATTGTCACAAGTTGTAAGAATAAACTAAAAAAAGGAGTGAAATCCCCATAAAAAACACTTAGTGTAAAAATAACAGCCAAGCCAAGTCTCTTCAACTAAAAAAAATATGAAATCTAAAAATTCTGCACTGAAAAGTAGTGATATCAAAAAATGAGCCAAGTAAAAACTTTATTTGAAAATCAAAAAATACTTGGCGCATCGTTTTTTTAGGGCATTATAGGTATACTATGTATATGTATGTATATTTGATGTATATTTTATAATTGGCATATACTTCCAAGCTATTTATATACACGATGCGCCAAGTATTTTTTGATTTTCAAATAAAGTTTTTACTTGGCTCATTTTTTGATATCACTACTTTTCAGTGCAGAATTTTTAGATTTCATATTTTTTTTTAGTTGAAGAGACTTGGCTTGGCTGTTATTTTTACACGAAGTGTTTTTTATGGGGATCTACCTTACCTACTACAAAAACATGTCATTTACGATCATGCAAAAGATGTGAAACAAATTATTAAACCGTTTTCGGCATAGCGAAAAGAAAAATATAATCATAAATTGCTGTTTATTTCAATTTCGTTATTTCAAGACAGCAGATAAACACACGTTTTATGCTATAGGTCTCGTGAAAACTCAATGGTGACGTCATTTCAGTGCAACTCTAGTGCGTACGGCCAGTGGAAAACGCCATAATTTCGATAAATACGAGTACTTTGTTATTCGAGTATCATCTGACACTTACTATCTGCCACAAACAGTTGCGCGTGTCCATAGACCCATCCCCCCTTCTCCGCGCGCACGCGACATGTGACCTGGTACGTGGTCCCTGCCATGGCCCTGGCGAACCCCGACATCTCCACGCCGCAGTCTCCAGCCTCCAGTCCGGAGCCGTGATACGTGAAGTTGGCCCCCACTTGGGACGCGGCGCCTCGACTCAGGTCGATCAGCAGAGCCGCTTGGAAGAACTGACATCCCACTAGCGTCTCATTGGCGTTGCAGGTGATGGTCGCGGTCTGGCCCGAGGTGATGTGCGTGTACTTCGGGTGAATAGAGACGGAAAGGCGGCTAGAGGAACCTGGAAACAATAAGGAGAGATCCTTCTAGTAATATATTAATCTGTACCCAGTGGTCGAATTAGGGGGATGATGAGGGTGTTTGGAATATGGGGAATATATTGATAGTTCCATCCCCCCATGGCTAAGTTGTCCGCTTCACCATTGCCCCACGAAAGATTTAAAAATAGTCCTATTTACTTCAAAATAATACCATTCCTAGAAATTTTTTCAATTTTAGCCTCAAGACGCTATTTGTCGAGATAAAAGTAGGCTAAAAATAGCGTCAAAAACGCATAAAAATGCACCAAATTAATTTCTGAAATTAAACGATTTTCCCGGGGCTATGCGCCCTGGACCCGCATGTTGCTGGGGGGCCCTCCCAAGGAGCTTAAAATTAAAAATACATTGCAAACTATGTATTCAAGCTCGTTGGGCCCTCCCCCCAGCCCCCCCCCCCCCCCCCACAAAAAATGTTCTTGGAGCGAATTTAAAAAATAAAATACACCATCCCCCAATGGACCGACTTCCAATTCGACCACTGTCTGTACCGTACCGTACCGGACACAGGACCTAATAATATTACTAATATTTACATATATTTAACGACTCTTACCGGTTTCATTATGATATCTCACTTCCTTAATATCTAGGGGGGGGGGGGGGGGGGGGCTTACGGTCACCGAAAACTCAGTTAGGTTCGCTTCAACTTTGCTTCAACCCTCTGTTATCTTCTTTCACACGTTTGCACTGTGTAGATAGTCTTACGAGTCAGCTGCACTCGAAGGTAAAATATTGAAGAAAATATTTCCTAAACGTCATAACTATTGAACCATTAAATTTGGAAAAGTGCGAAAAATAATTAAATAACTTATTTCTTTTAGTTAGCCTTTAAAAAGACATGTTTTTGAATCATTGTTTTGGAGTCTTTGTCATTTAAAATATTCGTTGTCTTACTCATTTATCGGAAGTCCAAACAGAGGTTTATGAGTCAAACATCCTGATGATTCAGGCAGGATGCTAATGTTAGGATAAGATATTTTTATTGTAAAATGGCATGTGCAAAAAGTATGAAAAGGAGGAAGGAAACAATTGCGATATGCAAAATTGCACATTTAGGATGAGGAAAATGTATGATTAGGTAGGTATCTATGTATTTTCTAAGCCCAACACTGATTTAACTTTTAAGGTGATACTAGCGCTCGGCCGTTTTAGAAAATTGAGAGAGAAAAATTGTTTCATAAGTGAGTGTAACTTTTACAGGATGTTCACATGATCAGTCTGATTGGATATTAGAAGCATTTTTTAATTTTTCATTATTGCATCGTTAATTAGGCGCCGGTTATTCAACAAAACCGCACAAAACTCAGAAATTTGCGATACGATTGGAGACCAAACCAGTTAACCAATTGATCTCAAATTTTAATCATGTTTAGATGAAAGACAAACTTAGGGTTATCACTTGACACATTTTTGAAATTTAATTTTATACGGCCGCCAGGGAGACAAGAAAATAACTGATTTTTCACAAAAAATCCACTAATTATTACTAATTAACGAAACAAAAAATTAAAAATGTACCAAGGAATAACCCTAAGTTTGTCTTTTATCTAATCATGGTTAAAATTTCAAATAATTTGGTCTACCCATTTCGTCTCCAATCGTATCGCAAAAAGTGTCTACAAAAGGCAGCAAAATCGCTCGCGCTTGCAGCACCTTAAACCATCAGCAAATTATGTAAAGTTTAAGCTACCTACCCTAATTTCCCCTATCACGTCATCCTATACTGGACTGAAGAAGAACCGTGCTGTTTCAATATGACGAAAACCACAATGTTCCCATCCCTTCGCTTGTCCACAAGAACAAATTTTTATAAAAGCACTTTTTTAACGTTCTTAAAAAATATGCAACTGATAGGAACGTATGAAGTTAGTAGCCACACCTACCTCCAAAAAGGTAATTCGTGGATTTGTTCAATTAACCCCATTTACTTCACCGTTTTAAAAAATCAGAATTTTGATTTTGAATTAAGATTTTTCTGAATTTTGAGATTGTGTTCATTTGTGTGGATTTATACCGTGACCTGAAACTATACCTCTTACCCATAAAAATATTAGACAGTGGCTGTGCTGGCATACACGAAAATTAATATGAAATTCGTGTGAATGCAGTGCCAACCAAATGGTCTTATGCGTCGCTCATAAGCCCCACGTTCGCTCCTCCAGTTTCTGGTGGATTGGGTTGTCCATTGACGCCGTCACCGTCACTCCTGATGCTTCTTACCTTGCAACTGGATGACGGTCAGCAATACAACAAGAATCACTGACGATCTGCAGAGAAGATTGCTCGGAGGTGCAGGAAATCGCACCATGATCCCAGCAAGTGAGTTGTCAAACTGTGACACACTCATTTCGTCAAGTTTATATCAATTGAAGAAGAGGAAGCTGTGATAAGAAGACCGCGACAGACTCCCCGTTTCCTTCGCAAGATTACAGCATTGCGTCTGTGAAATTCCATGTGATGCAGTTGGTATTGTTGCGTCTTATCAGCGAGGACATTCATTAGATGCGACTTCATTGTCTGCATGAACATGTGCACAATTCTGTCTTCACTCCATTTATTACATCAGTTGAGTTAGGGATAATCACTAGCACTAGCACTTGTGTAGATCATATATTTCTAAATTCAACATCCTCCGACATTATTTCAGGAACTTACAAAATTAATATAACGGACCATTACCCAACAATTCTTAGTATACCCCTATTCTCAAACCGCGAAATTACACATCAAAACGCACCCGCAACTTTTCGCAAAAAAGTTTTAAATTCCAAGAATTTTACAGGTCAACTTGAAATAGAAACATGGGAAAATATTTTAGAGCAAACAAATGTAGACACGGCAACCGATTTATTTATAACTAGTCTTAAAAAACACATTGAAAACTGCTCTGAATCTAACATTAAATCTTGCGCAAAATTCAGAAAACTAAAGCCATGGATTACGAAAGGCATTATCGTCTCAATCAGGAAAAGAGATCACCTTCATAAACAACTACATAAACTAGAAATAAGATGTAATAAAAATAACACACCGTTTAATAAAGAACTCAAGGAACTTAGGACTAGGTATAAAATGTACAGGAACTTCCTAAATAGATTAATTTTTAATGCTAAAAACTCTTATTACTCAAATTTAATTGAAAAAGCAGATGGAAACCCAAGAAAAATATGGACTACTTTGAATAATATCACAGACAGAAATAGGAAACCTGCGCAACAGATACGAGAAGTGTCTGTAGGCGGCGAGACTTTCAATAGCGCCACTGAACCAGAGAAAGTTGCGAATTTGTTTGTCCAACACTTTTCAACAGTAGGGAGTAAACTGGCAAATGAAATAAAAATAAAAAATTCGAAACATAAATTAGATGCGTTTATGAATGATTCAAAAGCAACACTACGACCAGATATTACAGAGGAAGACCCTTTCTTAGAACCAATTACCCAAAATGAAATACTCAAATTTATTTCGGAACTGAAAGTCGGGTCAGCCACTGGTATTGACGACATAAGTGCAAATGATTTAAAAATTGCAAAATTTCATATCTCAACGCCGTTGGCCCACATATTTAATCTTTCCTTGGAACAAGGTATCTTCCCTTCTCAATTTAAAAAAGCGACAATCATACCAATCCATAAAAGCAAAGAAAAAACCAAACCAGAAAACTATAGGCCCATTTCAATTTTGACACACCTCTCAAAAATCCTAGAGAAATGTATAAAAGGAAGACTAATGAAATTCCTTGAAATAAACAATATTCTGTCTGAAAATCAGTTTGGTTTTCGACCAGGACTTGGCACAGATGACGCGCTTCTCCAACTAACTAACAACATATATAATGCAATGGACCAAAACCAAAAAGTCCTTACATTATTAATTGACCTCGCGAAAGCGTTCGATACAGTTGACCATTACTTAATGCTAGAGAAGTTAAAAGATATAGGAATTAAAGGTTCTACTCTGAACTTATTTAAAAACTATCTCTTTGGTCGCAATCAAGTAGTTAGAATAAATAATGTTATAAGTGACACAAAAGAAATCAACTGCGGAGTACCTCAAGGTACTGTTCTCGGCCCAATTTTATTCATCATTTATATAAATAACCTGTGCAACCTTGAAACAGATGGAACAATAATTACATACGCTGACGATACAGCTGTTACTTTCCGTGGAAAGACCTGGTGTGAGGTATACAAAAAAGCTAACGCAGAAATGAAGAAGATACACATATGGCTAAATAAGAACCTACTCACACTTAATGTTGATAAGACTGTACATATACCATTTTCAATTTCAAGAAGGTCAGAGCCTAGTGAAGGAAAACTACTAAAGATGCACGCGCCACATTGCCAACAAACCGATGACTTTAGCTGTGCCTGCGAAATTATTAAAGCCGTTGACACTGTAAAATATCTCGGAATCTCAATCGATAAAAATTTAAAATGGAATGACCATGTCGCTGTTACTTTGAAAAAACTTCGTAATGTATTATATATATTTTATAGACTTAGAAATATAATCAGTTTTAAATTATTACTAACTGTATACACAGCGCTTGCGCAATCAATTCTCCAATACGGTATTCTTGGATGGGGAGGCGCTGGCAGATCTGTTATACAACCATTATTAATAATTCAAAAATTAATCCTAAAAATTATTTTAAAAAAGCCCAAATGTTTTCCTTCCAATCAAACCTATATTAATACAAATGTTCTAGACATACGACAGATTTATATTAGAGCATCCCTAATTTACATTCGCAAGAACTATGAAAAATTCAAAAAATCTAGCAGCTGCACCTCTTCTGTAAATACCCGACACACTGACAAATATACTCTTGATATGCCTCGGAAATCTAAACAAAAAACTCAACAAAATTTACAATTCATCGGACCCCGCATTTTCAACAAATTACCGCTAGATATAAGAACAGAAGACAATATCAAAATTTATAAGTATCGAATAAAAGAATGGATTATGACATCTGGCAGAGACTACTGTAAGAGTCTATTATATTTTTAATCAATAACTATTTTAATTTTAATTTGTCTATTAAACTATTTATAACGTTTTGTACTGTATAACTTCATATATATCAATCAATCAACATCACCTGACGCTATCTTGACTTTTAATATATCTTTTCAACTTAAATCAGCCCGCACACGGAGTTCACTCTATGCGGGCTTCTTATCCTGTTCAACCAAGTGCTTATTATTATACAATGTATGTACTCCTAATAGATAAGAATAAAATGTAATAAAAAATAAAAAAAATAAAAAAAAAAAAAATATTAAAATATCTATTGGGACTGAATACCCTCATTGAGGTTCCCACAATTTCCCATATTATTTTGTAAAACAAAACAAATTATTAAACCGCAGATGAGCTACATGTAGCTTCGTATTCGTGGGCAACATATTTGCAAATTTTGTATTAAATAAGGGAGAAAAAAATACTAAGTTATATTTGGCACTTCCGCTTGAATATTTGTAGATGAATGAATCAATATAGTATTTCTGAATCATGTACCGATTGAAGATCATATTTCTAAACAATATCTAGATTTATGTTAGGGAAATGTGAAAGGAGATAAAATAAATTAATCCAATTTCAAAATACAATAATAATATAACATTATTATCAACACTTTTATGTACAAGCTGTTACAAGCAAGTTACGAATATTAATATATTTAATAATCACCGTACAATCTGTATTTTTAATAGTTACATAATTATTCTATATTAAGGTTGCCTCTCCAGGAAGTGTATAGCTATTAGGGTCATGCACCGATAACATCGACATCGAATGCATTGAGGCAGGGACCATTCATGATAGTATAGATATGTAAAACATTTTGGGAGGAGGGAGGGACTTCGCTTATACATACTACATCAGTCACAAAAAGTTTACAATTTTACACATAATTTACAAACTGTTTACACCTGAGAAGAAAATACCTTGTTAAAATTTTTTCTCTTCTGCTGTATGTTGAATTTAGTTATACTTATTTCATTACAGAAAGTCAGAGATTTAAAAGACTAAAATGAGTCACAACCAAAACAATTGTTGATAGACAAGTTGTTAGCGAATTAAACATACCATTATTGAAAAATTGTTTGGTCGGTACAGATTAAATGTAGGCAGGAAATAAAATAAATTAACAATAAAACATATAATAATTTAACATTCTGCGAGTTAGATGAAGAATTATTGACGCAACAAAGATTTCATCATTCATTATGGGATTGGACTCAGGGTCTTGACTGCCCAAATTAAAGAGATCATCATGTCTACTACTTTATAGTAGATTATATTAAATACACATTCTACACATTACAAATATCATGGCTTTATACATCTATCAACAATATAGTTTTACCAAAGAATCTAACTGTACCCTCACTGCCCAAAAATCTCTGAAGCACTCAATTTAATTGTCTTGTAAGGCAACAATGTGGGCCGGGTCCAAGTCAACGAAAAGCTTCAGAAAAATTCTTTGCCTGTACAAAAGTTTATCATAATCTGGGACAGGAGCAATGAATGCTCACAATAAGTAATACCTAAGCTAGAAACTGTACTAGGAGAATCGGCAGTATGGTTTAGTAAAAAAGGTAGCGGTATTACAAACATCTGCATCTTGATTACTACAGTCTTTTGATAATAATTATGAGTTTAGCACCAGATAGAACACACGATAAGTTGATGCAAAAGTCGCTGCGTAGGAGGCATATGCATGGTCCGATCACAGTTAGATATATTGTGTGCATCAATTACTTCAGCACTCATTGTCACTTATCTACTATGCATTAGAATACATGTCTTAAGATTTATCATTTTTGCATAAACATTTTTACATTTTCTATTCTATCAGGCCGCATCATTCATCACGCTTCAACTAAAAATAGATTTATAAAAATATCTTAAAATAGCAGCACAGGACTTCATTACTAAAAAAAAGCTGCCTCATGATATTTAAATCTCAGTCGAGTCACTTTGTTCCAACATGAAATGGATCTAACATTATGGCACTTTTCTTTGAGACAAATGTTAACAATGGTGTGGGATCACCGCCTACGCTCGGCGGTTTGTTCTCCTGTCACACCGACGTTTGTGTAACGCCCGGTAGCCAATTCCTCCGATTGTACTTCTTGACGTCTGCTGGAGCTTCAAACTCCGAGTCGTCAATTTCACACAGGTTAGTTGACATGTCGCTGTTGCTGTTCGCAGCTCCTAGAAGCGACGTACGTTCGCCAGGAACCTTGCTCGGGAAGCCGTAGGGCGACACGTCGTCATCTGAGTCCCCGTTGAGAGGCTCCGTCTCGGTCTCGCTGTTGATGTTGTAGCGAGGTAGGTACGTGTTCGGATGACGCAAGTATGAGTCTGCCGTGTTGAAGCGGTACTCTTCCCCACCGCTGTCAAGCATGTTGCAGACGTCGGGGTAGCGGCTGCTCTCGCATTCGCTGTCCCCGATGTACTCGGACTCTTGGTCTTCGTTCAGAGTCTCAATGTCTCGAGCAGGATCCACTGGGCCAAGCACTGCATACAAGAAAACATTAGATAACTTACACTAGGTATGTATCGTAGATATTGCTGTAAAAGCTCTTTATTCCTATTTGTAACACATTTAAGATATTTGAAGAATATTTACGTAACCCATAAAATATTAATGTAAATTTGCCTATGAAATTTCTTTTCTTTAAATTTAGAAAAAAAGTCAGTATTATAAGAACATATAAAAATCTATGTAATTATTCCATAAAAAGGAAAAGTTGAACTATAGAGACACAACAGCCAAAATATTTAAGGAGGGATAAGTGATATAATCACGGTTTTCTGGAAATTTCTACAAATTTGCAAAGAATTTCGAATTTCTAGAAAGCCGTTTTACCATAGCAACACAATTTTACATGTAAAACTGCACTTTTCAGATGGAAAAACGTAAAAATAAGGCAGTAAAACCCTCATAGCTCGGTAAAACGTCGAAGAAGGTATACATTTAAAAATGATATAATAAAATATTGCATCTGATACACGCTATAGTTGTTTTTCAAAAAATTCTATACGTGGGAAAGCAGCCAAATACGCTTTGAAAAATATCAACATGACTTTTTCCGTATGGTCGCAATGTTAAAAGGGGAAAGAAACTGTAACTTTGAAGCGATATATCTCGAAAATTAGTTCACGTTGACCACCTTTTCTTACCATATTATGATGCAGAACATAAAAATCTATTTATTTGCGAAATTTGACCGAGTTCTATACATAAGTGAAATTCGGAGATCCCTCCTTAAGACAATATATTTACTCGGTGGAAGAATCATGTGATGGGTGTTTGACTCATTGCTCTCGTTGCTGTGGAAACTGGAAGAATCGGGAACTTCGCTGCCAGGCACCTCCGTGATGTTCGGCAGAGGATTCTGACTGCGATGTACCCAGTCTGAGCAATCCCAGTGGTACCCTGAAGAGACAATCAAACATGAGCAAATGTCACAATATACCTAAGCAGAAACTCTAAGACAAAATAGCAACACTGTGGTTTCGGGTGGTAATCCAAGTTTTGAAAATAATACTATGTATAGTTCAATATAGTAATAATGAATTTGAAAATTGCATTCATTATTTTGAATACTCACCTCCCACAAGTCGGGGGTCATCGTCGATGGAGTTGATCGAGGAGACCGAAGTTCCACTGCGGCCAACTCTGCCCGGACCAGCGATAGAGCGAGAAGCCAGATCAGGCAGAGTGGAGCGTTTCAAGTCTGCGTGAACAAGACAAACACCCTGTTGTTGCATTCACAAATATCATCGGAAGAGAAAGCTACTAGCATGCCAAGGCATCCTTCATTCTGCTAATGAAACATAGGTTGCTAATAATGACACTAATAATAAGCAAAATCAGTGTTGATAATCAAAGGATATGCAAACATATAGAGATCATAGAATTGGTACTAAACAATAACATATTGGGTACTAGGTACATGGAGGGCAATGGTTATTTTTCTTCATTCTTGTCTTATAATAAGTACTACTTAATATTTAATGTATCAAATAAAATTTCTGTTATGTAGTTGAGTATGCATGGTAATTTTAGATTAGGCACTCCAAGGGAAAGCTCAGGATGAGTGCATCGAGATTAAGGAATACAGAATGGACCAAGGCCGGACTCACCGTTCTTGATCTTATTCGAATCAGAATATGTAATATGTGGTTCGGCCGCATCTGACCAATGATGTGATTTGTGTAGGCTGTCCCCATCATTGGACGAGAGGACAGGATTGGGCGGCGGGACGGGAGTGCTTCGGTTGAGATTGCGCACGTAGTCCGGTGGGAAGTTCTCGAGTTCGTCGCCTGCCGAGCCGTAGCTGCGCAAGGTGTCGAGGTTGTTGAGCACGGCAGCTGCGGCGTGATAGGCCGTCGGTTCGTTGTTGGAGCTTGGGGTGTAGGAGGCGGGGCGAGGGGGACACTGAGGGGGACCCTGCAAGGCAAACAGACAACACTCAGAAATGATAAGAGAACCAAACGGAAATGACAGGCGGCATGCTTGATAAAGAGCTTGGGTATTTGATTGCAACAAAAAACAAAGTCATGTGATGCATTTTGGAAGATTTGAAACATGCACTGAATTGTTCATCATTTATGCATGCAATGCACTTACTCCTATTTTAAATTGTTAACATTGATGGAAAAATCTGTAAATAGTAATACCAACTATTTACCTAATACTATGTAGATTTAAAAAACATGTTCATTTGCACTTCTGACCAGTAAATACTTCAATAACATTCATTACAATCTGAGGTTCTTTAATACATCATTTAATCTCGTTTCATATTTTACCTGTGTTACTTCCAGATTGCTGAGTTTTGATCCCCGTTTGAAGTCATGGTCATTGGCTCTATTTGAATTCAGAACGATATCCTTCCGAGTCTCGTTATTAATGTTGTTGGAACGTTCTCGCGAACGTTTCAGACGAAAACGTCTGAACAGAATGATGATGAGGACAAGGACACAAGCTGCAACGATGGCGACAAAAACAATTGCCAGCTCTTCCCAAGTGATGTTAGTAATTTGAGTAGCAGCAATGATGTTATCACAAAATCTTCCTGTGACATTTGGTGGACAGACACAGCGATAGCTTCCTGGCTCATTGATGCACATAGCACCGTTCTGACAAGGTCCTACTCCACCCTCGCATTCGTCAATGTCCACGTTACACAGCTCTCCGGTGTAATTCCGACACTTGCATATCGGTCCCGCGTCACCTTCTTCGCACACGCCATCATTGCGGCACGGGTTTGGTCGGCAGAAGCGCCCGAATTCACAGCGTTTGCCAGATAGAGTTGGCTCACATTCGCAGACAAAGTCTCCCTTGCTTGGTCGACAGCGTCCGTCGAACAAACAAGGCGAAGAGGCGCACGGATCTTTGTCCATCTCGCACATCTGTCCCACGAATCGCGAGTGACAGGCACATTTGAAAGCACTTCCGTCGATATCCATACACGTGCCTCCGTTCTGGCAGGGTTGCGAGCCGCATGGGCCTGGCGGAGTCAGCACAATGCTGGGATCGCAGCTGAACTCGACGTTGGCAAAGCGCTTTAGAGCTGCAACTCCGCCGGCGCCACTCATGTGAAGCGGGACGGATACGTGGCCGATGCGGACGTCGTCCATGCAGCCCGAGAATCCACGCTGGATGTCTTCGAAGCCGAGAATTGCGGGATGTTGGCGCACCTGCAAGCCAACAAGATACATCAATATATTATTCAATACAAGACAAATGTTAGTAGACGTTGTGTTACATATTTCTTCTTGTTAGAAATCTAAATCAAGAGCATGGTTCTGGAATAAATACATTTGTGGTATGTTTACTATTAATTATGTTAATATTTGAAGGCTCCCAATGTGCAAGTTGGCTTAAGCTAAGCAATGGACTTGCACTCTGGATACCTGGGTTTGATTACCTCAGTTGAAGATAATCGGCAATTGCAATTAAATTTTGCTAAACTCATAGGAAGATGGCATACCTAAACATCAATTCTAATCTACTAATGTATCTGTAGACCTCCGCTTCTTACCTCTGCTCCAAGGTAGAGGTCGTCGGACTGCAGGTTGAGAATGTCGTTGATTCCAGGAGCGGCCCCATGTGCAATGAACTTGCCGTCGACTGTTACATTAGCCACATTGTTAAGACGCTCCAGGCGGATGTCGTGCCATTGGCCGTCGCTCATGTACACACTGCTAACTCGTACCAATCCCTCGCCGCTACCAAGGTCATAGCGGTACTGCACCACACCATTCACAATCTGGAAGAAGCAGGTGGTTAACAATTGAATATAAACTCCTTAGATATAAAATGCAATTTATTTGAATGTACTTTCATCAAATGTTGTCAGAGAGAAATACAAAATTTAAGCATGGATGAAAAATTGTTTCACCACTCAGAAATTTATATTTAAAATCCAAATGTTAAAAATTTGCATAATTATTCACATAATGTGGAGCACTTATGTTTTAAACTTAAACATAATCTTAAACAAATTAAACATAAAATAATCTAGAATATTTTATATTAAATTTATATTTAATTTAATATTTAAACATAAAATATTCTAGAATATTTTATATTTAATTTCTGATTATATCATTCATAAATGTAAAAAAATTAATATCACCAATTCTTAGATCTTACCTCCAAGACGTTATAGTCGATCTTTCCAGCAGCATACATGAGGTTGCCGGTGGGCTGCATGGTACGAATCTTCAGCGACAAGCTCAAACGATCTTCCGTTAACTTTTTGGCAGAAGCCGATGGTTTCTCAACGCGGTATTGTGCGTAACTCTTCCCACTGAATGACACAGGATTTCTTGGAATGTAGCATGACTCATCCTGGCATCGTGTTATGTCAATCTCACATGCAATCCCAGCAAAACCCTCAGGACACTGGCACGAGTACCCCTGAGCGGAGGCGTCAGGGAAACATTCCTTGAAAGCGGGACATGGCTCTCGGGCACATTCATTGACAATCGTGTCACATCGGTCGCCGGCATAACCCTCTTTGCATTCACACACGACTTTGTGTTCGTGATGAGGCGAGACGAAACTTGTAACGTCAGTAGCAATTGGTGTCACCAATCCGGGAGTGAGCTCGATTTGATCTTCACACTCGCCGTAAGTGCAGTAACTCGGAGTGCATTTTTCTCCACGAATTTCTTCAACTACAAGAGATGTGGCAATTTCAATGTCATCAAGATTATTGTTCAGCTTTTGTCGAACAATCTCAGCTGGGTGGAAGCTTTGGCCTGATGTCGTTGAGCGAACTGCAAAGAGGACATCGAGATCCGCAGCATTAGGTGCCTGTCGAACTGAGCGATTTTTCTTCCTCTTCGATGTCCTGGGCGCCGTTGGCTGAACGCTGATGATGACAACATCCTTCAAGCGAGCGCTCATAGCTGTTCTGACGGCACGAATAAAGCCCTTGCGATGACTGAGTACGAAGTCAAGAGGACTGACATCTCGGAAGCGAATAATCACGGAGTTGGCTAGCATTTCCTCCGAGACGAGTTCCACGTTAACTTTCACTATGGTGTAAGAAGTGAATTTCCCGTCGCTGACAGAGACATTGATTTTGTACTCCCCCACATCGAGACGCGGTAGTGCTATAAATGTTCCGTCAGATTTGTCGATCTCAAACAATTCTGAAGCTCTATTCTGAATGGGACCTCCTGTGCCAGTGTTTACAAGACCATAGGATAGAGTGTCATATTGGTCTTGATCAGAAGCATGAATTCTTCCCAAAATTCCACCTGGAAATTCGTCCATGAATGAATTGATAGATATTTCCAGTGGAGTAATGGTCGGTGGATACTGGGACTCTTCGATGACCTTGACAATCACCCAGGTGTCAGAGAAGAGGGGCGGTGTTCCGTTGTCAAATACTCGTATGTGTAGTAAATATTTGTCTTTTATCTTGTGCTTGAATTTCTTAGCTGTCTTCAATATTCCATCTTCTCCCAGGTTGAATGATGTACCTTCATTACCCGAACGGATGTCAAATGTGTAAGGAGCACCGTTAGGAATAGCATCAGCATCAGAGACGGTGAATTTGAGAACTGGATGGCCGAGAGGTTTGTCTTCTTGCACAATAGTTGTGTAGTTCGACTGAGAGAAGAGCGGAGAATTGTCATTGGCATCAGAGATTTCAACATTGACCAGCACGGAGCTTGAGAGAGTAGGGAGTCCGTTGTCTTTAGCATGGACTTCCAAAACGTAGTTCGAAGTAATTTCTCTGTCCAACGGACCAGACACTGAGATGTAGCCAGACTTCTCGTCGATGAAGAATTGATTCTGCCGATCACCTTTCTGAATTGAATATGATATTTTCCCATTGACTCCACTATCAAGATCGTTCGCTAGCACCTGGAAAAATGGAGAATATAATGTATTAGCGAGCACAGAGCTGGAAATGTCATGGCTTTGTACAGATGAATTCTCCCATACAAAAAACCTAGGTCATTGTACTGGGAAAAAGTTAAGGGAGGACCAGTTTTGTTTGCATAAGAGTGTACATTGACTTCACCATTGTCTTTCTCTAGTAGGAATGAGATAAATTACAAAAGCCCACCTGCAGAATCTTGTCTCCGGGCTGCGCATCCTCTCGTATCCGTGCGCTGTACGATGCTTGACTGAACGCTGGCGTGTTGTCATTGCTGTCCGTCACGGTGATGTTCACAGTCGCATGATTACTGAGCGGTGGGGTTCCGCCATCCACAGCTTGAACCGTCAAGAAGTAATCCTTCGCCCTCTCAAAGTCCAGCTGCTCGACAAGTGAAATCACTCCAGATTTCGGGTGCATCGTAAACTTCTTGTGCTCATTCCCGCCAACAATAGAGTAAGTAACCTCTGCGTTTACTCCCGAATCCTTCGACGTTGCCAATACTCGAACAACTTCTGTTCCTGCCGAGTTAATCTCTGCAACGGTGGCGTAGTAATACTTCGAGTCGAACTCTGGTGGATTGTCGTTGATGTCCAGTACTAGGACGTTGAGAGTCGCTACTCTCGAGAGTTGAGGTGTTCCCATGTCGATGGCTTGTACGGATAAGTTGTACATGGACCGAGTCTCACGGTCAAGAGGCTTGGCCAACGTCACAATACCGCTGTCAGCCGCAATCTTGAAGTGCTTGTTGGCAGAGTCAACCAATGAGTACTTAATCTTGCGGTTGATACCTAGAAGAAGATCAATAACATAATCAAGATACCTAACATAGCATTCAATAAACAATGTAGCTAGTCTATAGGTAGTAAATATTTCAATTTTTATACAATTCAAAATTCCAATTAAAAACAAACTATTAGCAATCTTTGATTACTATTCTATTAGGTATTAGGTAGACTGTTCACTGTTTCTTGCAGCAAAACTTACATAATTAGATATTTGATTATTTACCATTGCATCCAAGAAGAGAGTAAAGAAGTCTAATAAACTAATTCTATAAGAAATGATTCATTACAATCTTACCGATATCTCTGTCTGTGGCATGGACCTTGGTGACCAGAGTTCCAACCTCCACGTTCTCCGGCAGTGTCGCACTGTAGGTGTCCATCGAGAAGTCAGGAGGGTTGTCGTTGAGATCGGAGATCAGGATCTCGATCTGTGAAGAGCATTCCCAGCCGACTTTGTCTCGGTCCTGAACGTGTGCCGTCAGTTGGTACTTGGCCTGCTCCTCGCGGTCCAGAGGTCGGGCAGTCTTCAGGTGACCTGAGGAGATGTGAGTCATTATTTACAAGTTCACATGCTACATTAGTAGTAGTAGTAGTAGTAGTAGTTTTTATTTCCAAATTTGTTATTACATTACAGATGTAGCATTTTAACAAATATAATACCCTATGATACAAGTATCAGTGTGCAGGTGTATGGAAAGTAATCTTAAGATTAGCATGGAAAGAATATTATGTACATATGAATATGAGGTTATAAATATTGATGATCTCCTTATCAAGTAGGTATCTTAAAAGTAACTTATGTTTAGTTGCATATTTTGTACAGTTTATTAATAATTAAATATAGTAGGTAATGAAGTATACCTAACATAAAATAAAATACTAAGTCTAAATGAATTTGACAACTGACGCCTCAGTTCTTGTCCTGCATATATTCATCTACAGAATAATAGGCTTTGTCTGTTAAGAGAATTTTAAGTTTGTGTTTAAATTCAGTGAAGCTGATATTTTTGTCCTTAAGAGAGAGTGGCAGAGCATTGTAGAGCAGTGAGTTGATGTAGGTTGAATTATTTTGAGTACATTTTGTCCGATGGTGGTTTGTGTGAATGTTCGCTCCCTGTCTTGTGTTATGATTGTGTATGTCATTGTTTGTGGACATTACTTTGTTCTTTTTTATAAGTAAAATAGATTCTAAAATGTATAAAGATGGGAATGTTAATATCTTTTCTTTTATGAAAACTGGTTTGCAATCAGGCTTCCTGTAAGTATTTTTTGGTTGGCGAAGATCAAAAATGGTTCTTATTGTTTTTCTTTGAATGGCAAATATTTTGTGGGCATCTGTTGAATTACCCCAGAATTGGATTCCATATCTCATGTGAGATTCGAAGTTACTATAATAAACTAATTTTGTTGTTTCAATGTTTGTTAGAATTTTTATTGATTTGATCGAAAAGTATGCCGAGTGAAGTTTGTTCACAAGTTTGTTATAATGGCTCTTCCAGTTCAAGTTTGCGTCTATTAGTATTCCAAGGAATTTGTTTTCCTGTACTCGGTTTATTTCTGTGCTATTTTCATTCAACATCGTATTAATTTTGAAGGATTCCGTGTTATTTTTTATGTTGAAATGTATGTAGTTTGTTTTGCTTGTATTCAGCAATAAGTAGTTATTATTGAACCATGTTATTGTGTTACTAAGTGTTTTATGAAAATTTTCTTGTAGTTTCTCTTTGGTTCTACCTTTTATTGTTAGGTTAGTATCATCCGCAAACATTTCCGCTTCACTAATATTATCAGCAAGATCATTTACATAGACTATAAATAGGAGTGGTCCAAGTATGGACCACTCATTAGGTGTATTGCATACATTAGGTGTATGCTGTGGAGATCAATATTTAGATTACAATGAGCTGAATAGTTTCTTAGGTATAAATAAAGTTTTCATTAGTAATCCTGATTAAATAATTTGGCATGATGGAATGAACTTCCATTCAGGAACTAAGTGACAGGAAAAGAAGACATTAAAACAAAGATCCATCCATACAGTTCACAAATTTTTAGAGAAATACATAAAACTGGTAGTTTTTGTACCTCCAGCCTTGTCCAACAGGAACTTGTCAGCTCCTTCACCAGTCAAGTAGAATCGCAAGTTGGCGTTGGCTTCCTCGTCTACATCAGCTGCCAGAACCGTCAATACATAGCTGCCAGGGTGAATTCCCTCGGAGAGTACTTCTCGGTAGCGGTATTTGAGGCAGTATGGAGGATTGTCTGCAATGCAATTGACAAATTCACACTTTAGAAACTTAGTGCTAGGACTTGATATCAATGCAAAATGTAGTTTAGGTAGGTATTAAAAAAAAAAAAATTGAAACAATTTCTGGTCAATAATCTCAAAATTTACGTTTGCACTGTCAACTAATACACAACTATAGTGTAGGTAACTAACTGCTAAAACAAAGGTGAGTATTGATAAGACATCTCAAATTAACTGTTACATAATTTGGATGGTTGGTAGATATCTAAATACTTTTACAACAATTAAATTGATGTCACACTCACCATTAGCATCAAGAATCTCAATTGTGACTCGAGTAGTTGCAATGAACTTTCCATCAGTTGCCGTCACATCCAGCATATATTTATCCACAGACTCGCGATCAAGTTGCTTGGCTACGTACACCTCCCCGGTTTGCCGAATCTGGAACTGGGCTCTTGAGTCTCCTCCCGTGATGTAGAACTCTACTGGCGATGCCAGGTCCGAATCTTTGTCCGTTGTACTGAGTTGAACAATCACCGTGCCAGGTAGAGCATCTTCATTGACGGCAGCCTCATAATGGCTCTTGGTAAAGACGGGAGGGTTGTCGTTATAGTCAATCAGCTTGATGAAGACACTTGTGCGGGCAAAATGCTTCGGAGTTCCGTTGTCGGTGGCGACCACTTGGAAGTTGAACTCTCCATGTTTCTCCTTGTCGAGTTGGACGAGGGTCGTGATCCAGCCGGTGTAAGTGTCGACTGCAAACACGTTGGCCAACTCGCCAATGTCGGTTCCGAAAGTGTATCGTACTTCTCCGTTACTGCCCTGATCTTGGTCATGTGCAATTACTGTTGAAAAAAATCAGAACATTATAACTTTCATACTATAATGAAACTAAGTTGTGATCAAGAAATACAAATTCAGAACAATGTTTTTAACAATCATTTGAAAATTAAAAACTAATACAAGTCGAACACCTGATAATGTTACAATTGGTTACCTTTCAATATTGATGAACCCTCTTCAATATTCTCTGCTAAGAAAATGCTGTATGGACTGCTCTCAAACTCTGGTATGTGATCATTTTCATCCAAAACTTTAAGCTGCACCTCTGCCAGAGCTGTAAGTGCAGGACTTGACTCTGTTTCTGCCAGAACTCCAATCAGATGAGTGTCCTTGGTTTCTCGGTCCAGAGTCCTTGCAATTGTCAGCTGACCTTGAGAGTCGATTGCAAAGAGTGGCGGATCTTCTCCTGCCGATATGATGCGGAAGTGAACGGAAATGTTTGTAACAGTCTTGAGTCGAGTGATAACGGTCCCGGGTGGAGAGTTCTCGGAGATGAAGAACTTGTCGTCCTTGCGTTCAAACATTGGAGCAATATCTTGCGACCCAATCACATTGATCTCAATGGGAACACTGGTGTGTAGGGAAGAAGGCGATCCAAGGTCCTTTGCTTGGACAAAGAACTGGAAGACTTGATTCTCTGTAAAAAATATATTTTTAAATACATTGTAAATGACGACCAAATTTCTTTCTAAATATTTTCAATAGTTGCTTCCACCTACCCCAAGGCACTGCACTTTTGAGCAAAAAAATTGATCCAGTTTGTCGATTGATGCCGAATAAGTCCCGAACTCCCGAAGTCTGGGTTTCATAAATTGAATATTCTACTTCGGCATTTTTCTCTTCATCCAAATCGATCGCCTTGACCTGTAGTCAAATAAATTGTATTAATTCTCTCATTACCTACATTATTAATTAAACTTTATTACAAATAATAATTTAAGAGCATAGCTAATGAAATAGAGTAGTTTAGTAAGTACCTTCATAAAACCTGAGTTTATTGTCATGTTGCTTCGGATGGTGGCCTTGTACTCGCGGAGTAAAAAATATGGTGCATGGTCGTTAATATCACCAACTTTCACTCTTACAATCATGAAACCTGATCTTCCTCCACCGTCTGTTGCCATCACGGGTATTTCATACAGTTTCTTTGCTTCTCGGTCCAATTTCTTCTTTGCCGTAATCTCTCCAGACCGTTTATTTATGTCAAAAGTTTCTCTCAAATGTTCGGATTGAATTGAATATGTGATTTCCCCATATTCGCCAAAATCTTTGTCAACTGCCAGAACTTTAATGACAGGCGTGTTTGGATTTAGCTGATTTTCTAGAACCCTCACTTCAGTTTGGAGTTTCTCAAAGATAGGATTATTTCTGTTTGCGGGAAGAATTTCAATTTTGACTCTGGTGAAACTGGTGTAGACTCCGTCAGTAACTGATATGTTGAGCATATTGGTTGGTCTCTCGGCAAAGTTGTGCATGTTGATGAGTGAGATGATTCCCGTGGCCGAATCAATGGAGAATGTTTGCTGTTCGTTTCCGCCAACAATTGTGTATACAAGTCGCTGATGATCGACAAAGTCAGGATCGTTGGCCGATACAACAGTTACAAACTGACCTCTCTGAGCGTGCTCCGACAGGAAACATGTGTAAGACATTTGTTCAAATTTAGGTGGATTGTCATTCATGTCCAGAACTGAAAATAAAATACACGTATTGTCACTACTTAACATACAAGCCTTGTCCATTTTAAAGTCTATTGTTTCCTAATACCTGGCAGAATAGAAAAGTAGTAAGTATATTTTAGAAGGTTTAATGCACAAAAACATGAAATTTATGGAAGTTTTGGTATAATGAATTATACTTCAAAAATCACCTTCATCATACTAATAAACATGATTATTTTATATTTTCACTAAATTCTTGTAATTCTGATATTATATTTAAAAAAAATGCATTTTCTGGGGACCAGATTTTACTTCAACAATAGTATTTTTGAAGCTTCATGAAAATAAAAATAAATTCTGAGGTTTGCAATACAAAATAAACGAGTAATGCAATATAGTCTAGTATTTAGCAAGAAATACACCCACCTGTAACCCAGACATGCGCAGTACTGGAGAGGCTCGGGACTCCAGAGTCGATGGCAATGACACTGAAATGATGCGAGTCGTGCAGCTCATGATCCAATGAACGCTTCAAATAGATGGATCCGTCTTCGGGATCAATGTGGAAGTAGTCAGTCGAGTTGCCGGCGTCATTCTGTATCGTGTACCGCACAACTGCATTTATGCCTAAAAAGAAAGAAGGAAATAGAGATTCCGCAACCGGTAGTCCATCTCAGTGTGGCAGTTTGCATAAACTACAGGGATCTCCAACAGTATTGATACAATAAAAACCTCTCCCGACAGATTATAAGTATATATGTAATCTCATGTAAATTTGAAGAAAATAGAGCTCAGACACTGTATTCATTTGGTATTTGAAGCTAATACTGACTTACCTACCTACTACACAGACAAACAAGTAAATAATACATTTCAAGTGTAAGAGCAATATTTGTCATAGTATAAGTAAGAATAAGCACATTTACATGATTCTTTGCATCCACCCACCTGTGTCATTGTCTCTTGTTGCCACTTTGAGCACGGACGTGCTGAACGGAGCTGCTTCCGACACCGAGATGTTGTAGGCGTCGGTGGTGAACTCCGGTGGACAATCGTTGACGTCCTGCACCAAGATGCTTACGAGGACCTCGGCGTACACTCCGGACACGCTGTCTGTAGCTCGGATGGTCAACTCGTACTGCTTCTTCTCTTCATAGTCGAGTTCGTCAACCACGTAAATCACACCTGGGAGGAGATTCATTCATGAGACATTTATATCATTCACTCTGTAACTATGTACAATATTGCAGAATGATTTTTTAGATAACGGAGTGATGCACAATTATTTTTCAGTATTTTATAATTGACCAGGGGCCCTATTCTAGATCATTTTTTGATTTAGTCGCGGCAACCTTCGTTTCACTGCCATTAAAATAGCATTACGCCGAAACGAAGGCGGCCGTGATGAAATCAAAACTAGATATAGAATAGGTACCCAGGACAGGCCTTAAAAAGAACATGTGAAGAATGCATCATGTCCAGTGCCTCCTCCAGAATAATTTGTCTCTTGCTAAGGACAGTATTGGGGGAGGATCTTTTATAATAATAATGCATTCTTAGGAACTTGTTTACTTTTTTTAAGTACTTTTGAGTGACTGCATTCACTATTTTATGAAGTTCTTTAGGTTTAAAAACTAGTTTATCCCGAATTTTCTTCAGCATTGCAATTATAAAGTTGGTGAATAGTCGATTTCAAATCAGAATATGTCAACATACATGGTATTAAAAAAAACTTTTGCCTACACACACATCTTGTACTATGTACTTTTATTTTTAAGTACCTATACCTTGAATTTTATTTGTATAGTGTATTTGAATGCTTTGTAAAAAAACTTTAATTAAACTTTAAAATGTTTTTGGAGAACTTGACCTTTTAAAATATTCCTTTTTATATAATATATGAAATGAAATGAAATGTTTAAGGTTCGCTTTAAAAAGAAATATTCCGAACAGTGGCTCAAGATATTCTGAATGATTCAAAGGTCTTTTCAATTAAAGTTTAGTAATAGTATGTGAAATTACAGTATTTGAAATATGTATAGCAATTTCAGAAAATGCAGTTCGTTCTGGGTGCCAATTTTTTATCTTGCTAAAATTCTACAACTATGGGTTCTGAAAGCCACATGATAATGCAGTACATATTGATGACGTTGCAGGTATTGTGATTGAGAGTGAAATGGACCCGTTGATGATACACAGCGGGTGAGATGGTGATTGCCCTCCACTGACTGATGGACAAATGATTCACTTGTTTCCAGAAGTGCTGCTTGTGTTCGTGTTGTTTAACATTAGTGTTTCCCAAATTTTACAAATTGTTTCATGCTTCAAAAATAATACAAGTTGAAGTTTTTATACTTTCATTTATCAATGTGCTTATGAGATTCAAATCAGAACTGATTGACATATTTACTATAATTCAATGAAATTTAATCCAACCTACGAAAAACAATGTATGGTAGTTATAGGTAATATAAATTGTTTACACCATGCACAATAGATACAAAAAAAACTCCCGATTACATTACCTACGTAATGTACTTGATTAGATTGTAATGTACCGAGATAATATTATTTGGTATTAAAATCCAAAGTAAATAAATGTTTTATTATACTGATTTTTTACACAACTGAAAATCATTACTTTTTAAAACTACGTAATCAATAAAAAAAAACGATTTACCAAATAAATGAACAAACGGCTGCAACAAAGGAAAAGCAGACCAAACCACAAAAAACAAACAAAATAGAAAAAATGAACTGCTGAAATTGCACCTGATACACCGCCAAATATTACACAAAGGCTGGAAATGGCGACCGACAAACAAACACAATAACACATACCTACTTGTATAATCCTAGAAGAGAAAGAATATGAAATGACATGTGAATGTGAACGTTAGTAGTAAAGCACTGTTATGTTTGTTAGCAATCTGTTATGCTGGGTGATGAAGTGATACAGAGGCATATTATTGTCGTGTGATTTCACATTAAAGCATGGGTGACTGTTTCTTTCCAACATTTGAATAATGTTCCAATATTTAAATGGATACTTCGCAATTAGGTCGCAAATGAAAACTCAAAAGTTCTTAAAGTTTTGAAAAAAAAATCGAATGAATGATGGATCCTTACAATGTGACAGCAATTTGGTACGAAAATCTGTACATGTATAGGAATAGACAATTGTACATATTTAAAGCTTAGCAGCATTTATTTTAATACTTAGCTCGCAAACGTAGCTTTGACTTGCACAGTGGACTCACACATTTAATAAAAAGCCACGTAGCATTTCTAAACAGCACCAAATGGAGACATGCTACAGCAGCCAATGAAAACCATGCAAAAATGATAGAACACACAGATAAAAGCCACAATCAAAAATAGAATAAATAATACTCACAGGGACCATTTTTACTGTCAGGTGCTGTGAAAGGAGACACAAAATACGACGATCAGTTGAGAGTAGAATCTAGTTAAGAATTGTTCTTGCTATCGGGGTTCGGGTCTGTATGGACATCACATAGCACTACCAACTGAGAGAAAGAGATATAGTGATATACAGTTGGAGAGAGAGAGGATCTAATGGAGTTACAAGTGCATTCGTTATAAGATATGAGCTCACCATTTGCCCAGATTTAGTTTGTCAAGTTTTGAGTAGTTTCATTATGGTTTGAAAAAAATAGCTCATAACTTGTTTTACTTTTACCTAGAGGTGTTGAGCATGGATTAACTAAAAATCTTGATAAATTACATATTTAACCCATTTAAAGTTAATGAAATAATTAATTAACTTTTTATTTTGGTCAGTGATTTCGAATGAAATTAAATTTGTTGAATGTTTAAGGATTCCAAAATATGAAAGAGATCACCTGCGACAATTTAAATTGGATTAATATATAATTTATTAAAATAAATTAAATTTTTACGGGAATTGGGAGTTATACCTCGACCATTCTACATTGGTAACTGAAAAGAAAATTCATTCAAAGTAAAATTAAATTCACTTTTAGTGGGACGTACATCAATAGCCATTACCATGGAAAATCAGAAAATTAAAATAATTATTTGTTCAAAACTGAAAAAAAACAGTAGTAGTTGTGATTTGTGTTAATATAAATGATCAACTCACGACACACACACAACACAACACTCTGAGAGATAGCGATGCAACATCGAGATCAACTGAAGCAGGACGTTGACGGAATCATTGCGAGGACAGAGGAGTCGCCACTGCCAATAAATCTGAACGCTCCCTCGTCCCAGATAACATGAATCACACGCGAAAAGAATTTCCACTTTGCAGTTCTGCCCAGTTAGTTTCTTTCTACCTAAAAAAAATCTTGGCAAAAACTCTTTTTGGAGTTGGCAAGATCCGTCGAAAACTCCTGAAAGAATGTCTCTACCCCGCGTCCTCTGTCCTCGCATTCCACCCTGCTCCTCTAGCGACATCGACGCATTCCTGGCTAGCTCATGCTGACGTCACGTCAAGGTCGCGTCTCACCCGTGTTGAAGTCCAGCGCGAACTCCTCGAAGTCGTTGCCCTTGACGATGCTGTAGATCAGCTTCCTGTCGAGCGGCGACTCCGCCTGGATGCTGACGGTCAACGGCGAGTGGATCTCGATGTTCTCGGGGACACTGTCCGTGTAGAACTGCTTGTCGAACACGGGCATGGAGCGGTCGATGACCTTCACGTGGACGGGCACCTCGGTGGAGCACGGCGTGATTCCTGATGACGCACGTACAAAGCATGGAGTCAAAATACTGGCACCTCCACCAATAATTGACAGTCTTTACACTGTCTAGAAAAGTTAAAACGACGGTCTGAAATGCAACCAACATTCTACTCGACACATTTATTTCAAATAATCGTAATTGTAAAGCAAAATCTGCCGATTGAGCGAACGAAACGCGCGAATTGATTTTAGTAGCACTCAACCTTTTCGTTATGCTCTCTGAAATGTAACGTCAAAAGTTTACTAGCAAACAGATTCAGTTCAGATCAACCGTGTAATATTTTCGCACGCCAATCTTCACTATTTTATGAATAGTATTCTCGATCGACATTTCAATTTTAACAGTGTAACAGCTCTACCAAGTTTTAAGAAGTTATCTACACCCCTCAAATCCCTTCCTAACTTTATGCAGCAAAATGCTAATCTCAGAAAACAACGCTAATGTCATTTTAATGCAGCTTATAAACCGCTGTGATAACGCTCATTGCCGAGCACCCGAAGAAACGGCTCATTTGTTTTACTGGACCTTCATCTCCCTCGGCTCTGGAATGTTATCGCTCGCCGCCAATAAGGTTTTACGACGCTCGGGCAATAAACATGGCTGCCAATGTGTCACGCACTTAGGGGATTAAATCCAATGTTATTCCCGAGGGAGCGAATGACAGGTGACTTCAGGGCACGACCAACTGGCCGGCCAATAAAAACACAGTATTTTCAGAGTAACTAATGAATAAGCGAGAGAGGCACTTACAAGACGGTTGACGTGACAGGCACACGAGGGTTGTAAAAGTTGACGTAACTCTTTCTCAATGAATTTGCAACCAACGAGTTTTATTCGAACTTTCGCTAAACTTAATTTACTCTGCTAGCACAGGCCTGTGCTATCGTGTTATTTTCTTCAAAGACGAGCACAATTAAATTATTTACAGGAATCCACTCGTCAAACAGAGAAGGGATTAAATAAGTAATTGATAAAGGGTAGAATGTTGGACATGTTACATTTTGAAACATTTCAATTTAGAATTGCTTATGAACGGTATTTCCTCAAAGACATTGTTGTTTGATCAGTATTCAATTCATTAGTACTGGCTTGCCTCGGGGAGGTGATTAGGTAATCAATATTCCAGTTCAGAACCGATTGATCATGTTGTGGTCAACTAAGCCTGAAAGTGGGCTCAATTAGGCGGCACAATACGTCTTGTTCGTTAATTCCCTCTCGTCACTTACCTCCGTCATAGGCGGCGATCATGAGCTCGTACTCGCGATTGTGACCCTCCAGGCTCTGCTTCAACGTGACCTCGCCCGTCTTGCGACACACTTTGAACAGCTCGCCGTGACCCTTGACCAACTCGTAGCGCACCTCGCCGTTCTCGTCCTTGTCCATGTCGACGGCGTGCACCTTGGTGATGCTGTCCCCTTTCTGCGCCTCCACGGACACGACGGCGTAGTAGGGGAGGTTCACGAACATCGGACAGTTGTCGTTCATGTCCAAGATCGTCACGTTGACCATGACGTGGGCGATGCGCGGTCGATCGCCGACAGTGTCGCTCCTCGCCTCGACGATCAGCTCGTACTTGTCCTGAACCTCGCGGTCGAAGCGCTTGCCCGTGGTCCGGATGGCGCCCGACGTCGGTCCGATCACGAACATGTCCGTCGGGTTGAGGATGCTGAAGACGAGGTGCTCGTTCAACGCGCTCCCGAGCACGTTCACTTCCACGACCGTCAGCACTTTCGTCGAGTTCTCCAGAATCATACCGACGTAGACATCTTTCTGGAACGTCAATCCTGAATTCTCTGATCTTTCTACTTTGATATTCACTTGGGTGACACTCGAGAACTTGCCGTCCGACACTCGAAGATGTAATTTATGCCACGTCTTGACTTTAGCGGGATCGAGTACTGTTATGACGCCGGTCTTGGAGTTGACGGCAAACACGTTGGCGGCGTTGCCCTCGATGATGTCATACCGCAGCGTCGTGCTCTCCGACGAGTCCGGATCCGTGGCGTTCACCTGGACGACGGCGACGTTGACGTACGTCGGCAGCAGGAGGGTGGTGTTGTACCCCGCCTGCACGAACCGCGGCGGACAGTCGTTCACGTCCGTGATCGTGATCTCCACCTTCGCCGTCGTCTCCGAGGACAACTTCGGCTTCCCCAAGTCGGATACTTTCACGTGGAAGGTGAACATCGGGATCATCTCGTGGTCGAGGATCATCACCGTCCTGATGGCGCCCGTGCTGGAGTCGATGTGGAAGTACTTGCGCGGTAGGTTCTCGACGATGTCGTAGTGGAGGAGGGCGTTGAGCTCGGAGTCCTCGTCGCACGCCTTGATGACGAGAGGGGCGCTGGTGTTGGTCATCACGAGGGAGCCGATGGGCGCCGACTCGCTGACGGTGCCGGAGTAGAGGGCCTGGACGAAGCTGGGCGCGTTGTCGTTGCGGTCGAGGACGTGGATGATCACGTTGCACACGGCCTTGGCGGCGGCCTGGACAGGAAACAATGTCTCTTACAATATTATACGTAAAACAGTGGACAATAAACCGGGAACAGAGGTTAAAGATTAAAAAAAGCGATAACTGATAAGCCAAAGATTTAAAAAAATAACTAAATTATTTTTTGTGACATTTTAAATTACACAATGTAACAAAATTGTACGGTAAGAAAATAGCTTGCACAAACTTCTTTGCTCTTAAAAAAAAAAAAAATCTCGATGACGGACATTATAGTATTTGCACGTTTACAGGTCAGATTTAACTTATGAAGTGAGGTAATTCGATATATTTTTGTAATGAGTGATTCCTCTTAGACTAAAGTTAAAACTACCAAATATCGCCAAAAAGCATAGAATCTGGTAATGTCTCGTGCTCACCATGTTCGTGGCCTCCACGGTAATGTTGTAGAACTTGTTGGTCTCGTAGTCGAGCTGTCGCTTGGTGATGATGACGCCTGTGGTGGGGTTGACGAAGAACATGTCGTCCACGTTGCCGCCCGTGATGGCGAAGAACAGCGACGACGTGCTGCGCGCCTCCAAGTGCTTGACGTAGCTGCCGACAGGCTGGTTCTCGTAGATCTCCGCGGCCAGCTCTTGCTTCGTGAATCTGTGGGGAGGACACCAGCCCAATGTCATCTTCAGGGTCTTTCACAAGGGTTGCAACATACAATGTTCTTTTTTTATTTTTTATGAAGAAGCCCGCTCACTGAAAATTTTGTTGCGTTTTTATGGAGGGTGGAGGGTATGAGTTATTTTTCATAGAAATTGTTTAAAAATAACTTTCAGATTATTTTATCTGCATTTTGATAGAAAAGTTATAAAAAATGTGATCTGAGAGGGAGTATTTAATTTGTCTAATATTTAGTGATTTTTTGAACCGAGAAAATTTGCCAAATCTGTAGTTTTCACCTTAGTAAAAGTGAAACTTTTTTTCAAAAAGTGAAACTTTTTAAGTATGAAGCTGGGCTTGAAATAAATTCATAGTTTGCTCAATAAAGCAAGACATTTCCATCTTTATATTTCTATGCAAAGAAGCTTCAAATTATTTCTTTATAAGGTATAGGCACTTGAGTTAATTATTTGTTCTTGATTTATCCCCCATTAAATCATTTTGAAATCATGATTAGTTGGGATTTCGTGGAATTAAATCGTATCAGACGGCATTTACTTCTTTCTGAAGAAAACACATCGTGGATTTGCACTTTCGGAAATTAAAGAAATGATTGCTTCCGCTCTAAATGGAACAACTTCTTCAAATGAGATTTCCTTTACAACTCATTTTCATAATTTTCTTCTCGAACAAAAAAAGAAAACAAATTTGAAATTACTTAATCGAAAATGAAGATACATTTATTTTTAATTTAATCTATTAGGAATAGCTGTTGACTCAAGTGTCACTTGCACTTGAGTGTCACAAGGGAAAACATGCGTATGAAATATTGAGCAGCTGTCATCAACAGTAATCAGAAAATATTATTGGAAATAATTGTCAACATTGAAATGTTTCTTACCTCGGAGGAGCGTTGTCTGCCATTGTCACCATGATGTGCACGGGGATGGTGGCGAAGAGAGGCGGCGATCCGGCGTCCATCGCCTTCACAATCAGCGTGTACTCGGTGATCACGCTCATGTCCAGCTCACGTGCCACCTGAACAGTGCCCAGCTGGCCGTCGATGCTGAACACGTTGCCCACGTTGCCTAGAACAAGTCACAACATGTTCACGTCACTTGAACAGTGCCCAGCTGGCCGTCAATGCTGAACACGTTCCCCACGATGCCTAGAACAAGTCACAACATGTTCACGTCACTTGAACAGTGCCCAGCTGGCCGTCGATGCTGAACACGTTCCCCACGTTGCCTAGAACAAGTCCCAACATGTTCACGTCACTTGAACGGTGCCCAGCTGGCCGTCGATGCTGAACACGTTCCCTACGTTGCCTAGAACAAGTCACAACATGTTCACGTCACTTGAACAGTGCCCAGCTGGCCGTCGATGCTGAACACGTTCCCCACGTTGCCTAGAATAAGTCACAACATGTTCATGTCACTTGAACAGTGCCCAGCTGGCCGTCGATGCTGAACACGTTCCCCACGTTGCCTAGAAAAAGTCACAACATGTTCATGTCACTTGAACAGTGCCCAGCTGGCCGTCGATGCTGAACACGTTCCCCACGTTGCCTAGAACAAGTCACAACATGTTCACTTGAACAGTGCCCAGCTGGCCGTCGATGCTGAACACGTTCCCCACGTTGCCTAGAACAAGTCCCAACATGTTCACGTCACTTGAACAGTGCCCAGCTGGCCGTCGATGCTGAACACGTTCCCTACGTTGCCTAGAACAAGTCACAACATGTTCACGTCACTTGAACAGTGCCCAGCTGGCCGTCGATGCTGAACACGTTCCCCACGTTGCCTAGAACAAGTCACAACATGTTCATGTCACTTGAACAGTGCCCAGCTGGCCGTCGATGCTGAACACGTTCCCCACGTTGCCTAGAACAAGTCACAACATGTTCACTTGAACAGTGCCCAGCTGGCCGTCGATGCTGAACACGTTCCCCACGTTGCCTAGAACAAGTCCCAACATGTTCACGTCACTTGAACAGTGCCCAGCTGGCCGTCGATGCTGAACACGTTCCTCACGTTGCCTAGAACAAGTCACAACATGTTCACGTCACCTGAACAGTGCCCAGCTGGCCGTTGATGCTGAATACGTTCCCCACGTTGCCTAGAACAAATCACAACATGTTCATGTCACTTGAACAGTGCCCAGCTGGCCGTCGATGCTGAATACGTTCCCCACGTTGCCTAGAACAAATCACAACATGTTCATGTCACTTGAACAGTGCCCAGCTGGCCGTCGATACTGAACACGTTCCCCACGCTGCCCACAAGAAGTCACAACAAGTTATTATTTACATATGACTTGGTATTATCTGAATTGAAGCGTGCCCTCATGACTATATAGAACGAATTTGCCTTGATGTGTAGCAAAACTGTTCGTTTATTTTGTTAACCTGTTTCACTTTGAACAAAGCAAATTTTGATATAAAACACAAAGCAAACATACAAAGTAAATACAGTGGCAGGTAAAACAACAAAAAGGAGCGAGAGCCTACGCAAAATCGTGTGGAACGGCGAAATAATTCCCGTTTTAATGAAACAAATGTGGCGGCAAACGATGCCAGCATATTTGAGATTAATAATAATTCTTGTCAACGAGATACTTTGATACTTCAACTGGTCCTCAGAGGAGTTCAAACTCAAACGAATTAATTAATATTTCGACTTTGAGAGAATGAAGAGAGAAGTTTGAAAGTAAAAATAAGTTCCAAGAATATCAAGTTCTCCTCCTTCTCTAAATGAACCAAGTATGAAGAGCCAAGTCAAAACTTGTTAATATTTGAGTTGTTCGAGCAAGTCGGGTGAATTACACTGCATCTTGTTGCAATCTTCCAGCATGTCAACGCAGAAACAGTTGCAACAAACTGGAGCAAAACTCTCCGTCGAGTCGGATCAGTTTCGGCGAACAAAACGAGAACATTTCGTTCATCAACTTCTTGTTTGTAATCTCTGCTTTTTGTGTAATACATCTCTGAGCGTTCTCATGCATGTCGTAACTATTCATTAAAATATCATGTTTAAAATGAATGAATAATGTACAAATCTGTATCAAGTTGTCATATTACCAAGTTTTCAGATTTCTTATAATTTGTAGGTGTGCGATGACCACTTTCTTTCACTTCCTAGTTCTGAACAGTCAGTAGTTCAAGGGAATTTACTGTGTCACCTCCGAATACTAAGTCGTAACTTGGAGACCAATACAATTAGAATCTAATTATTGTATCGAAGTTTCTCGTGCTTTTACGAAAAGTTACTAGTTTTTCCAGCTACCCGAGTGCTGGAATTAACATTTCTCACTGCCATTTCGAAACTTCAATTATTCAAGAGGTACAAAGTTTGCTGGCGCGTGGTTTGTAGTTTAGCAACGATGTTCCATGATCCAATACTCTCCAAGTCAACTCACCGGACGTGATCGAGTACGTGATCTTGGCGTTGTCGCCGCGGTCCCTGTCGACGGCGAAGACGCGCACCACCGCCGTCCCGACGGCGGACGTCTCGTAGACGCGGCCCTGGATCAACGGACTCGTGAACTCCGGCGCGTGATCGTTGTGGTCGTGGACGTTGACGACGACGCGGGCGTAGTTGCGCTTCGACGGCGTCCCCTGATCCTTCACCACCACCGTCAGGATGTGCTCCTCGATCGACTCTCTGCAGCCAAGCGGGGAGAAATATTAGGAGGCAACAGGTGGACAGGAAGACTAATTAAGTTATTGCCAAAGATTTGATCACATTTATATTAGTCCCGGTTTGGAGCTTTTTCCCAGACTCCTACAGGGCTGAACACTTAATATTTTTTTGGTCTAATACAGGACCAGATTTATCAAATGTAATCGTGTGTTAAAATGATTTATATTATCGGCTTCATGGCATTATCTGTTCAAAGAATGAGCAATAGTCCATAAATATTGGTTTTCAACAGAGATTATAACTTGGTTGACATTCTAAGAAAGGACCAAAACGATTACGTTATTACTCTTCTATTATGGACTAATACACTTAAAGGCAACTTTACATTAAATAAAAGTTATTTTTCTGTTGATCAGACTTTCCGATAATATTTTTATGAATGTACACTTGGCACAACTAAATACGGTATTTGAGTGAAACGGGGCGGCTGCTGGTGGAATTGACAATCAGTCCTTGTAATTATCAATGAAACTAGAACTCACCTCCTAGAGATAGATGACGTGATAGCTTCATAGGATGATGCTATCAAAAATCTTTTCAGCCAATCCATTTCTTTTGAATACCGTATTTAGTTTGGCCAAGTGAACAGATTCAAGTTGTCCGGATGTCTCACCTGTCCAGCTTCTCGTTGAGGTAGATGGCGCCCGTGACGGAGTCAATGCGGAAGATGCCGAGGGAGACGGGATCCCTCGCCGCGTGGAGGCTGAAGAACAACTTCTTGTCCTCGTCGTCGTCGCTCGCCTTGAGGCGGAGGATCTCCGTGCCGCGCTCCACGTTCTCAGAGATGTCCACGGTGTACAGGAGGTCGGAGAAGTTCGGCCGGTGGTCGTTGATGTCGATCACGGTGACGTACAACTGGGTGGTGATCGTGTGGACGCCGTCGGTGACCGCGATCGTCAGGTTGTAGTCGCGTTGCGTCTCCCAGTCGAGCTTCTCGGCGAGCAGGACGTTGCCCTTGTCGCGGCCGATGAAGAACTGATTCTTGTCGTCGCCTCCTACACAGATCATGTCAACGTGAATCATGTATACGGCGGCGGAATTACGTTCGCATACATGAACCTAGATGAGCAGGACGTTGCCCTTGTCGCGGCCGATGAAGAACTGATTCTTGTCGTCGCCTCCTACACAGATCATGTCAACGTGAATCATGTATACGGCGGCGGAATTACGTTCGCATACATGAACCTAAAGGTTATTACTCTCTAAGGGTGGATTTCTAGCAATTTAGTATAGTAATTTCGACCTTAGTGGTAATTGTAACAAGGTCGAAGTATTCTTAGGACTTGTTTCCAAGCCAATCAAGACACACAAATGTGTCTCAGTTCATGTTTGAGCACACCCAAGAACTATGTGTTGTCTAAGAATTGATATTTCCGTTTTGTGCATTTTATAATGGAATTTGCTCGAGTTATATGAATGCAATTATAGTTTTTGCGACTAGTACTAACATGATATGAGCGGAAATGAAACGAGCAATCTCATGAAACATTTCATTCTTGTTGCATTCCGTTACATTCGCCAATAATGAGTAATGCCGAAGTAATAAGAAGAATCGCGATGTATGTACCAGACAGCTATTAAAACGATGTTTTATAAAGAAACATTACATTTATATTAGCTGTTATTAATAAACTCTAGATTTACTGGGGAAGACAAGAGAAGAGATTACTATAAGTACATTAAAACAATAAGTGGAACTTGTTATGTAAAAGAAAATGAAAACTCATTGTCTTACTTCAAAAACTCATCACTAGACAAACCAGACCACCAGCTAGAAAATATAAGCAAATAGTTTTGACAAGTTTAAGCCCCAGAGAAATAAGATTTTTTTTCTAACCAATGTAGGGCGGTTTTAAACTTCCATTAAAATAACTTCGAATATGAACTTATGTGAAAACAGTTCTTACTTTCTAATGAAATAAACTTCGAATTGTGTCATCAAAGTTTTGTGTAATTCAAATATCAACTGTAGATGCCTATTGTATCCAACTAGACGGTAGCTCTAGTTAGATCAAAGAGAATTGCACAAGACAGAAACAAATCTGGTCGCTCAATGGGCTTTCAAAACAGAACATCTGAAAACTCAAAACTCTGCTGACGTTTATACTTAGTTAGTGATCCTTTGAGATCCGAAATCGTCGTATATTATTAAACTTGCATAGAGAATTGCAGGATGAACGGAATACTTGCAGAGTATAGCGTCTTTGAAACTCATGGCTTCGTTCATCACGACTTATATCTCGTAAATGTGCTTTATTTGCGACGTTTATATCAGAGCTCGCGATACGATTTTCTCGTGAATATGAAACGAAGGGTCCAGAACGGGACTCTTCTGGGAGAAATGGCGGCTGTAAATCAAGACTTCAATCTGTTCCAATCTCATGAAGATTGACAAGACCTCGGAGAGAAGATCATAACATTCAGCCCGAGTAAGACGTTATTTAGAGGAGAAAAGCTCAAGCTCGTCCTCAGTTTATAGAAATGATGAATACTACCGAGAAAACTGTCATTACAAGCTTATTCTTTCAAGTTTGATGAAAAGTGATCTGCATTTTCAAAGAATATGAGGTATGGTTAAAACTAGGGGTGTTCAACGATTATTTTATTTAAATCGATTATAATTCGATTTTCGTAATTTAAATCGATTAATAATCGAATTAAATCGTATTGATATCATCATGTTCAGGGTGGTCATCATATTATCGTCTTTTACGGCAAAATTGACCTCAGCAATGAATTGTGTCCGGGAAGTCATTCATTTTTACTTCAAATACGCTGTAATGTGCCGTAATTCATTTAATCATCACTGATAACATAAATTTATCACTAAAATATTACGCACACATAGAAAAATGTGGACAGAATGAAGGCAGCCATTTTAGATGTTGTAAAATGCAACCATTTTCAAGGCGGCAAATTCAAATTGATGTAATACGATTATTGTACTAACATTGATTAATCGTTTCGAATGTCATAATCGATTAATCGATTCGATTAAATCGTAATCGTGAACATCCATAGTTAAAACTGACTGAATTATACTTAATTCTCGTTTCATTTTTGTGATCCTGAGTTTGGTCTTATTTGAAATCTGTGACATAGTTGCATTACTCGTACGTGTTTCGTCTATGTCATCTCATGGAGTAGAGGGTCATGTAAAACCTGTGACATAATTTTACTCAACACATGTTGCTAAATGAGGGATATTAGAGCTAGGGATTATTATCAATTAAAATTTATTGAACATTTTATTTATGTTGTTTTTCTGCTCGAAAGAAGGACAGGCTAGCGCCCTCTTTTGCTCGTGAACTAATTTCTACCAGATAATCCTATTGGTCGATCAGAACTGCGAGAACTGACCTAAGTAAAGAAAATAAAGTGACAGTGTTGGGAAACTAGGTTACATCAACTCAATTACGAAGTAAGAGAGAGAAAGAGAGACAAAAAATATATGCCACAGGTAGAGCTCATTTTTTTGGCACAAGAATTAACTGAGAGTGGAAAAGAGACACAAATGCTTTGACAAAGTATAGGAGACTAAAGAGTAGAGTTATTTGAGGAAATTTGGATGCCGTCGAGTCCATACAAGATTATCATCACGTTGGCCGTTTTGTCACGATGTACGCGCATCATCTGTACTCACCGACAATGCTGTACCAGAGCTGATCGTTGTCCTCGTCGACGCCCTGCACCAGCGCCACCAGGAAGCCGACGCCGTCGTTCTCGGTCACCTCCACCCTCTGGTCGGGGTTCTTGACGGTGGGGGCGTGCGCGGACTCCGCGGGCACCGGCATCACCACGACGGTGACCCTCGTCACGTGACTCTTCTCAGGCGAGCCGCTGTCTTGCGCGCGCACCTTCACGGAACAAACAACCACGACGTTTGACTCAATTTCAAGTGGAAGTCGAGCTTTCCTGGCACTTGCTTGACGAAATAACAACTTTTTGGTACTGAGCAATAATCGCATTAAATGTGTGTGTTTTTATTCAATTTATATTTCCGAGATTAGGGAAAGGTTACGTTAAATTTTAGAAATTATATTAAAACAAAGATACAGTAAATGTCTCAAGAATGTTTTACTCGAGATTTCACTTTGTTTATTGTATTTGGACTGTTTTTACATGGAATGCTTCTGTTAATAAATCCCAGCCGACGTAGTTGATTATTTCAACAGCAAGGCAAATAATGCGAACAATTGTTGCTTTTTGTCGTCATCGGTTGACGTTGTTGGGGAGAAATGTAGACGCTTTTTACGAGCATCCGCACTTTGAATAATTGCCGTGTAGTTTTAGGGGATGAAATGAGGGGTCGGAGGGGGAGGGCGAGAGACATCGCAATTAGCGATGATTCAGGGTACTTACCCTTAAATCATACTCTTGCCCCGCTTGGAAGCCGCGCTGTGAATAAACGATTCCGGTCTTCGGATGTATTTTGAATTTGCCGGATCCTCTGCCTGACTTGATGCTGTACTGAAGTTCTCCGTTGCTGCCGATGTCTTGATCGAAGCCGAGCACCTGTGGAACATTCGTTTGGCGTTTCAACTCATTTCAAAAGGAACAGGACTTGCGGCGTAAAAACTCGCATCTGCCAAGAAAGCGGACGCTTGCAGATTCATGACACTTTAGATAAGAAAAACAGTGAACGAAAATAACGTCTTTCTCAAATTGTGAAAACGTCCGCTTTCATGCAAAACTAAGAATAATAAAACTAACTAAAAACAAACCAAAACGCACACTAAAAACACAAGACACGGAAAATTAAAGTGAATATCAGAAATTCTGGTTTCTGTAACCAGATATTTAGTGAGAGAGATAAAATGTGCTCTCGTACTTGCTACGAGAGTAGGATATTTTTATCCAAACAAATTGAGAGGTAATTAAAAGTGAAGCACAAAATGCGCAGTCTCCTAACTTGTTCGGAAACAACGAAGCTGTGTTTTGTACGCTTGTATTCGTATCCATTACACAATTCTAATTAAAACAAAACAATTAATCAAAACATATTTCATAGCATTGTTCAACTAAAAGCCGTATAGGTGTATAACAGAGGTACGATGAAGTATTAATTACGTACCTGAAGGAAGGTAATTAATTAGAGTAAGAAGTCCCCACACCACATATTATCAGTAGAATAATAGGAAACACAATTAGTCCCGCAATCCAAACCCAAAGACAACCCCCGTGAAAGTGGTAAGAATCCTCCAAGTTTACAGCGGTGCTTAATGGAGGAGCGCCTCCCAGATGACTGCGATCAAACCACACGCGGAATATTAATGCGGTAATCAACAATGGCCGGCAATTTCAACTTCACGACAGTTCCCGTGGAACTAAGTACATGGAGCGAACAAGATATTGATAACACATTCTCTTGGAGAACAGCCTGGGTATATTCCCTCGAGGAGCTAATTAATAATCAATATGAACTACCAAATTCAATTGTGAACATCCCGATTCAAGTATACTAGAACAATTTCTGTAACAATCTCACATTTAAACAAATATAATAAAGGATGGTTAACTTAACCCGGGTATTTAAATTCTCAAATTGATGGCATCTAACTTTTTATACACAAATCTAGACACGATTTAGATGTGTTAATTTTGAAAATAAATTGTAGTTATCAATATGATATAGAAAAACTATTCGGGAGAAACAATATCGTGTTCTAAAAAGTGATTTATATTTAATATGGTGCGAGTCCTTCCCGACTTCCTGCGAACTAAATTATGAGTAAACAAGACAAAAATGAAATGTAAGCTCTTGAATGTTTGAATTGAAAACAACTATTGAATACCACAACAGCACAAACTGTTGTTGCAGAGCCACATAAAATCATGGATATTTCTCAACAAAAGGGCACGGAATATGTTCTCAGTCTGCTTCTGTGGAAGCCTGGAGGCGACTCTTGTGGAGCGAGTGAGTTGAAGTTGGAAACAATACACCTGTACAGTGCTGATGACGTGAAGCAAGCAACAGACTAAAGCGCATGCAAACTCAGCCAAAGTTCACGCACATTCAAGCTATAGAGCAAGCAGTCGGGAGACAAGAATTCCCGACGTAAACGACGCCGATTCACAGTCACAACATTAGCTGGATTTTAAGCCGCACAAAAGTAATTGCTATTAATTTTAATGTATGTTGAACGGTATTGAAATGATGTCTTTTGCTTTGCGCTGAAACCCAGCTGTGTGTGTTGACTGTGAACAGGCTTCTGTTCTTACCCTCATGACTGGATCTCCAGTTATCGCCTCGGGATCAAAATGTTCCCAAGTCCCATTCTCAAGCAACGAATCAACGGCTATCTCCATTTCGTCAGTGCCATTCTGTGCATGGGGCGGAGAACAAATATATGGATGTAACCATCGGTTGAATAGAAGCAAGCGTATGATGAGTATGACAACGGACACAAGGTAAAAGCCCGCAAACACACAATGGTGGACAGTGCTGTGTGAACGACAAATATTATGACAAACTGCTTTATTATATCATGATTTTAATTATTGCATTTTTATCAAGTTTTCAAAGATCTTCGTTCGATGTAAGTAGATGGAAAATGTTCAAGTTAATTACGTTGTTTTATGTTTTACGGACTCAATTAACAAAATAATCAAAAACTGTGATCATCAGTTACTAGGTTATTTCTTTGTAAATTTGTTGATAGCTTCAAAGTGAATGTAGACCACCGAGGTAGAAGGCCCGATGTCCATTTCCTCGATTTTGTGTAGCACACATTTGGAGTCAAGTAATCAAGCTCTATCAATTGGAATTTGGTCAACAATTTGAGTTATAAAGTATTATCTTACAAAATTACTGGTGTCCCTATACAAATATGATTATACAGAATTACTGGTTTTAGAGCTTATCTAAGATGCATTCATATGGACATCGGGTCATTTACCTCTGAGGTTCCAAAACAAACACGTCGATTGAATGAAGGACTGCTAAAGTTTTAAAATCAATCGTAATAAAGCCGTTGTCTCGAAACCCAGCACAGAGTTTCGAGCATCTTGATTAATGACAACACCAACATGGACGTCGTGCCGTGTTAGCAGCACACTGAGACACGGGTCATAAGAGAGACGCAGAGAGCGAGCGCAACAGGAGCTCAGCTTCCCATCGCCCTCGCCACGGCCTCCTCAAAGCGCAGGCTACTCTAATGACACTAGGACACTATGGAAAGCCCCGCAGTCTCATCCTCCCCCCGGAAAAGTCCTGGCGTAATTACGTCAGGAGTTTTCCGGCAGTCAAACGGCCCCAGTACCCTGCCTAAGGATTTTGTTCGACAATTAGTCTTGTTGCAATTCTACTTCTTTTCACTGAAAATATAAAATATATGTCAAAACAAAAAATACGATATTTTATATTGTTATATTGCAATATTAATTTCAATATTCAACATAACCAATCACTGTTCTAAATAGTAAGTGCTTTCAAGATGAGAACTACTCACATAATAATCAAAAATATTATATACCTAGTATATTATGTATAATTAATTTCCACAATCAATTTTGCAAGAGAAACCTCTTATCTGCAGTAGAAACACTAATTTTAAGATTGAAACTAACAACTAAAGTGAACGTTTTCGAAATACAAAAAAATACTCTCGAGTTGCCGGGAAATTAATTTAAAGTTAATTAGTAACTCTAAAACGGCTTCACTAATAATAATCTATGTTGCTTGAAGAGCTTTTAAATAGTAAATAGAGATAACAAAGATTGTAGATAACTATAATGATAACAATTTAAAAATTCGAGATATTTGTAGCATAAAGTTAACTAACAAAACTCTTCATTTAAGCTAGACCTGTGAAGAGTGCGTATTTTAAAAAGCACATGCCTTCGAAATCCCGCTTCTATTTGGAAAGCTTTTGAGTGAAATACGTAACATACGAGCTACGGTTTAGATCTCAAGAATAAGATTGCAACAAAACTAAGCAACAAGACCAATTCACGAACACATCCGACTTCACTACGTTCCAACTAATGCACCAATGATTCGCAATTACTTAATATGTTCACCTAAGAGTGAGGTACAAACTGTGCACAGTACAGATATCACACTAATTAGAAAACTTAAATTCTAGATTGACACCTTATTCTGTCGCTTAATTAACGACTAAGTAAGTAATTACGTAAGTTCGTTTACTATTATGACAAGGACATGGTTACTGTGAGTTTATTAATTGATGACACCGAGTGAGTAATATTAAGTTAGGTTTTCAACCGCAATGTGAAGTAGCAGCTTAATTTGTCTGCTAATTAATCATTTGTCTGATAAGGCTGTGTGAGAAAGAGTGAGGAGCATCGGCCAAGTTAGACACGGAAGAAAGTTAATTTTATACCAAGGGATTAAAAACAGATAAAAACGTCGTTAAAATTTCGTTCTATATTTTTTTAGTAGAGTTTTAAACGTCACACCGTTTTGACAGGAGACGTCCTTAAGGATGGCGTCATCGTTGAATGACAATAACGATGCGACAATAGTGGGGATAAAAAATAATAATTGAGCTGAATTTAGCTTGTGTGCTTTTCTTTGGCGACACATGGGGAACAGAAGTGTGGACATAAAACTGTGTGCAACGAAAATAAACGGTTAGAGATGATATGTGACATGATCACAACAGCTATGACTAGATGATTGTACGGAATTTACACATTTACATCAAAAGAAAATGGTTATTAAATGTCGGCTGCACCTGGTGAAACACCGCAGAAAAATCAACAACTTAAATTACAATAATTTTGAACTTAAAATAACATTAAAATTTAGAGCAGCATAAAAACTAGCTACTGTAATTTTTTTTTAGAAAAGAAAGGTTTCAGAAAAATAATGTTGTACTATTTTCAAACCTTAGCATGGTAATTAACTCAAAACAATAACGGAAAAATTAAGTGATTATTCTATTAAATCAAAGCAGAAGTATTGACTATTTTGTCAATAACAAATAAAAGTAGTGGGTCAACAGTTTTGCAATTTAGCTGAAATTGTACAAGTCCACGCCCCCTTCAGTCAAGTCCTCTCTCGACATGAAAACACTTACAATACACTTAAGCAAGTCTTCGCAAACTCTACAATGGGTAATTAAAAAAAGATGACATAAAGATGCACGTGACGGGCGCTTCGGTTAGCAATCGAAGCAGTGCAGTGGATGATTACCTACGTGTAATGAACACTCAGTGCCTTGTCTACTATACAAATAGACGCCACTGTAAACAGGGATTCCGATGCAGCAGAGTGCATTAGCATTTTGATGCACTGCACCACGGCGTGATGTAATGCCACGGACACGATTGCGTCATAGGGGGAGGGGGAGGGGGATGCAAGGACGTGATCACTTGCTGTCATGCCGGGGGGTGAAGTGTGCCGAATTCACGGACTATATGTACACTCGGGTGCTGCAACTAGAGGGATGGGTCAACTCAAATTCATTTGCATTTTACAGACTTGAATGTACAGAGGGGAAAGACATGGGAAGAAATAATATTGAACATTAGAAATTAAAAATATGGGATGTTTTAATATGCTTGGAATAATTATATGTTCTACAGAAAATTAAGAATGGATTTGCTTTATAAGTGGAATGTGAGGCATTCCATCACTAATTATATTCATAAGTAGAATGTGGGGCATTCCGACACAAAATATATTTCATAAGTAGAATGTGGGGAATTCCACCACTAAATATATTTCATAAGTAGAATGTGGGGCATTCTGACACTAAATATACTTCGTAAGTAGAATGTGGGGCATTCCACTACTAAATATATTGTTAAGTAGAACGTGAAGTAGAATGTGGACATTCCCCCACTAAACATTTTTTGTAATTAGAATGTGAGGCATCCCGCATCGAATATACTTGGCTAGAAGAATAGGAGGAATTCGAAGCTAAATATCTCAAAATAGAAAATTAGGTATTCGAACAAAAATAACTTAAAGTAGGCAGTGTGACATTTCGACCAAAAAAATCCATCGGAAATGGAATGTGAACCAATCAACAACAATCTTCTTAAGTAGAATGCGAGTCATTCCGACACTAAATATCCCCAAGTGGAATGTGAGGTGTTCGGGCACAAATGAGATACTGTGCGAGAAATGTCTTACCTGGAACAGCGGCAACTCGTGATTGGTCGACTCGGGGATCTGCACCTTGTAGAACGACTGCTCGAACTCCGGCTCGTGGTCGTTGACGTCGGTGACGGTGACGACGACCCGCGTCGTTGAGGACAGCGGCGGCGTCCCGTTGTCAGCCACGGTCACCTAGACGACGAGGTCAATAAGTCATTCAGTCACGGCCACCAAGACGAATCTCATGTATAATGCACTGTTAACGGAACAGTTAAAACATTTAACTCTCTACTTCCATTAGAGAGCGGATGAAAATACACAGTAGAGAGAAGTTATACTACGCTCTCAGATATTTGAATCCGGTCGATTGACTCAATTTTCTATTTTTTTTCTCATCTCGTTGAGTTCATATTATTAGCATTTTACGTTGTCACCGGGAGGTTGAAATGTATTATATTTGTATAAAGATACAAATACAAAAAAAATAAAGAATGTAATGAAGAGAATCCATAGAAATAAGAATAAATAGTTCCGTTCCGTTCGTGAGTGAACGAATGACTCCGTAATAAATTGCTTTTGTTTAAGTATTGACGCGTCTATTCAGCTCCATTCAGAAGCAATATTATGTGAATGATGCGATTCGATTAATCCGAATCACTGTGAATAATTCGTCGCGATCAATCCTCATCAGTGCAGCGAATGAGCTCGGGTGTTGTTTAAATCCTACATAATTCTGTGCGGAAATCAGCTCGGGACACGCTATCCGCACGCTATCCGCACTCGAGACACGAACCGCCTCGGTTTGATCGGAGGACATTACGGTTTCAAGAGCAGACTCACGATTTGTATGTATTTATTAGCTCGGAATCCAACTATTCACATCAGGTACAGATTATAGCAACACACTCTTATAAATACGTTTCCTAATACATTATACAACTTGATTTTAAACAATACTTTCTACCGCCCTTAGTATCATCTTTGATTTTCAGACCCTTTCCAATGACTGATTTTACTGAATTTGTTTACGCTTGCCGTTTAAAAGATCTACTTGTTTTGATTGGGTGAAGGTTATTTAGAACTTTAAATTAATTCCAGAGTTAATCAGGCATTTCCTGACACAACGAAGAGGCATGTAATTTTCTATGTCCGAATTTTTCTCTTAGTCTTGGTATTAGAATAATTTGAATTCTGAGCAGATATCACCTAAAATCAATTAATTTCATAACCAGATTTTGAGAGTTATCTGTGAAAATTACAATTCAGAGTATGTTGTATAATATTAATAGAAGTATTTTATACGATTTTTTTGCTGGCATTCTTTTTATTAGCTAAAACACTATAGGTCAAGAGTTAAATAAAAAAAATTACTATGCTTCTTTGTAGACCAATAACTTGCCTCCTAGCTTGATGGCCAATCCACTTGTATTATCCATTAGGAAGGCTCCTGAAAATTGTGTTTGTCGCCTGTACTCGATTATCAATCGATTACCTCGATTACCACTAAACGCCGAACATTCCAATGTACTTATTGTATTAACGGCGCATTGTTATTCACTGAGACTTAATGAAGTCATCGAAGCATGAAGGAAGCTCTACATAATTGCACCACTGCAGCATAATATGTGAATAAGCTACAGTGACAGTCGAACCACAATATGAACAGTTTGTGCAGCAGTCTGAAATCCAGCACAAGCAGAAATTCAATACTCCGATATTAATAAGTAAATTATAATTAATCCCTAATATGTCTTCTGATGTGTTAAGGTACTCCAATCAGTTCGATGATTTCTTTTGCGAATTCAACGAAACATTCAGCCCTTCAAAGCCATATAAAAGCCCGACTGTTTAAAACAAAACAATTATAATGGTGTCTGTAATTGTATTTAAATGTTTGTGCTGGTGGCGAGGCACTTAGCTACAGGCAAAACACCGTAACATCTGTTGTTTTGAAAATAAATAGGACATCAAAATATGATTAAATATAAAATAATATGAGATATACAATACAAATACAAGAAGAAAACCGGCCACGCGTTCCCAGTGAAACCATTTCTTATAATTTCACAATCTTTCGAACAGCACCACAGTGTGACTAAGTATAGTTGGAACAACTCGGTTTACGCCCCACTGGATATCTCCGGCAAATTACTTTTTTCTCAGTGAAGTTTTGTAAAACTATTTTGTCCCAGTCATCTCTGAAAGTTCGTCGTGATAACTGACAATTTCTCCCATGTAGAGATTGCGATTTCATGCCAAGTTCCTCGTGTCCCGCCTGCTAGAGTGAACACTGCGTATCGACGTCCTCGACGCCGACGCCGACGCCGACGCCGACGCCGACGCCGACGCCGAATGACGGTGGCGAACCAGGTGAACAGATCCGAGGCGATGTTGACTTTTATCATGACTGATGACATGCTGTTGCCGCTCGAGACAGTTCTCGACTGCCTCCAATCTCAAAACTACCAGATTTCAGCCAAAATACCACGCTAAGACGACAGAACAACATGCAAAAACATTCTTACGGAGCCGGGAGAAAATGCGTTGCCTAGTTATTATGAATGTCATAATATGTCTTGCCAGATTCAAACTCTGTGAGGTTCCCTGTGTATATCCTTTTAACCATTATATTATTATTCATTAAACTTCACTCATTGTATGAAGAAATAAATATACTGGAAACACATTTCAGTCTGTTGAATACTTACATTATTTCCAGAAATAAACGAATGATATTATAGTTTTCTATGCATGATATGATCAAACAAATACTTTCCATAATTCGAAACTCATTGGGCGAAAGGGAGATATATTTACCATTCTTCTTCAATAAGCTGACTTATTTTGAAACAATCAAAGTTTCTGAGAAACTATTAATATTTATCCTGTTCGTCTTTCGACAACTTCCATTTCTTCCCTCTTTGAAGTTTCATTTGCTCTTCCCGACATTTCTTCTCATAACTTCATCCCAAAATAAATACACAAAAAGTAAAATATACATTCTACAATTCTAAAATTCTACAGTTTCCCCTTAAAGTTTTGCACTTTTGAAAAGCTACAAAAGCTTGCCGTTCGCCAAACAAATCTCTCTTCACCGGTCCTGAACCCGCGCTCCTCGGAACTTCTGTGTGGGGGGGGGGGGGGGGGGCAAGTTGAGTCGGAATGTGTGTCGTCCCTCGGATTCAAGAACCATCAAGCCGAGAGAACGTTTGGTTTGCCGCCGCCGAACTGATTTATAGAACCGACGTCGCGACGTCTATTTCTACGTCGCGACGCTATGAGTGATTGATTTTCACGACGAGATGTTGATGAGTCGGCTCCATGAGAAGAGGAAATTGAACGACGAGATGACAAAATCACGAAGCATCGAATGAGAAACATTCGATACAACAATGGCGGCCGAACGAGTAAATCACGATTTAAAGCGCGAAAGAAGATGGGAGCTTTTGTTGGCGGTGATAGTCTCTGGAATTGAGTCTTGAGAAAAAAGAAGATCGTGTTTTATGAAACTCTGAATGCGTGTTTCTATTTTTTCTTCCAAACCAACGAATAGTTATGTAATTTTGATCGTGTGAATCCAATCGGATTGTCGCAGTTTCTTGGCGCTGTCATTTTATGTGCGAACATTTAGATAGATAAAGAGAAGAATATGGTATTGTTACAACTGCATGACGTTCCAGTTCATGTAAGCTTGAAAACATATATATTCAACAAAGCGAAGTTACTTACATCTATTAAAGTGGAACATAACGGACTTCTACTTTTTTTGGTTGCAGAGCCAGCCAACATTCGTTGCACTTACTTCCCTTGTACAAAACTGTTCCCCCGAGAAAAGATTCCTACTCTAACGATCGATAAAAACACAGAGTTCACGAAATTAAAATTGTTATTGGACTAATAAAATGTGTACTACTCTTTAAAATGTTCTTTCTTGAATCTTGAAAATATCATGGCATAGAACTCACTCAAGAATTAATAAAGATAATTCACGTCAAGGGCTTGTTATCTAGAAAGTGCATTTCCCATTAAATTTACAGGAAATCCTGAAATGACCTTGTTAGATAACACATTCTAAGGCATAAAATAGCGAGGTATAAGTGCAGTAAGGAATAAGCTATTATGTATTCATACTCGCATGTTATAACAACGGTATAAGCGTAGATTGCATTTTACTGACTGTTCAAATGCCGGTTTCACAACCACCTTGTGGCACAATATTTACATGTGAAACTGCCCCGAATCTGGCCTACTATCAGTTGTGTGTCGGACAAAAAGAAGCGCCGAAGCCGATTCAAATATTGACTCGTGTCTCGTCTCGCGGGAACCTTCCGCTCCGTCAAGAAAGACGAATTGTTAGCTACTCTCACACACACCACAGAAGACAAAGTTGGCCGGATTGGCGGTTTATCCAGCGAGCTAGAGTTTCATTAAAACATAGAAGACATTTTCTTAGCTCTCCTCTTCCCCGTCTCCTCATCCTTGAGGAGCTAATAACTGTCAGAATTTGTACCACAATTTGGTGAGGCTTCACGAAGCCGACATTCCTTGTTAGTCTGTGAGTCGAGGCCATGTCCAAGCTTCAATTTCAACTGGACTTCTGTCTTTCGCCCATCACAACATTGGAACAAAAACGCCAAAGATGACAAATTGTGATGAAAATCAATGGGCGAGTTTAAGAAAAAGCTGTCAAGCCATACAACTATTTTTTTCAGTGAATTGAACGAGCCATTGTTTCCAAAGTAATGGAAACGAACTTCCAGAAAGAACGCCTGCGTCAAATTTTCCTATTATTCAAACATAATCTCAAGGGTATTTTTTTATTCTACTGTAATGCAACTTTGGGAGTTAGTTTTATTACCCATTTTCTTGGTTAACTATTAAGAAAATTAATGGAGATATGAAGAATTTTGTTTCACTCACATATTTCACGACATTTGTAAAAATACAAAGAAAACAATTTCATGAAATTTTCTTAATAGTAAAATGTAAGTAAGAATAATTGCGGAGATGTTCGGATTTTTGTAAAATTCGACGCAGACGTCGGTTTCTACAGCGGTCCCCAGGACTCGTAAAAATACGAATAAAATTGAAGTTGAATGATTGTAGCTATCACCGCAATGATAAAAAGAGTATACGAAGAACAAACGAACCAGCAAGTGTGGATGTCATGGACATAACATTACGAGGACAGTTCGTAAATGGCGGAGGGTCATTAAACGAACCACATGGCAAAATGAGCAGTGAACTTAAGCTCTGTTCAGAAATGAAGTTGATTACCTTCCACTTTAATTAGCCGCCGTGAAACCACGTCTGCGTCGAGAACTTGTCACATCTCATCGCCGAGTGCCTAATCACCGTCCTAAGTCGACGCCCGGCGTCGTGTAGGCGTCGTCACCGAAACCTCAGACGTTGTACAAAGCCTGGCGAAGCTTTTTTCTGTCGTCTTTGGGAGATTGAGCAAACAAGGCTCTTTACAGTAATGACTATTTAGTTAAGGTTAATCCAGAGACATCGTTGATACAAAACCTCGAGCTTATATGTCCTCCTGGGAGGGTAGGCAACACGCTTCTCATTTGATATCACCAAGTCGTGCCTAAGTTGACATTAATTACTCCCCCTCCCCTTCACAGCGAGACAATCTGGGGCTCTCTCGGGGGCGAGTTAACTGCCTAGACGACCCACTTAGTCTTCTGACGAACGTCTTGCTAACCTACATATGTTTCTGTTCGGCCCGACAGTTACCTTTTTACTCGAAGTTTCGTGGAATGAGAGGAATCCCGCAGATAGATCTCGACTTCAAACGTCTCGTGAATGGTGGATGCAAAGAGAAACGGAATGCGATATCTGACGTATCTTTGTGTTCTCTGGCATTTACTCTTCTGGAAAGAGTTCTGGAATTGAACGTCCGGTTCGCTGGGATGTCAAACATATAGCAGCATTTTTTACTGTTGCTATGCAGAGAGAAATTTAACGAGTGCACAATTAGTTTCTTGAACTTAACATTCTCTATAAATTAAGTACTTGCGTGAAGTGAATGTATCAGATAATCTAGAGGAGGATATTCAAGGTTAAAATGTTATAATCTGAAACAGGCAGTTACAAAAAAAAAAAAAAAAATTGGAGACTCGCAAAAATATTAATGTGTCACTGATCGCATAAAAACAGTATTCCGATGCTATAACATAATTAATCACTTCGAACATTTAATAATTCTGATGACATTTTATAAGTCTATGACTAAATATTTAAAAATTACTCACACTACTAGACATGTGCGTACAATTGGCGCGGTAGAGTTGGGATAATTCCAACCTCTAAATGATCCAGTGCCGCGCGAATGAGCAAAGTGTATCATTATCATGTATCTGGAATGAAGTTGTTGTTGTGCGGGAAGACGTCTACGTTCCGATGTTTACGTGTGTTGTACACTGTCACATCTTTACGTCTTTCTTCTCTAGACACATACTTTATGCCGCTCTGATGGGATTCTGAACTCTGCGCACGTATTTTAGCACATCGTCTAGCGCCTAAACGAGAGAGAGGCACTGCTTTTTATTCGTCCTTTATATTATCTTGTCGTTTTCTACTTCGGCTAGATTTTCTTCATTCTTTCAATACGATTAAAGTACAAACGACTTTTTCATTTCAGTTTATATCCCCCACCCCCTCCCGTCAGAAAATGGACAGAAGTATGTATAATTGATTTGTATAAAATGGCATTTTCAGCTCGCTTTTATGAGATTTTGCATGATATTTTATTATTCATCTAACAAAAGAATCTAATTTTACGTTCGAGCACAATTCTGTGCTCTTCGAACATACTTCTCTCTCTTATCGAGAAAACAAACTTCAAAACCTAATTAAACTGAAGAAAAGATCATTCCGAACACAATCCAGGGCGGCTGAACTCGTATTTCATTTGATAGTCAGTTCAAACAGAGTATACTCATCTGGTCCGAGTAAAACAATAGATTATTGCATTTGCTTCGAGCAATTTCAGTCGCAATGGTTTTTACAAAAGAACAACATTCAGAGATAACATGAGTCGTATATGGAGGGCAAAGTGTAAAAAGTACTTAATTACAATTTTCGCATGTATTTATCTAGTATTGGACACGTTATAAAGGAGCTCAAAGTTACGCGTTGTAAATAATCGACAGGAATGATGAAAATCTCACTATTGTCAATTAGTCTTATTAAAAAGAGTGCAAATTTAAATTAGTGGGACACTGCTATTAATTCAAATTACGCAGGACCCTCCATTTGAAGAAAATTATAATATCGCTAAAAAGGTATTTTTTCTTATCTAGTAAACTTCCCATCTGGGCCCTGATTCTATAACTCGCATTGCGACCGCTTAGCAATTATTGCCATGTTAATCTTATGGAAGAAATTGCTAAGCGGTCGCAATTGAGTTATAGAATCAGTGCCCTGCTCATCAAAACGATACAAAAATACAAAAATTAAATCACAATAGAAAATCGATATAGCGTTGCAAGCAGTAAATTTGAGCTCGAAGTTAATAAGAAAAGATTACGTAAGTTACAACAAGGAGTACAGTAATTACCTCCACATGAAACTAAATGTTGTAGCTCTTACATCAGAATTCTCAGTACTTAATACACCCATTAGGCTGCTAAATCCCATCCCCGGAGACGCATTATTAATGTTGCCCTTAGTTCACGCAAGTTCTTGGACCTACTGTCTGGCAAGTTGAGCAAACCACAATTGCGTTTCGTTATAATGCACAGGAGGCCGACGACATTGGACCGGAGACAATTCCAAGAGAATGCGAGTGATGATAACCGAGATGGTTGTTTTAAGTAAGAAGCATCCATTGCGAGGGGTTTGAGTTCGTCAGAACGAGGATTTAACGTGAAAGTTTTTGAGTTCTCAAGTATATTCGCTGCAGGGAAGTACGTTGCTTTTCAGGATTCGCTTGTAGAACATTTGGCCGTCATGGTAAAAAATTTAAAGGTTTACAAAAAAACGTATTCACTTTGACCACAAGTTTAAATCATGACGAACTTTGAAAGTGAAGTAACAATTTCTTAGAGTTTTTCTATGTCCTAGTATTTTTAAACTAACATAACTGACAATTCTTCATGTTCATTTTGGAGAGTTGACGTCTGAATCTGGTCACATTCAACTTAAGAATAGAACTGTTCAAACCATTTTCTAAACTAAAACCACCTCACGTGTGTCTCCTAATTCCCATGTGAGAGCATATCAAGATTTTAAAAAGACGAAAGAGCTAAATTCATTTCGTTCCCCCGTGTCCTGGTAAGAGTCTGGAGACTGCACCGAAGCAAAGGGAATTCAAGGATATCCATCTTCTTCCCGCAAGCAGATGGGGATGAAATATTTCGATTTCAGAACCTAATGCAATTTGTATAAAAGAAAGACGCACGAGATGGAAATAAGGTGTAAAAGAACGATTTTAACCGATCGCAGTTCTGAACAAAATGCATTAAAACATTGGGTTTCTTACTTTCTTGAATTGTGTAATCTAGCTGCCTATACGTTGGTCGGTTTAAAAAGAAAATATGAAAAGTAAGAAACGTTGGGACATTCTCACATGCATATTTTTTATGTTTTATTAAATAACTTGGCCATTCAATTTTAAAAGCTTGGGACATAATGTTCCAGCGACATAATATGTAGTAGCCACCGTGAAACCATGAAAGCATGAGAATATGTACGAGTTTCTCACTATTTTGAAAATTTAAAATCTACATTTAAATAATACAAATCTCTTCGTTTCTATTTGTCAAAAAAAAGAGAACAAAAGAAATGCAGAGCGAGAATTTTCAAAAAAAAGAACGAATGGCAATCGCGAGGAAAATAGCTTGCCGATGAATAACGTTTCCAACACGGAAATTGGCTGTTGGAATATTTTGATCGAGTTTGCCGCAAGCAAAACCAGGCAAGCGACGGTGTTTACCTCGCCGCTGAGAGAAGCAAATACACGATCGACTTGGCGTAAACATTGCACAGAGAGTCGATCTGGCACTGACTCCAGACAAATAACCACTGGCGCTGGCAGACAGATGACAGGTGTCACGTGATCCTGACAGGGGCGAGGCGCGATGCTCATCAATATGCAACAAGTGACGGGGATTGCAAGTAAAATCACATTGCCGGAAACACTGGATTCTCACCATTGCGCAGAGAACAACTGCGCACTAAAAAGTAGACACTGGGCCCCTATCAAATAACACAAATCGCTAATACGGTCATAGTTAATCAGGTTATGAATATACCAATAATATTGTGGGGCTATCCTTGGACTAGGGGCACAATGCTAGTCCCCACGAAAGTCAAATCGTAAATGGATTAAATAAGGGTCCAGAAAACTTGTCATTGAGAGATGTTAGAAGTTTAGAAAACAGTTCGACAAGTCGAAAATTGAAAAAAACCTAACTTCTCTCGAAAGATTCTTTGGATAACTCGAACCTTCCACCTTCGACAGGAAAATTTAGAAACACTACAGATCCGAACGGAGACAAAATTGTGCGTTTCGCCTCTCTTATCTTACGAGCAAAAATCACAATCTTCCCGTTCGTAAATATAATTTGAGGATAAAAAGGATGCGAATGCTAAACATGCATAACGAGTACAGGTTATCAGCATCACTAACTTCAAATTAGCAGAGCTGCATCCAATCCATTTTGCCGGTGATACTGAAGAGTTGAGTATAAGAGACACTAACATTACACGACAGAACAAAGGTAACTAATGACAGTTTTCACGAACATCCCACGGTAGTAATTGAGACTTTGTTCAATCATTGGCAATCGAGTTTTCTCGTGAACACTCGGTTGTCAATGCAAAGCGAATGAATACTTATTCACCATCATGGTGGTATATAGGTTAGGTGAGAGAACGCCCTATCTCGTTCCTATTGCCCGCGCGGTCTCAAAAGGCACGCTGTTCACAGTTCCACCGCCAGGCGCGTGAGCGTCACCCGGTCTGATGAACGGCGGGCTGATAGTCGCGGAACAGAAGTAAAACATCACAACTTGGCGGGAAGGTCTGTCAAAAGTTGCCAACGTCGATATTCCTATGTATTTTGACGCGTTAAATCCAAAAAGAACCGTTGGCAAGTTGTGGTTTGACTCCTTCACCCTTAAATTCAACAAAAACGGGGATAACCACCCTTATTCATAAAATCAGCTCTATGTCCAAAACTAGACGAGCTAAAACAAATCTTAAAAAAACATAATATAGCTGGCAATGTCATGAACATATTTGTCGCTGCATGTATGGTCAAAATGTCAACATATAACTGTCAAAATTATTATTTTTATTTCGACTTGATTAAAATTCCGCCAAATTGAAAACATAACACTCAATTCCGGCAAGAATATACAAACCAAACAGTTGCCATTTTTTCGTAACATTCCCAGCTTCTCGACTGCCATAACAAAAGAAACGGCATGCAAAAATATTGAATAGTTTCGTCTACACAAATTTTCAAATACATTTGCCTCAGATCGCGGCCGCCTCGGCTCGACTCACGCGGCGTAGACCCCGCCTTCCTTTACAGCCATTCAGCCAATTAGAATAAAGAATGACATCATGTTGATCAGCTGATTCCTAGCTTCTTCAGGGTTTTCTGCATAAAAATGCATTTGTTTTATTATGATAATATGATATAAGTATGACATTATGTCCTTACGTATCTCACGCGGCGAAGGTATACATATAGATAAATGATATTTCACAAGATCACAATGAAAGTATAGATAGCAAAGCAACACATGAAAGACTGGACAATATGTCACATAATTCTGTCTGTGGAAAACATAATTGTAATTAATGATAATATTAATATGATAATAGTAATACGATATCGACTTATGCCATATGAACGTGACGTGTCTACGCATTGTCCGATATTATCATTAATTAAAATCATACTTTTATGCACAGTGTTGAATGAATTCCAACAATTTAGCCCGGGGGGGGGGGGGGGGAGGGGGGGGGGGGGCAAACAGATTTTGCAAAAATAAGTGGTCTAGCCGTGCTCAATGGGTTCTTGACACCCAGAAAACTGCCGCGCGGCGAAATTTTTTATAACTGACTATCTTAGATTAGTTTCAAATTAACTTATAGAGCATGTTGGGTCTGTCATATCTGCAATCTAAAGGAGGTCTATAATGACAAGTTTGACAGTGCAAAAGGTGTCAAAGTAGGGAAAAAGTAGGGGTTGTAAAATGTTCGGCTCCCCCCCCCCCCTTCAAGGATGCCATGATGCAACCCTGTTTGTGCATACCAAATGACGAAAAATTATGTTCACCCTGAGATCACAATGAATGTAGATGTCACAAAGTCAAGACTATGGATAATATCTTACAAATTAAAGGTAATGTAAAATATGTTTTATCTGTGGACTGATAATAGCCATCTTGCCAGAAGTGCCTCCATCACGGGAACTTAATGAGCCCAGATTGTTATGAAGAATCATTGAAAAGTGTATTTGGACAAAGGGCAATTAATTTTTTCGTGTGCTCACAAAGATGATGTTGATTATTCATAACTACATTTAAACTAAAGAATGCGACAACTTTGCAAACAAACAACAATGTCTCTGAAGTGAAATCAAACCAAGAAAAAGTTATCAAAATTAACGACATCGTAAAACATAATTTTAATTGCCTACCTATGTGTTAATTACTTAATTAGTAATAGTAACATTTCAGTTTGAAATAGTTTATCGTGTGCAATTTCAAATATCAACCATTCAGTGCACAGTACTAAAAAATCAATGAAAACAGTGATAGAACATTAATTGTATTTTTACATAAGTATAACAAATAGCGTATTGCTTAAACTGATACGTAAACAATTATTATCGTTTGTGAACACAAAATATGCGTAAGTGTAGAAATGAACGCGGCGTGAAATAACACTTTGCCGTCAGCGAAATCCTCGTCCTTGCATATGCTAGCATTACAAGCGTCAGACCGGGTGATCGCAGCGCGCGCTGCGGCAGCGCGCGGAACCGCGTGCGTTCTTGTACCACTGCCTCAGCTTTGGTTCACTCACCTAACCTATATACCACCATGTTCACCATTGATTATCTTTAAATTATAACAAATTTAACTGTCAAACGCAGAAGTTGCTGTGTAGGCGCATCGTCATTAATCCAGAAGAAAACAATTTCAATTCAATTGCCAATAAGTGGGATAACAGGACTGGACGAGAGAGAAGAGCAATATGGCTGATCCATGTTAGATCTTCTCGGGACAGTAAGATAACTTCGTCCGTGTTACAGCAAGTAGAACGACTCGCTCCAAACGTCGAACAAGTATTACGTGATTGTAAAATTTCACAGCTGATAACCGAGGATGAACTCGGTTTCCATGAGTTGTGAGGTCGTATTTGGAGCCATATGAAAGATCTCAAGTTAGATTAGATAGTTTGATGCATAATATTGCGTGTAGCGTAGAATGAGTATTAAGCTTGGCACCGAACTGACACCACGAAATACTGACATTTTATATATTTGTGATGGAGAAATGTGTTGTGTATTATATTTGATCGTGCTATCCAACGCTATATTAATTTATTTCGGCGAAATGCCAAAGAGCCTTTGGTCGTCATACTAACAGAATTTCAAAAAATCATATATTAAATACATATTATAATTTTCAATACAAAGACATATTTGAGCACAATTAGTGTCTAATTTATCTGCAAATAGAATTCTCATTTTGATACACATCCCTTGTTCGGAACTTTAGATGTTCCACCACACTTTTGGTTACCAATAAATTTAACAGCACGAGACTTCAGATTTATAGATGCCAATATATAATATATATATATATACCAACAACAACATTTATATTGACTGGTAAACTTAATACCTCTCAAAGATGTAGAATTTATAACTGTTTCGCAGTCACCAGATGCTTTGTGATTTGATTGTTTTTTTATCGTCACCTTCAGAACTGATAAAGCGGAGACAAAACCAGGCAATTTGCGATCGTCGTATAAGTGTTGTAAGCGATTCTTCAAGCAATATCGATAGAGACGCACTTGTCGATGTGCTGTTGACTGACTCTAATTCAACTCGGCCAACTAGCAGATCTATTTGAAATTCAAATCATCGGCAACACCGGCTGGAAACTCGGCACAAACATTCTTCGCAACTCGATTTATTTAGATTTCATTCTACTCCAGAAAGTTTTTTTCCCTTTTCTTTATTCCCCTGAATGAAATACTTTGAGTCAAAAGTCCAGTCGGACATTTTGCTTTCAATATCAGAGAACTCGAAGATATGAATAACTTGATATATATTCTTTTTTTGCTCTGTATGTGAACTCTTTTGATCTTCGAGTTGATCTCAAATCCTGAATGGTTTTTGATGAGACACCAACGGTCTAGTATATGAACACATAGGAGAGGAATGGAAGTACGATAAGACAATACTCGATGTTTTAGTCTCTACAAAAAAAGAGTACGCGGGTCAAAACGTACAAAGAAAAAAGATGCGAAAATAAGCAAAATCGAGTATTATTTGAACTTGCACTCTTACAAAAATTTCGAGCAAATAGTTTATTCAGGAATTGAATATGCTATTATTGAAGCGTGTAAAACATACCCAGAAAAAACACTCCGTGTAAAAATACCAGCCAAGTCTCTTTAACTATAAAAAAAAATAGAAGAAATCTAAAAATTCAGCACTGAAAAGGAGTGATATCAAAAAAGGAGCCAAGTCAACGAATTTTCCAAATTTTAATCGTACCATTGAAATAAAAATATCAACCCCCGAGAAATACTTAAAAAAAGGACTTGGCGCATCGTTTTTTTAAAGACACTTTTCTATCCTAAAAGTATAGGAAGAACTCTACAAGTATATTTTCCTGAGTATATCACATTCATTATCGACGAATCATACTACGTTTTAATATAACTAGTACTCTTACCTACTGGCAGTTTTGGTATTTTGTCAATATTCAGAGGAAATAAACGGATAAACGAATAACGAATAAACGGAAGCGGCCTAGTCTATTCGTTATTGCCACTATTTCTAGGGTCATATTAATCAATCATACTTCTCAATATCGTGACTGAGGGAAATAGCGAAAGCGCTCATTACAAGAAGGCCGTCAATGAGATTTGTATAAGTGACTAGTGCACTGAGCCATGCTGCTCAAATAATTACTGACTAGATTTTTATCTAAAGTAATACGTTATGTAATTTATGAATTTTTTTGGTATAAAATGTTAATTAATAGCAATTAATTACACGGCGAGAAGGTTCAAAGTATAATGCTGTAGTAGGTATGTTGATGTACCCACAAAACTATAGGTACCTACCAATCACAAACACAACTGTTCTGTATTTATTGCTTGTAAGACAATGCTATGTTTCTTTGCGTACTTATATTTAAATTTAAAATATTTTACAGAATGTTCAATATTTAATTTGAAAGTTTTGTCCCAATTTTTCTAGGCATTTCTGAACTACGTAGTATGTGAGTGGCATAAGCTTAAGAATAGAAAAATGTCTTTAAAAAAACGATGCGCCAAGTCCTTTTTTTAAGTATTTCTCGGGGGTTGATATTTTTATTTCAATGGTACGATTAAAATTTGGAAAATTCGTTGACTTGGCTCCTTTTTTGATATCACTCCTTTTCAGTGCTGAATTTTTAGATTTCTTCTATTTTTTTTTATAGTTAAAGAGACTTGGCTGGTATTTTTACACGGAGTGTTTTTTCTGGGATATCACTTCTTTTGTTAGTTTATTCATACAGCTTGTAGCACATGTCCGAGCAGGGACTAATTTCTTTAAAAAAATACGCCTCAACCGATTTGGTTACTATGAAAAGTTGCGTTTGGTATAAGATGAAAATGATTATCCAAGAAGAATAGCTTAAGTTTCGTTATAATCGATCCAGCCGTTTTCGATACATGACGTCACTTCCGGTTTTGAAATAGCGGCCGAATTCCGGTATAGGTAATAAGAAAACAATCTAGTTTTATCTAGTTGATACCTTCATGAACGACCATCTGAATTCCTAATCCCTATATTTCCGTAAAATCGGTCATGCCGTTTGTAATATATGACGTCACTTCCGGTTTCATTTAGTGGTTCCTGCCGCCATTTCCGGTACCATTAATTTATTTATTCATTTTTCACAATTGATTTTTCAAATAAATAGCAGAATGAATACGCAGGAGCTAGTTCAGTTGCAATCGGTACAGGCGTTTTAGATATATGACGTCACTTCCGGTTTCAGGAATGGCGGCCGAGAACACTGCTACCTTGAATATATAAATTGTATTGCCTATGTTACAATGTAAGTTAATTATGTACGTATTTTAAGTATAATTTGTTGAAATAAGTTAAATATTGCGTATTTATGACGTCACTTCCGGTTTAGAAAATAAGAAAATAATATTTTTTTTATTGATACTTCATATAGATGACCATCTAAATCGAATGGCGCTAATTTCGTTCTAATCGGTCCAGACGTTTTTGAGTTATGACGTCACTTCCGGTTTCAAAATGGCGGCTTCCGGTTGGTTTTATAAAAAGGCACCTCAGACGCCAAAAGTGCACATGTGGTAAAAATTTCAGGTCGATCGGTTCAGCCGTTTAGGCTGTGGCGGTGATAGCGACGTTTCGTGATATCATCAGAATCATCATCATCTTCAGAATCAGAAAGTGGTGTAATTTCACTGTTTTCTCGGTCCTCTAGCGCGCAAATGGCATAACCTATTGTTCCCAAATTTGGTATATGTAGTGGGGTGGGCCATAGCTCGAAATTAAGATATTTCGCAACAATGTGAGATTTACCAATTTTGAGATCCAGTAGGCCGAAAATGCCATGTTGTTGCTTACAGTAAAAGTGTTTGGTCTGCTCCTCAGTTTATTAGGCATTTACGGTATGTTGAGTGACTGTGAGTGTATAGTACGACTTGGCTGGGTGGAGCGACCGCTCCACTAGATGGTAAATTTGTACCCAATTTAAATAAATATCTTTTAGGGTAGCAAAAAATGATGATGCTTCGCTGATGTACTTTATTGTGACGTCATTAAAACAGCCTATTGAACCGTGTTGAATATTCTTATTCATCCACACCTCAGTAGCTGCATCTCGAGGATCTAGACACACATCGAGCGAAGAAGATGGAAATCCAAACTTTAGAGAAACTTCCGCGCTCACCACGGCGGGAGTCTGTCATCGCAAACTCTTCGAAAAGTGACCCCCCGCCATAACTAAACTAACAAGAAGCGACCACCGTGCGCGGCCGTTCCATTGCTAGTTTCCTAAATAATCGCTAACATGTCCGTTGCACCGATCCAGCTATCACGTCCTCGTACAAGTTGAAGTTACTTGGCGGAACTCGAGAGGGGACTATTTTCACCCGCGCGCAATAAGCCGGGAATCTCAAGCGTGCCGCGGTCTGCGGTAGGACACATCGGTCAAACTCGGAGCTATGTCTGTAAATCAACTTACTGGAATCCTAACAACTAGCTTCACAAATCCGTCGAGAGCTTCGTTTCATTCGTTTTGCTAGTTTGCTAATAAGACCGACTCCTTCATACCACAAGTATGATTAAAAAGTTACGAAGCTCAAGTCAAATGCAATGAAAAAAAACACTCTTCAACACAAAAAGGTAGATTCTTCCATTTGAAGTAGATTTAATTAACTGTCTACTCAAATATGTGCTACCAAATATGACTTTAAAGGAATGAATCGTTCGTTTTAAATCATGAGAGAGATAATTACGTAATTTTTTGGTAATCAAATCAACCGGTGTTTTTTATGATATGTTTACGTGTATTATACTGCCGTAACCTGACATGTAAGAAGTAAATAAATCCACTTCCAAAAAATTATCGTTTCTATCCCATCTCGAAATAAATAGAATTAAACACGTGAAATGCGTCAGTAAAAGTTCAATTAAAATGTTTCCAAATATTCATTCCATCCCACTCCTTCTCCCCCGTCCAACGCGATTGTGTTTAATTTTCCGGGAATGATCGACTGTTCAACGTCACGTGTCTGAATCCTCGTCAGCTGATTGGTTATTAAACCACCTCCAGCTGCGTTCTGCGTCACTGCTCGAAACTTTGAACTTTATATTACATCCTGATTATTGGCTTCACGGTGCGTGTTGGGAAATTGAATTGTAATTAAGTTTTCAGCTCATGATATCAAGCCTCTTCGTTATTGCACAAAGTAGTAAAAGCTACTTGTGTGAGCAAATCCAGTGGGCGGATTGCAAGATTGCCAGAGTTAGGTAAACGCGGAACCCTTTGACAAGAAGCAATACGACACTTTGATTTAATCAATTGCAGCGGATAAACAATGTGTTCTCGTAAGATGCCAAGGGAAAGCACCATCAAGAGGTCAGACACATTCATGTAGCTGTCACTCGGCTAGGTAGAGGTGTCTGCCGTTGACTTACTTCTAGCCTTATTCTGACGTGAATTCCTACAAGATCTACACGACCTAATTATAATCTTGTAACCAGGCTAAATAAGGCACTCTAGATGTTGCTCTACACGGCTCTACGCTCCTCAACAGATTAATTATGTACCTCCGAGGTAGAAGGCCAGATGTATATTTCAATGATACTTGAAGTGATAAAAAAAGCAATTCTGCCTTCATTTAATCTCATTTGTAATTTTCTAAGAAAATATTTCAATATAACTGACTTCAAATTTAAATTATGAAATTAAGAAAATTGAAATTTTGGAGGTTCGCGAAGTAAAATGTTACACCGCAAGTTTGTATCCAGCGTTTTCTTCTTCTCTCTACACTAATTAAATCTTCTTCAGTGGAATCTGATTCCGTTGGAGGTAAAAAAAAAACGAGTCAATAAAATCTGAATTGCTTTCACAGCACACTACGCCCAATGTTCTACGAATGTCTTGGAATTACATTCTCATATCACCTCTTTAATTTACTGTCACCTATTCCCAACTTATGAATTCTACTTCTTCCCGCTTCACTCTATATTTCCACGCCACTTGATATCTTCTTTGTGAACATCTCAAACTTAGAACTCTTCTTCTCCTCGGTTCAAAACTTCTCAATTTTAGAAATTCGTGTCAGCTCATTTACATTTTTTTCATACATTATAAATTTTTTTTTCTTTGTGCACATTTTTGTAGGGTTGAATAATAGAAGCTCCAGAGTATGTTGTTCACATTAACTTTGCCACTGGCATACTTGAGCCTCGCTATATTGCAGGGTTACGGCCATGTTCCTTAGAAAATGTGTAATCTATTTCAATTATAATGAAACTATAGCACATGCAACTAGCATAACACCTTTGCAATATGGTACAAATATATATTCTTGATTAAAGCTCCACTTTACTCCACCAAAGCAGCTCATTACGAGTATTTGTAGTGCAGTCAATCAAGTAAAGTGCAATCAAGAGTATAACATAATTGTATCATACGGTAAGTGCACATATGTTTGCTAGTCGTATGTGGCATGATTTCATTAATCATTGGTATGAATTAAAACAAATTCTCATTCCTATGACGAATATTCTAGAACGTTTTCCCATTTCCATTCAGATGGAAATCGATTCACGGCCAAATAGATGAACATTGCACGAATCGAATTCCATCAGAATTGGGAATTTTCTAGAATACGGCCCATGGCAGCACGTTACTGTAAGCTGCCCTACATACCTCACATTCAACCATTCAGATGAGTCACGTGATCCCTCCAGTGAATGTGATCAATCCCAGATGTATTTCAAGCAGTGACGCGCAGCGTGATGTCACGCCTGATTGGTCGTAATATCGTTTCAATGAAATCGACGAATATTTGACCTTTCGCTCGTCTGCATGGCCGGATCCACCGCAACATGTCTACCGCAATCCATGGGTGCACTGCCGCGGCAATGATGGCGCAAACCACCGGCAAATGCACGTGTGCGGCGATGCCGCAGAGCCGGGCCTCCCGTGTTGTGTTCAGCGAACACACTGAATAATATAATGCTGTCTGATGGATTTAGCACATATTTTATGAGCTAATTTTGTTGATTTGAAACGCTGATTGCTCGTTATTTTACGAATTAATGCAATATTTGATGCAAACTTTCACAGAAACTAAACCTGCGAGTTGTACACAAGTCAAACGTCCGTTGCAGTAATTGAAAATATCAAGTTTGAAGTTATTTAAATATTATGCTTTGATGCGGTGACTTCTATACGCTCGTTGAAATTAATATAAATTATATTTATCTAATGAGATTTTCATAAATAGTCGGTAACAAAATTCCGAGGTCGTTTAGAAACATTCGTAGATTGTGCCAATTAAAGCTTTCATCTTTGATTCGTTCTTAAAGACTTTGGCACATTTTAAAACCGTCTCATTTTAATTACCCCTGGGGAACCGTCAGGACATTTTCAGTAATTACTTTCTACGGCTATTTAGTTCGAATTCATTGCCTTCTTTCTTCCCGCTCTCTCGTAATAGCAGATAATTTGAATACATCTCCATGTTTAATCGGTCTTTTAAACGATTGCTCCGAGCTGCCGCCGTTTGCTCCGGATCCAGCTTCTGATAGCGAAGTATGGAATCACACTGACTGACAATCAGGACTCAGGACTCACCTCCAGGATGTGCTCCGCCTGATTCTCCCGATCCAGACGCCGGCTCGTGGTTTTAATCAAGCCTGAAACCAGAAACAATTATTAATTAGATGATTATTTAGGAACTAATGTGCTGCAATTCGGTCGAGACAAATTCGATTCCGGTGAATTCCAAGCGAATGGCGTGAAAATTGGTCCTGGAAAGTGCTTATCGCGTCATTTCATCCTTTTTCGATTGAAGTTGAATCGGACGTTTTAAAAGTCCTGGGGACCGCTGCAGAAACCGACGCCTGCGTTTTATTTTCCCAACATTCGAACTTGCTCATTTTGTATTCCATTGTATTGCAACCTTGACAGATAGTTACACCCAATTTCTTGTACTGTTAAGAAAATTTAAGCAAAAATGTAAGACATTATTCAAAAATTTTCTTAATTGCAGTCCAAAAAATGGGATAAAAAAATAATACATGAATGAATGAAATATAACACTTTTATATCTTGATATTTTTTTTGTAATATTTTGATAATCTATCCCCCAGATTAAAAAATGAACCTCAAGGAGATGTTCGGATTTTGGGAAAATTTGACGCAGACGTCGGTTTTTTAGCGGTCCCCAGAACTCTTAAATAGTAGTGAAGCTCTTTACCTGAAGAAGAGAGTTCATGGACAGACTTACAACTGAAGTATTTATCATTTTTATTCCAAAATTATAACACGCTCAAATTATACAAAAAGGCTCATCAAAATTATGATGAGTAGAAATGAGCCGTATTTCTTCAGAGTCGGGCTGGGCTGTTCGTGCTTGGACCTATATAAATTGAAGAACGAAATCGGCCAACTCAGATTCGTTTTGCTTGATTTGACAGCTTATTGACTAACCATTGTCATGCATAATTATTAATAACTGGCCAGTTTTTGACATGCAAAACATGAATGCGAGTTTTTGTATATTTGGACTGACGTTGAGCTTTCTCATTTATCTACCCCTTTTCATTGCATACAAGCTGCCAGCCAGCCCATATATCTGTCAGACAAGCTATAGAATTTGTAGAAGGAAATTTTGTAAAATTAGGTTTAATTAAAATCAATTAATCACAGGTTTTATGAATCACGTGATAGCTGCCAGTTAAAAGTCGAGTTATAAAACTGAAGCTGCCGATAATAATTAGATCTCTATAGAGTTAATTGGGTAAATTAGGACTTAAATCAAATGACACACGCGAACTGCCAATTTCGGTTTTAGTGGATATTTTGTTAACGATTGAATAGATGAAAAACATTTCAGATTATGATATATTAAATTTTTATGGAAGTATTCGTAGATGCCAAAACTACCATAATATGAAACAATATTACGAAAGTAATATTAAACATCAAGAAACTATTTCCATTTGTTTAGAGCAATATTACGAACCCGGGACCAACAAGAAAAATATAATTGTACAAAGTTTTTAATTTGTTCATCCTACCAATGCCACCACTTGTAATATTTGGGGATGAGCTTTTACTACAAGACAATAAACCAATCAGACTTGGCAATCAATGACATGAAGACGATCCAGACCAATTAGGCTATTCGAATGTCTTTACAAAATACGTCGATCCAACTTATGATTTTACTGCCACCAGATACCCCCACTGTCATACTATTTTAATTTTTATACCCAGTTTAAGTGGTTTAACATTACTTAAAAACGATTCTACTTTCTTTACAAGATCATTATAATGCCAATCAACTGCAAATACATAAATAAAAATAATTTTTAGTATCAGTATGACAGTGGCGGTATCTATAGTGGCAGTAAAAGCATAGGTTATGGCTCTTTATCGTCAAACCCAAGTACACACGTGTTTATGTACTTCAGATTTATTTGATAGTTCAACCATCTTTGTGTCCCTTGTGTCAAAGTAGTAGCTAAAAAGAAGTGAAAACGAAAGCTGCAAGTAGTGCATTATGTGTTAATCTCCGTAGTGAGTCAGGGTAAGCGAGCATAGCTATATGTCTGCATGTATGAACACCGTGATTACGTACTGAACAAATTCTCTCCTCCCTTCTTATTAGTGGCATAAGAAAGGCGTTTCATGCAGCTTATGCTTGTTATTTTCCTATCGCCTCGCGATTACACGGATAACAAGCGGCGCAACGCTTCTCTCGACCGACTAACTCCGCACCGGCACATAAATCTGGTGATTATGCGCGATTATTATGCGCGACAAGTACGAGAGAAGCGTCGAGAAACACGAGGGCGAGGAAATATGCATTTGAATCGGAACGACTTAAAAGCGATTAGAAGCATTTAGCGGATCTTCTTGAAGACGTTACCTCAAGCCGTTTCCTACACTCATTATTTTTAAAATAAATTGTGCACGGTTTGTGTTTCCCCAGACGCAAGTTGTAGGACACTTTTGGGAATATTTCAACTTGTTGCAGGATCGGTTTTGGTACTTGTTTAGACTCGGAAAACGCTCTGTGTAACGCGTTGATAAGCGAGCCTTCGTATTGTAATGCGTGCATTAGCGTCCACAGGATTTCTGCCAGGTGGGGGCAGGGCAAGGAAAACAATATTTTACGGGTTAAGGGGGGGGGGGGGGGCGCCCCCCAACCTTTAAAACACTTTGACACTTTGAAATAAATTTTGAGACGTTATGAGGTGCATTTTGTTGAAATATCAAATATATTTAAATTATTGCATTTTGGGGTGGTGGGAGACATGTTCAAACCTGCCCCGCAGGGAATTTTTTGTTTTTTTGACACTTTGAAATCAATTTTCTTTAGTTTTTTTGGTTACAAAATGAAACTATACGTAAAACCCCAGATTTTTTTATGTTTTCCTGACATCCAGGGAGGGGGGGGGGGGCAAGCGCCCCCCCCCCCTTTGCCCCTTCCTGTGGACGCCCATGAATGCGTGTGAAAGTTGTTGATGCTCTTCAGGCTTTGGAAACCGGAAATTTTACACCCATGTAAATTTGTATGCAATAAGAAGCCACGCTTATCAACGCGTTACACAGAGCGTTTTAGTATACTCTCCGGTGTGCAACGCATGAATATACATAGTAATTACTGTACCTAATCGTTAGTAGAGGATTTCACGCCGCTACTTTTATAGTCAGATTAGTGGTGGACGATGTGCGGACTAAGTGGATTATACGGCAAAAGTTATAAGAACGCCGGAATATTATGAAATAAGCGTGCATGGCGAAGTTAGAGTTGATATTAAAATCTCTGTTCTAGGAAATGTAATGAAGAATAGATCGGAAAATATGCAATAATAATTTAATCTTGTGAGGTATTTTCCTAGCAGTGATCTACTTTCGTCTGACCCAGATATGATCCGATAAACCAACCGCAACGTTCTACCTCTAATTAAAATGTAATTCTACTTTGATCCCCAGGAAAAGACGAACAGAAGAGCAAAAAAAGAAGAAAATATACATAGAACAAGGAACTGTACTCAGAAAACCGTCGGAAAGGTCCAGATTAATCAATTTTAACACCAATCTAGGTAATTTTAACACACTGTTTTATCAGGAAGTGAGATGTCCAATTGCAGAGAAAATTCTTCTTCACATACACGTGGCAGTCATCAACCGTATCGGTTGACAGCTAATTTCATACAAGATTTCTCATCGGAGTCAACGTTTATGAACTGACAAGTTAATACTTGCATTAATACTGCGAAGATGAATTAAGATGTTATGCACACCCGTCACAACCCTGATCTCCTTTCATATCCAATTACCGAGCACCTCCACAATTACACCCACACACAAACGTACCCCGACCAATAGATATCCTCAAATCAAATTACTCGGAAGGTTTTAGTCTGAGTTGAGGTCAATCACTCGTTCCAAAACTTAATGAGATGTCTGGAAACTTCTGTCAATACTCTGAGGAGATGAGAGTGGAGGAAAAACAGAGAGAATAGTCATATTTGTAAAGGGATGTAAGCTGATTGAATGGTTATTCGAATGATTTCAACTCTATTCAATATTGAAGGGTAGGTCATTAATTCCTGGAGCACGAGCATAAGTTTAGGTAGGTGGAGGTTTTATGCACGTTTTCTTAGCAAAGTTTGATATTGCGAGATTTGAGCACACCAGTTTTCCGAGATAGTCTCAATACATCTTTCGAAACCTGGATTGCATAATGATGGTTGTCCTCTTTCTTAATACCCTGCAGGGTTAAAGGAAAATGCTTGGATGGTACAAAACAACGAGATCACGCTTAAAAACCACCCCTCATACACTATTCTTATTCATGTGTCAATACAAATTTTACCGAATTCTTTAGCTTTAAGGTTTGATTTCGTTATTCTCTTTCAAATATACAAAAAAAGCAATATAAAGACTTCTCATATAAACATGATCAAGAAGATTGTAAAAATAAAAAATAAAATGAAAACAATTTAGTCAAGTGCCTGAAAGATGGATTGAAAAGATATTTTTGCATATTGAGGTTTGGAAAAGTAAAAGAAAGTTCAAAGGACGATTTTCCTTCTGAAATATTGACCCAGACAGACCCCAACTTACGAGTCGCATTCTTGAACCGGTTGTCAAAGATTCCCGGACAATATCTCGCCGCGAACCTCAAGCCGCTTCAAGAGCTTCAGTCACTCTACAATTGAACGCCGGTCTTGGCAACAAGCTTGGGGGAGGGGGAGACATCTTTTCACCATTCAAACATACGTCAGCCAAATACAACCGACATCAAGGTACAATATGCACAATTGTCGGATTCAGCAGAGTTGCTTGTGTGGAACCCAACACGAGTCAACATGGAAGATTACGAATAACATGGGTGTAATTAGTATTCTTGCATCCTTACTGTCACAAACGGTTATTTTATTATAATTAATGAAAGTGTTTATATTCATGGCTATCAAATATTCACATACAGAAAGATTTCCGATTTTCCTTGCAAATAGTAGAAAGAAAAGAGGAATTCTGGTGAAATGTGATGGTGGGAAGATGATGAGAAATTAACTGCATTGCTAGAAATAGGGAAGAGGAAGAAGGGGAGGAGGGGGAAGAAGACGATTAAGTGTTAAATAACTGCATACAATTTTTAGTTTAAGTTTAAATTTAAGAAATGCGTTGAGTGTGGCGACTCACGTAAAATTATTTTGCCTGAATATGTTTTCAAAATGTTACTTGATGTGCAGTGCAAAGGCAAATAAGAGAAGACATTTGCGTCCCATTATTACTGTTAACAAAGTGAAGTGAATGAAATGAGCCCTCACCGGTGTCCGTGTCAATGGAGAAAAACCCCTCCGGATTGCCGGACGTGATGCGGTAGGAGAGCCTCTGGTTGGGGTCGAGATCGTGGTCCTCCGCGCGCAACTGGATGACCACGCGGCCCGCGGGCGAGTTCTCCGGCATCGTCGGGTAGTAGACGGGCTCCACGGTCATCGGCGTGTTGTCGTTCATGTTCAGCACGGAGATGAACAGCTGCAACGAGATCGTGCTGTTAGTGAGTTGTTGGTGTTTCACGCGCCACAGAGGACATGGGGTAAATCATTGGCTCGTTGTTCACACGTGTTCAATCAAGTTGTTCTTGACTATCGCTTTGATAACGAGGGTTGAAGAACGAGAAAATCTTAAAAAAATATATAAAAATCACATAAAAGTAATAAACGACAAAAAAAGTAAAAAAGATGAAACTCAAAAAAAAATTATATAGAAACAGAAAATACAATAGACAGAAAATATACCTATACCTTACCCAGATCATTAAAAAAATTTGATGAAAAATTGGATACAATTAAAAATCATGGACTACCTACCTACTAGTATAAAAAATAAGACAAACCTAAAAATCGATAAAAAATAACGGTGCACAAAAATAAGGAATTGTCATCCACACATTTGAGAAGGGAAATTCAATAAGTTTGGGTACGTTTCATTTATTTCATTTGCGGCTGAGGGGTTGAAATCGGATACACGTTCGAGTGAAATAAAGCAGTATTTTACGACCGTAAAAGATCCAAAGTCCTCCTTGTTCATCTCAATCGCATCCATACTATTGTCTCAAACTTGAAATTTAATTACGACATCCATGACTCGAAGAAAACACGTCAAACTTTCAAAAAGCACTTTATTGATCTTCGGTCACGTGACAATGTCAATACGAAATACTGACGTCACTGGGACTAAAATGATGAATTCAAACGGAACGAATTCTGAATACAATTAAGTGGATTGGAAGAAAATGCTTTTAAATCCAACTACTATTATCAACACGTGAGTGAGTTCGACGGAAACAAAATATTTGCTGAATTCCCTGGAGCTGGAAGACGGAAATCAAACAAGTATAATTCCGGATTATATTTTCGATTCATCGTGGAGAAGAGATCAAAGATAGGAGGCTTTTAGTAAACAAATATTCGGTTTCAAATGCAATTCGTTGGCGGAAAGGAATCACTCTTTAAATCGACTATTTTAAAATGAAATTGAACACGGGAAAGAGACAAAATAAACATGGCAACCGAAGTAACCATCGAAGAAGTATTTTGTCGATTTGGAATTGCAGTTTTCAATCTGTCGCAATAATTGTGAAGAATTGTGGGTCAATAAAAGTATTGGAAGAGCAAATCTGAGCTTCTTAGTTTTCTTGATAATAAACTTGATTGCATATGATTTTTTAGGAACCACTAATATAATCTAAAATAGTTACGTTTGTTTACACTATGTAGTATAATTAATAATTTTATCAATTTCATTCATTATTGTTGATAATTGAGCGAGCGAAGCGAGCGTCTCCTTTTGACTCTTTTGACACGAACCTCTGTTTTTTTTTTTTTTTTTTTTGTCTGCAAAATGGAGCAATAGAAATCGCATTGTTTCACCGATCGACCTGAAATTTTGCACACATGTAGAGACAACCTTCTCTGTTTGCTGACCCCAATTTTTTTTGATATCTATTAATTGGTTAAAATTTAAATAAACATCTCCTGATAGGCTGAAAAATGAAAATGGTCTTCGACAAATGTGATCAACCTTATATTTTGCATGGTCATTAAGACCAACATTGTCTCTTATTTTACAAATTTTCAGCCAAATCGTCCTATTATTTAAAATTTAAAAAAATATTTCATGTGCTTTTTGAAATTTAAACCAGAACCGTTTGACTGATCAACTTAAAAATTTGCATGGATTAGATTATTGTGGTTTAACGGCGCGTCAACGACGAGGTTATATTGCGCACATTAATTTTTGCATTTTTGCATTTAACTTTGTTGATATAAGTGGTGGACATGGGGAGGGGTCGACTTAACGGGCCCGATCCGGGGGAGTCCAACACTGGTGGGGAGGCCAGGCCGGAATGGGGACGGACCGGGGGGTGTGAGGAGTCGGGCCGGCGGAACCCGATTTCAGGGGGATCACCATCTCGAGGGGGAAGGCCGGCCCGAGGGGAGGGGAGGGGAGGGGAGGGGAGGGGAGGGGACCGCAAATTCAAGGGAGGACATGGTTAGGCCGACCCTGGCTGCTCTTTGTCTGGACCTCACCACTGACTTGTCCGGCATGGGTAACCCTTACACATGAGCATATGCTCGCCGGCGTAGCTGCAATGGATCATTTGCCAACGCAAACCCCACCACCGCGCTAAGGTGGCAGCCTCATCAGGTCCAACATTATCTGTATTTTTGACAATTTTCAGACTAAACTGTGTTTAAATTCAACAGTTATTGACAGTTTACGGATATTTTGGGTGTTGGCTGTCATATTTCTCGAATTTCACATTTCACGGCATCTTCGAATCTTCACTTAAAGGTTGTTAGAGCAGAAACTTTCAAACGTATATTATTATGAAACTGATATGACCGTTTATATATTTTTTGAACGAGATCCTGTGATTTTTGTAAATTAACAAGGAATCGTTCAAACATAAAGGTTCAATCGATCAATCGATTCAATCGAGCGTGGTTATTGGGACCAATATTTTAGGAATTGTTGGAGATTTTCATACAATTCTGTGACGAAATTATTTCGGTTCAAGGTATTGCGCGTATCAGTGCTCGCTCATCAACGCGTTACTCAGAGCGTTTTCCTAGTTATTCTTATTTCAAAATAAAATGTTTATAAATCTCCGAAATAAGAACTATCCATTGATTACCTACAACTAACTCTTTACCCGGTGTACAAACTATTCTCTAAATGCGAAACTTCAAAACTTCCAATAATTTATAATAACTTTCAAATAAAAGTACGTATATACGCTTACGCAACATAAAAAGTCAAATGATAGCCGGGTATCGCTGTTCTATAATTCCAGCAAGACATCAACCGTCAATAACTGAGGGTATCGATGCACAGTCGGGCCACGTACCCGACGAACGAGCACGTGCGAGTCGGCGAGAACGGGAACGACATCGGCACACGTGTCTGCGAGAACGGGACGAACGCACGGGGCCCGCAGAGTGCATATTTATGTCGCATGAAATATAGAACGGCGCGTCATAATGGCGGGGGGATGACCGCAAAACCCTTGAAACACCATCCGCCCGCCCCCGCCTAATGCGAATGCGAACGCGAGCTTTAACTTTAACTGTTTCACTTCTGTTGTTTGAAGCCGGTGAATGAAGTGTTCACATTGAACTGTCGAGTTAGTTGTCGAGAACTTCTGTTTGGGAAATATTGAAAAACGATACGATTTAGCGTGATGAGCGAATTGTGTTTTAGAGTTTGTTTTGTTTCAATCCTATAGTTAGTTTCACAGTTGTGTTCCGAAACATCTACATTGCGTCAAAAAAACGAGGTAAAATACAACCGATGTGATGAAATCAGTTAGATATTTACGATACAATGCTATTTCAAATGGAAAGTGATTCACATGATACGCTATTTCTGGGAAAACAGCGTTTCATTAACTGATTGAAAAATCAACTAGAATGAAAAACAAAGCTCAGCTCAGCACCAAGAAGTAAAATTAAAAATCTGATCGTTCGTTCGTTCGAAAACAACATGAGCTCGTTCCAGAAAACATGTGACTGTAATGAGTAACTAATTACACCACGAAATTAAATTCTTGAAAGGGTCGTCAACAAGCTTGAATTTAAATAAGGCATAAGCGATATCAAGGCACATTCAGACTTCAGCCTTTTGTCGAGCTACTTGGTTCTGCTCGTGCGCAGACTCAGTTCATGTCCATACCAAGAATATTTGATACCAAAGCTGCTCAGACTTTATTACAAAACAATAGACAAGATCGGAATGTATCACTGTAGCTATGGCATCGCAATATGCAGTTGATTTTTCATAAAGCTGTTATTTTTTTATGATAGCTAGAAAACAAATTATTTGGAAACATATTTTCTGAAGTCCACATTCTTAAAAGAATGGTCCCTGTAACTCAGTTTTGAAAGACGATTTAGTGTGTATCCATTAGAATCACTTTCGGTCTCAAAGTTCAGGCTGTTGATAATTGGGAAAGAGACAGTCGAGCCCTGAACCTTCTTAGGATTTGCTCTCAAGTGAAGTTTACCGCGAAAAACCTCAGCCCAGAGTCATGAGCCCTCGGGAATCGAACGCGGCTTTCCTGAATGCCAATCACGTAAGGGAGACCATTACGCTTCCGGAGTCATTTCAAGGGGCGTCCAAAGTGAATTAAATTTTAACTAATTAATAGAGGATAATTCACTCTGAGTGAATCATTAAAACATGAAAACATATTTCCACGTTATTTTCTACAAATTTTCCAGTATAAATTACACGTAAAAGCCTTTTTAATTAAATGCAAATGGTGTTAATTAAAATTTTGGCAGTGACGTATATGAACACGGAAGTATTTTACCAATTCTGTTCTAATGAATTACATAAGGAGGCAGTAAACGTAAATAAATGATTTAAAAAAACACATATTATTTCCCCAAAGTATATTAAAGGGGTGCGTTTAACAATGCCATATCGATATCTAAACTGCAAAAACCAAAGAACAAGTACGTGCTTCATTTTTGACTTTTTGCTGCTAAAAAATTTGAACTAAATTATTTAATATTGTTGCAAACATATGTGTTGTGCAGACATTCCTCTAGTATTTACTCTCGTACCTGAACACTCTAAGTAAGTACAAGTACCCCAAATCATGGGACTGATATCTACGAACAGAAGAGCTTTAGTTATTGAAGAAGCCTACTTCGTCTAATTATGAGGAATGAAAAATATCGGTTGCCGATTAACTGTTTTTCGTGCTTCATGAATAACCTAGGAGAGTACACATGCACGGTTTTGCAGTTATAATGAATTACATATTGAGGCAGTAAACGTAAATAAAACGATTAAAAAACACACAAATAACACACAAATCACAAACCTCAATATAGAGAAATACAGATATACAAATCTCTACCTCGGAGGTAGAAGGCATGAAGTCCATTTCAATGACTATTTCATAATACAGTAAATCTGCAGTAATCATATGTAATAGTGGCATGAGTCTTTGCGTAAGAGAATACTTTAATATAACTGTATTTGTTCACGTCAGTCAAATGGCAATTGATCGGATAACGCAAAATCGATCAAATGGACTTCCGTTCTACCTCTAAGGTACATTATTGTCTTAATTAATTGTAATTATCTGCTGTGTAAACTCACCTCCAGCCTGGAATGCAGCGGAACAACTCCATGATCCTGTGCGTAGATCGTCAGCCAGTAGTGTCGCTTACTCTCCAGATCCAGCACGACCATCGTCCGCACGTTCCCTGCAACAAGCGAACACGAACCACCCATTAGAACACATCGGCCATTAATCAGGCGCCACTATTGCGTTCGACTCCATTGTCGCCGTGTAAATAGCAGTTGACAGCGTATAATAGTGCTCCATGTCAATATCATCAACAATGCCAGACAATAGTGTCGGGATGGGTTGACGTAATCGGGAATCAATCGGGAGGGATTCCTGCGGGATATAGTTAAGCACCTCACATTCCAGATACCGACACCATTATCAACATTGCTCCACTTCCAGTTAATTACGAGCTAATCCTCTCTGGCTGGCGTTCATTAGGTTCATTATCACACGTAGTTTACATTTTCAGTTGAAAAACACACAGCGAAGAAAAGGCGTTAGTTAAAGACAAGGCATTTGGTGAAGCTCTAATTTACGTACTTCATAAAAACGAGCGTATTTCTTGCTCTTAATGTCTTAATGCGAGCTCCAGGGTAATTGGTGGAAGCGTTCAACTTTTTATATAGGCAGTCACTTGGGGTTTATTAGTTTAATTGAAATAAGCTACCAACAATTAGAATGATTTAGTGAGGGTCATCCGACTGGTACTAAGAAGAGACTTCCTAAATGGCAATGCCAATCATTTCATCAAACAGAAGCATGAAGCACTTCTATTGTCATGGGATAATATAGTTGGAGTGTTTTCTAAACGTGCATCAAATAATGTGAAATAGTACAAATGAAACGCGTCTTTCCTCCAATAAATAACTCAGTACGTATAAGAAAGAAGACAATTAGGTATTTACTTATAGGTTTGCATCTGGTATGAGAAGTGTAAACATTATGAATACTAGATGGATTTGGACACTTCTTTCAAAGGTTTTTCAAGTTTAAATTATTCATTTCAGGTTCACCCGGCGTTTCACTAATATTAGGTTTGTATTCTTTTTATTATAAAATACACAATGCATCATTCTGCGTAACTAAATTATTCTTATTACAATTTGAAATTTATTTGACGAGAATTCTCTGCAAAACATAGCGTCAAAATGAATAAATGCATGATTGTTAATTTCGACCTCTTGTACCTTATTACAAAATAACCGACTAATATTGTGTCAAAACAAACCGGACCGCCCTGCATTTGGGAACTTGCGTAATATGTACACAGTTTCAACAATATATTGTGCGTGTTCGCACAGCTATTATGTAATTGTTATTATGCGTGTGGCCGAGTTTGCCGCCCCAAAGGAAACGCACATAATCCCCACGCTTCCCCGACAACGGGGATGCTGTGCAGAGGGATTCGCCGCACGCGGAGTGAACATTTTTACATGGTGTTGTCCGCATTTAATAATTGATACAGCGGACTAAGTACGTACCGTGTACGAAGGTTTATTAGGTGAGCAGACTTCCAGGTAGTAAAGTAGAAGCACACTACCAACATTACAGAAGGAATGTGGCTTTAAGGTGATAAAATAATATACGGAGTGGAACGATGCTTTCGGTATAAACAAGAATAATGGGATGCAATGTTTCCGTAATTCGCCCTAAAAATCACAGAAAATGATAACACGGAATATAAAATAAGACGTAACTTATTCAAAAGTAGAGTTTCATAACAAGAATTGGACATCAAATAATAAATTACCGTTGTTATTTTGTATAAGTTATTGAAGTAGAATAAGTGTTACTGTGCCCCAAGGTCATACCGGCGTCGTGGAAAAGCCATTAGATTGGAAAACACAGCGCCACGGAAAAGCGGTCCGACAAGGTAACGTCAACAGAACGCTCAGGCAAGCGACTTTCCTCTTCCACTCGCAGGAGGCTTTGCCCACTTTGTCATGACTTCAAAACGGCTTAACATAATTGCGTTCCCGTGCTAGCTCGAGAGAAAAAGTTTCCCTCCCTTCCTCGATTGGCTTCTCTTACTCTTCTCTTAGAATTCGTAACGTCACTTTGTATTTTCTTAGTGGCGTGGTATAGCTTTTCCAAGATATACTATCTGCCATACAAGTTGAGAAAACTAAATAAAAGTTTCACTTTTCTGGTTCCACTTTACAGGGATTTCATAGTTTTTCTGACACAATTTCCAGTTAGAATGGTTTTATCACGTACATATTTAGCAACTTCAACCTGCACAATAAAATGAGAGGACGAGTCAAAAATCTTATCGACATAAATTTGAATTTTCCTGAGGCAGATTCCTCGGCTGTCCTATTGTGAATTATTGACGTTTTTCTACACACAATTTGAGGACATTCTTGTCATAACTCGATGAATTTAGTAATCGCTAGACGGTAATATTTTATCCCTAAATTCACTGAGTTTCATAATATGTATATCTTTGAAGAGCAACAAAAATTGACGTTTTTAAGTGCACACAATAATCATCAAAGACTCTTTACTCAAATTAAAATGTAAGTTCAACAGTTTTAGCGGACAATGTTTCAGTTGCCAGAGAGAGAGAGAAACTAATTCCACTCTTCAGCCGTGTTTTACAGTCAGTAAGGGTATAATTTTTTTCATGAGAAGTTACCAATTACACAGCCGAATTCTGTTAACAACTAAATTAATGTGAATGAGCGTTAATTCAGTTTAGAATGCTAATATTCCGGGGCGACGTTAGGGAAGTGGGCTGGTTGCTTACGCCATTTTTTTGTCTGCTATGTCGAAATGACGTCAGAGAGGCACCCTCTGAGAATTAAGGGAAGTGGGAGGGAAACCCACCAAGGGTTAGAACGGCAAAAAGATGCAATTTCATTACATTTGTCCGAAGCCGCAGTTGAATCATTGACGAGACGAGTCGGGACGGGAAATTAGTTAGTAAGCATCTTCATTTCGTTGAAAACTGTGCGCACGATTTGTTATTCAGTTTCAGTCTTAGCTTTTTTTATCACTACAAACCGTGCCCCATATTAAGTATATTTTTCTACACTTTGTACTTGTGTACTGAAGATATCTCTTCCCACAATTATTTTTAACAATTGGAACCTTCAATCTACCTTAATTATTAGCCCGTGTTTCTATTTCATGATCATAAGTTATATCTCGTCAAATGATATCGTAATTATTAACTTCGTTACGACTATGCAATAGTCAATCATTGTGGTCTGCAACTGCGCACGAGGTAGTTTTAGAATGTAGGGATGATAGAAAATTAATGGTGATTAAAAAGTAGACGAATCTCAAGTTTCAGATGCTGTCAAACTTTCTCGGCAGTTTTACTTGATAGATAAACATTCTCCTCAAGCAGTTGACGACATTTTCGCAAAGAAAATACAAGTAGCAAAAAAACATCAAGCACAGAGCGAAAACTTTACATAGCTGGGGTAAAAAAAAACAGTATTAAAATTAATTTTTGGCTGTCATATCAATGTTTGTTTAAAATACGACCCTTACACAAACACACCGGAGCCAGAGGTTTGAGAGTCCTTCTGCTATGGACACGGGCTACTAATTAAAATTTAGACGTCACCTTCTCTTGAACATGGGAATTCGCCGTCCATTTTTACGACTGCTCTGAGCGGGAAAATATAGAGAATAAAACCATTGGATGCCTAAGAGAATAGAGCGACAAGGAAAAAGGAGACAAGTTAATTACGTTAGCCCTGATTGGAAGGGATTATTATGTCAAATACAGACATTAGCGAGATGCGGAGGGCGAAAAAAAAACACTGACAGAAACTCACCAAATTCCAATAAACCTGAGCTTAATAATATTATGAAGTCGCAGAGAAAAGAACTAGGTGATTGATTAGACAGGCGCGTTAAAAAAACAATTAAAACTTTGCTTTTCATTGTAGTTATTAAAACAAAGCAAACAGGTAGGATAATGTCGATGACCAAACATTAGGGCGTCGATTCCAAGACGTAGCGCAACAAAGTGTAATCATTTCCTGTGCATGCGATTCATATTTCATGTTCGGGGAATAAACATGCGGCTGCGTTCTTCTTGGAACGTTTTTGTTCATATTTGCATTTCGTTACGGTTTTGTACGCCAAACTGTAAGCCTCGCCCCACGGGCCCTGATTAAATTATAAACAGGTAGACGTGGTAGCGAGGATTTAGAGCCAGGCTATAATAGGCGAGTTTTCTATATATCGAGTGTGTGCACTTTGCGAAGGATTAATAGATGATATTGCTGTTCGGCACACAGAGTTAATCAAGTTGGGCTTCGTGTGCATCGAGAACAAAAACTGATGGGACACATTTTATTTAAAAGTTTCAGATTTCACGCAGAGGGGAAAAAATCGCGCGTGATACCGTGGATTAATGTGTGTCAAATGGAGAGAGCAAATGTCCGTCATTGATTTGACGGGATGAAACCATGATCACGCTTCCCTGGTGGACAGCGAGTGGGCCGAGGCTTCAGCTTACAGACAAAAAAGTTTTATTTTTACAGAGAAAAAGTGACTTCTCTATTCTTTTGAAAATAATAAACTGCAAGCCTTGTGGCAAAATTTAAAAAGAATTATTACGATAATAAAACGCTTTAGAGCCTTGTTTGAAGTACCATATTAAGCTAAATGACATTTAAAACAAGCATAAAAACGATGATGGTGGAAGTGCCGCCTCGTTTTCGGTGGAGGTGCCGAGCGTCACGCGTCGAAGCTTCAGAAAGATACTTTCAACTACGGAAACTTAATAGCTACAATAAAGCTTTAGTCGCCATGTTGAAAATTGAGCCCCGCACTTGTTTTATAGCGTTGTCTGTTGATTTTGAGGTTTTGGATAACACTTGGGGTCCTATTCCGTAACTTTCAAATTCCCGAATCTGCTGGAATCCGATTCACGGTCGATATGGATTCACATTGCATGGAATCGGATTCCAGCAGAAGCGAGAAATTAGAAGTTATAGAATAGCGCCGCTGGAGCATCAATTAGTGATTCGCCATATTATATTTCATCTAAAGCTTTCAGAAGCTCGGAGCTTCAACTCGTTAATTTTTAAGTCCATGAAATTACGATACTCAAACAACAACCGCGAATGTCAGAAGATAATATAATGGATAAGCACACTAGATGAATCACATTTTAATATCCAGGGCTTAAGAGGTCATCAATATGTGTTAACGTGTACCTACATTTTAATTAAAGTAAAAGGATATAACCAACATTTGTTAGCGCACGACGAATGTGTTTTCCGAGGTGAGAGGTAAATCACCTGGAGGCTGCGACGTTGCCAGATTCATCCTTTCATCACGCAGACTCCAGTGAAGTTTAACGTCGCACTGTTTTACAGCCAGGCTAGTGAAGACGACGACGAGGACGATGTTGAAGAAAGGGTATAAGGATGGATGGTGAAAAGGAGGCGGTCGTGATATACTAGTACTTTTCTTCCGACTGAGGGAAACCACGATAAAGCCTCAGTCTAGGTTGAACGTCCGCGGGAATCGAGCTCTAGCCTCCGGAATGCAAGTCGAGAGAGCTACTTGCCGACGCCAACTTGCTCCAGGAACAGCCGGCATGACAGAAGATGCCTGATCTTCCTTGCGGGAACTTTCGCCTCCGCTCTGACGTCAAATCACCGTGCACAATCATGTTCGGGCTCGTCAGCGCGCTGGTTTTCCTTGTCGTCGACCGAGGTGCTTCTGATTAGCGATCGAGCTCGCTCTGGGGCAAGTCAAGTCGACGTCAGGACCAGGCAATTAGGACCGGGGTCGGGGGAGGGGGAGTTATGAACCACGTCTGTTTTCTGGATGACAGAACATCCCGAGGGAGAGATCGCCAGGATGACGACGCCGGGAACAAATTAGTGGCGTGTCGGTAATTGGGTTATTTGCAGAAATAATGAGTGATTCAGTGTGAGAATATACGGTTGTTTTTCCCTGCCGTGAAACTCGACGCCTAGTTTTATATGGACGATCACTCGACGTCGTTGATGGCGTCGGCAATAAACCGACGTCCTCGGAATGTTGGGTTAAGAAAGCACTCGGGTGGCTTTATTGCAATACTTAAAAACTTTGCTCGCATCTAAGTTACTGTTAGGTACCATTCCAATGCAATTAATTTTTTAGTACTCTGTTCCAACAGCAAAGGCGTTTCTTCCTGTCACAAAATACGGGAATTGTGAATTTCCCTCGAATTTTCTCCCGACTTTTCCTCGGCGTGAACCCCACAGCTACGGCTCATGCGTGTCAGATTTAAACTCACGAAAGTGAGTTGTTTGTTCCTCCCCCCTCCCCCCTATTGCCCCGGGGCAACTGCCCTCAGGGAAACACATCGTTCTTTGGTTACTTCGAAGTTCAACTCAAACATGCAATTCTCGAGCGGGCTGAAAAACTCGATGTGTCGCCCGCGACTTTATGTAAAGTGCACATAGCTATATCTGGGATTAAGGTTGTGAGAGTTTTAGAGGTTTTTCCAGACTACGGGGAAAAGAAGAATTTTGTGAAAATAGGCAATATCTTATGAAGATGAAGAGGAGTTTTATGTCGAAGTTTATGCAAAGCTACATGCGAGATGCAATATCTTGACAACGAGGTCAAACAACCCCGCAACTTTTCGCTTTTACTATGCCAAAGGAATTGCAAAACTTTAGACATAATTCTAGTATTAATTTGCACAACATCGTGTACGATACACGCGACAAACTTCAAAGCTTCTAATAATTGAAAGAAAATTGGTGACGGTGTCGTTTATCAGTTGTGCGGAACTTCGGCGATACAATCCAATTATATTCAGTACATTCCAGGAGCACGTACAGAACACTTTTTACTGCAAAACAACCGAACCTATATTTGAGAATAATATTATCAGATCCGTTGACATAACGAAATTATAGACTGACGTGATCCTCGGAGCTATCATCAATTATTCTTCTCGCAAACAGAAGAAAACAAATGCACATAAAAAAACCCTGTTGTGTTGTAATTTAGTTTTGTCCCAGTTCGGGATTCTATCTAGAATGTAATGCAGTGGAGCTAGTGGATTATGTCCCTTATGACTGTCGCCAGAAGTTCAGGTCGTCTAATGGCGACCGCAGAGGCAGTAATGAACCAGGTCGATTCGTGTAGAACATGATGTAGATTTATCCCCAGCTTCCGAGGACGAGAAAAACAGAGGCTTACTGGGCGGGATTATTCCTTAGTTAAACTAACAGAACTGAACTGCATTCAAGGTACACAAATTGGAGGTTGTGAAATGAACACGATCAATTGGAATTCAACGCGAATTGGGTTAAGTCGCAAATAATTCGTGTGGAAGATTAGCATATTTCAGTGTGAGAACGAGATCACATAAATAAGAATTACAAAGACAAAATGTCGTCAAGTATTTGGTAGAAACTCGGGAGTGTTATTATGTAAATTGCAAGGAGATATCGTGGAAAATACCTCACACATCTCGCAACTTAACTGTCGGAGCCACTTCCCGTCACATCAAATCCACGATGGTGGAGAACCACGCATGCCAACGTAACTTAATTACACGAGAGTTCATATGTGCGAAGTTGGCAGTAGTATATGGACCCACTCTTAGAGTCGCTGCATACTTGACATTGCAAGTTCGCATGAGATGTCATCACCATTAGCAATTGAGCTGCGACTAAAGTTCTGCCTGCTCACACGCGCAGCAATTGCGATCGGAGGTGCATCGAGCTGAAGCAAGCTTTTGTTTCGCTTCGTGACTCCTGGAGAATGCGATGTGCATTCATTAGCAATCATATTAATTAATTTTATTGACGTCTACGAACATTTGTTGTTTGGCTCAAGGCAACGGAGCTTTCAGGATAATTCAATTTATTTCGAGCGCAATTGTGAGCAAGGAAGTTATTATTTGAACCTCCTTGATTGAGACGCACTCAAGTGTGTAAAGGGTATTTAGCAGATACAAGCATAGACTTAAACATCGGTGCAAGAAATAAAATCAGAGTACTACTAATATAAGATTTTACTCGAGATTCTATGCAGACGAAATGTCATCTTCTCAAGGACTGAGAAATTAATAATGTACACGCCCAAGAAGTCGAGTATTTACTCGACAAATGAGAAGTTGCAGTGTGAGCTGCACTTCCAAGCTATTGCACATGCAATAATGCATTTACATCCAGGTCACTTACAATTCACTTGAAATTCTATTCCTAAGCTGGATTTTAATGCAACTATACATTGAATGAGAAATCCGATAAAATCGAAGTCATCAAAGTAGAACGATGATAAAAACTTGAGTGGTTTTATAAAAAGGTTTGCGAAGTAATCAAAGGCGTACAAGTAATTTCATATCCCAATTCCGGTAACGTTATTTGATGCTTTCAAAGAGAAGGCAAAAGCTAAGATTCAATTAGTTCGCTGAAACGCACTTGTTATTATAGGCATTACAGATCTATTGAATTCATCTTCCAAAGCACGCTATTCTAGGTACAGAATAAGACGAAACTTGCTACAGACATTTTGCCAAAATGATTTAACAAGAGATGATGTACGTTTCAAACACTGCAAACAAGTATATATCTAGATTTTTATAATGTTATAAGTAGGTTAAAGAATTTTGCTGACTACGAACTAGATTTCGATTAAGACCAGGAACTCCGTCTCATTTGTGCAAAGACCAACGGCGACGAAGTATTCGAGTCAATTCCGAGCTGAAAGGATGTTTAAAAATAAAAACACTCGTCTGATCATCTAGAATGAAAGTCGCCACTTTTAAGCGTCTGCAGATGTTGTCTTTTTATCTGAAACTCGGCTGCGAATAAATTTAGCTTGCGTCGGACACTGTAACCCCGGCGGTGTCCGGCCACAGACACAGACGACGTGTTGGCAGACTCGAGCGGCAGAAACGTGAGTCAGACTCGGTACTTTGACACGTTCAACGAGGCATCTTGAAATAGCTTCTAGGACTCACGCGTTTGGTAGTCAAAGGTCCTTGCGATCAAACGCACAGCATAGTTTTCACAGATTCTTTTCTCTCGAGTTCTTAACTCATGACACCCACAGACCTTCAAAAATCAGAGATAGGAAATATGTAATTTTCAATATTACAAATGGTGGCAGTTGTAGGACTGTTTTAATTTAAAAAATAAGGCTCATTAATTATATGAAATTTATTGTAAGACTGATCTAAAACTAAAGATAGACCAACTAATACCAAAATAAACTATTTGCAATATTTGTTTACGATTTCACAAATGGTGGCAGAGGTTGGACAGACGATATTATTTCACAGACAGATGAGAGTATAGTAAAGTAGAAATCTAATCTTCAAACGTTAATGCTCATTTTTAATACTAAATTAATATTGGTAAATTATTGAAGGATTTTATTATTAATATTACAAATGGTGACAGGAATGGGATAACTGAAAATCGAATGTCAATTCCTATCGAAAGTGAGTAGTTTGGCGATGTAAAGAAGGTTACACGTAGAGTGAACCAACAGGAGTTAGACGCTGTACATTTCGAATGGAACTATCCGAGCATATGTTTCCATCTCGGAACTAGAGTGGTGCGAGGTAACACCGCAAGTAGAGCTACAGCAATACCAATCACAGACAACGACAGTTGACGATCAAACTAATATCTGATAGATAGTAATATTATTATTTGCTTGTAAAACAATATTCTAATATACCTCAACATGTTCCACTTATTTTAATTAAAAGTAAGGACATAGCTCTCGCTCTAGACTTTTCATTCTATAAACTTTGGCTAGACGCTACTTCAGGAAGAATCTTTCAATGGGTCAAATTTAGACGTGAATTTATATATTCGTTATTTTTAAATGTCTGGAGTTGAGATATTTATAAATGAGTCTCGAGATAACTCTAAGTATAAACAACGTTAGAATCATTTCATCCTGGTTCGCGATCGGGATAAATCAACGCCAATGCACTAGTACTTCTCTGTAGCGTGAATTATCACTTATAGATCGGATCGTTGCAGTTATTACACCTTGAAGCGCGACATGCTGGGAGAAAAAGAACAGTAGCTAGGTGATACATCGAGTCAGACGTGTACTAGCAATATTGTTTGCAATTTCACAATTTTTATATATTTTATACATTGTACACTATTTGTATACATTTATTGAACGTCTCAAGCTTAATATCAAATTTTGGTTAGTACGGTTTTAGACTGCCGAAGTTACCGCATAACATAATAAATTTTATTAGTGTCCAATTTAAAAAAAAACGTCATGCAACATATTTTCGTGATTATGAGCAGGAATCGCTATACATTTTTGTGTAATTCTCAAATTTTACAACTTTAGAAATAAGCTTAGTTGTCGAGTCGTGTACGAAAATTAGGTTATAAAAACTGTAAAGAATGATATTAGTTCCAGGAAACTGAATCAAGTGGGCGACAATCATACGAATGAGAACATCCACTATTTTTACGCTCTTTTATGACGTGTTTTTGCGTGTAATTTCGCGTCGACAATGACATGTGTACGCGAGGGATTGATCGCTCAATGATGCTAATTAGACGGTTGTCAGTGACGAGTCCGTGGGCACTGACCGCCCGAAGACAAATGTCACTGCGTTTGCCAATTATTAGCGGACAAGAGGGACGCTTTCCCACGGCTATTCACGCAATTAGAGCGAAACACACCACCGCACTGCACGCGACACGGGCAAAACACACACATAATGGCCGGGAATGACAAGACTTTGCGCCAAGAGTAAAGGTTTCACGAACAATTTTTTTTGAAAGCGTGTAAAATTGTCTTTGTTGATTTTAAAATTAATTTATAATGTCATATTATTTTAAGAGTCATTTTCAATCCTCTGTTCAATTAAAGTTCAACCAATCTAATTCATAGATTTACCACTACGTACTGTTAAACCTAACAACTGATTAAAAAACAGCTCTTAATTAAGAAATATCACGAGCATTCACGCCTTAATACTTTTTTTGTTTATTTAAATAGAGTTCTTACAGGGTACTGAGAGCCGATTTTCTAATGTTCTATTAATTTAAACTCATGGTCTACATTGCGATGCCAACAACCAATGACATTCCAATAATGATCACTATGTATCTGTTAAACCAAAGGTTAAACACATTGAAAAACCTATCCCAAAAGTTAGATAAAAATACAGAGGTGACCAATAGTTTTCTTACAGTCAAGTTATTATCAGAAAGTTTAATGTTTTCAAACTGAGTCTGCAGAAGACACAAGTTCGACAAGGAGGTCGGAAAATTTAACAATTTTATACATTTATTGCCGGCACAATTTAATCCAGAAGGTATTCAAAGTTTGCGTGAAACACGGTTTATCACATGGCAATTCTGACAAAAAAACAGTCGTCCATTTTAATACAATTATATGGTTCCTAATAAAAAGTTTCCTCTGCGAGTGTAGTAAAACGTGAGGGCACGATCCCACGTCAGCGTATCCTACACGATTAATTAGAATGATGGAAAGACGACGTGAAGAAGAAAAATCGACGTCGCATTTATCACAAGTCTCGTGGAGGTCGGGATTGGAAGCGACGCTGCAAAAGACCAAAGTTCCGACTCAAAAACAACGGTAAACCAACACTCGGAGTAAATTACACAAAACGTTTCCAAGCATCACACTCGTAATAATAACACGAAATTACATTTGAATTAATGACTGTTTCACCTTCGCAAGTTATATATTTACTCGGATTAAGTAATTAAATTTTAATTTGCAGTTCGTCATAACTGTGTTTATCAGGAATACGGCATGCAGGTGGTGTAAACAGCTGTCTCTGTGTACACTACTCCTTGTTGACAGCTGTGTATGTGCCGACAAGAATGCGCTAATTACCCACTTAAAGTGCGAACTAAGCGAGTGGCAACCTGGCATCAATTGCTTAGCAAACATCCCAGCATAGAGGAATGCGAATTGAGTTGAACTGCCAAAGGGGACACACTGATTTGAGTAAACAGTCTTAGATCAAATGGATATATTCATTCAATCACGCTCCGAATGTCTTATTTGACTTACAAATATTATTTTATACGGGATCTATCTTCATGACAATGTTTACCTATAACGTGCAGATTTTCCTCCAGTAAATCTCTGTGGCCTGGCAAGTAATGTCGTTCACAGAATTTGAAGATTTTATGCGTCATTACACATGATGAGCATTTCATAAAAGCATATTCTACGATCAAAAACTTTTTTATATAAATAGGTATAACTTTGTTATAATTTATTCACTGTAGAGGCCAATAGCTGGATATGAAGGGAAAGATAATGCTTTATATATTTATGAGGCGATGTAATTTATTCCTAACATTTCATCGGAGTTGTGTTGTTAATAAAAAAATACGTGGAGGATCGTATATTCCTTGCTTGCGTGGAAGCAGAAAATAATAACCCGACGGTAAAATTCCCCTTGATTGCCTTTCCGGCAACACGAATATTGTCAGAGCGTCCGCGTTAACTGATATTCGATTCTAGAGATATTCTCGTGCCTCGACTTGAAGACAATTTAATTGCGCAGTTCAAGGAGAGTAACGAGAATTACTTTAGCAAAACAGCAGCAAACGTAAACCTGCAGAAAGTGACACTGAAATCGCGTGAGCACGCTTGAAAATGATCCTTCGCTCGGATTCAAAGATCAAGTCACTCAAAACAAAACCACATAAAAAAAAAATCTGTTTGACTAATCACACGCCAGCTTGGTTTCGCCTAAATCTGTCACGCTTAACTTATAATTGTCAAAGTGACGACCATTTTTTTTCTCCGATGAAAATATAAAACAGGCGCCACGGAGAGATTTTTCACCCACAAAAAAAATGGAGAGCGAGCTATTATTCATCCGCATCTCTGATCCATATTGAATGTAGAAAAATTGCCTCGACAAAATTATGAGCGATGTTCGCGTCTTAATAAACGTGGCAAATTTCGTCGCGTGCGATCCCGACGAAGATGACTCTGCGGTTTTACTGACAGAAACCTCCAACACATGAACATGGGAAATGACGAATAGTAATATTACACCTCCTCGTCTTTCTTGTTGCATTAGAAGTAAGAAGCGAAAGAGAAATATGCGACACTCGGATAATGAATAATTCATCCTCGAGAACACATCGCGAGGGCGTCGCGACGCTAGGATCGTCATCGGCTGTAATCGGAGGACACATCTCGAGCAAAACTCCCTGAAGGACGACTTCGTTCAATTCAACTCAGTCATACACCGTCGCGACGGCGGGAACTTACTTTTCACGACTAAATCCACCCTTTTGTTTCCATTAGACATTCAAAGTACTTCTGTGGGGGGTGACGTTTCTAGTGGATAGCAAATAGACTCGTTCCAAGACGTGCAGACGTTGAATATCTCCTTGAAAATAAGGCTCTGTCATCAAATTAGATCGAAGTTCGCATCATTATGTAAAGAAACACGAAGAATTCAATTTATAGGTCTCGAGGAGTCAACCAATCAATATTCATGGAGTAGTTTTATCGGTAATCAATAGGCTTGACTGACAATAGAGTCAGAATGTCATTTCGAAGATCATTTGCATGAATCCAAGACACGATGACCAACTTTGTCACATACACACAGTGATCGGAATGTTCAATTAATGTTGTGAATCGTGGATTCTATGGCGGGCCGGCAGTGTTGATTGAATACTGATGTCGCAAGTTGGCTCAGCCTAGTTACAAGTCCCATCATCCCCGAGCGAAGTTCCGAGCAACTATGATAGCCTCGGAAGTTCGCGCCCAGCTTCCTTGCACCAAGTTCGCCTCGATGTGTGTAGTTTTGTTTGTAACTTGTTTCATTACCAGATGCCATTCTCGACACCCGGCGACGCCGGCGCCACGACGTCACAACTTGTAATTAAAACAAGAGACGGACAGTCCAGAAAGTAATTTCATTTGAGTCATCACGAGGAAAGAAACTTTTCTTCCAGATAGTCCATGAAAGTTTCGACTTTCAAGTAAAAAGATTCTTTTCCTATCCTCTCACCCGAGCCTGTGGACGTCTTTTACTTTCTCTACCCTTAAAAACTTCTGGAAGATATATAAGAAGCTCGAAGTGGCTGTGAAATAAGTCTGCTTTTCCACATCAGCTCCCTCAATTATTCAGCCTGTTTAACTTTTGAGTTTAAGACATCGCATTCGAGCACTTTTCCTATATCTGCACAGATTCCCAGCATCCCCAAGGAGTTTGCCACTGTTATTAAGAAAATTGCCATCGATCCATTCATCATTAAATATTATCAAGATCAAAAAAACTCATCTCAATTTTTATTAGTAGATTACAAGTCAATTTATTGCGCAAAGCTCGCCATATGAAGTCACTCGCTTGACGATCTCTAGGCTTAAACTAAGAGCAACGTTTTGAAACTTTGCGATATCTCTCATCAAGTAGAGCCTTGAGGGCCATTTGCGCAGCATCTCGACAGATTCAGTAAGTGGGATGGTTCTGTATTGACTAGATGTCAAGTTTACATTGAACAGACGTTTACTTAGCTTTTTCCCGATATGCAATCGTTGGGAAAATACGAGCTGATTGTTCTCAATTAACGTTATGGAGCTATATGCCCTATTTTACAAATCAACAAGGGAATTGTCTTAATGTTTAAGAAATATAAGTTCAATAAGAAATATAGGTCAATTCATAAATCGGATCGATAAGATTTTATTTCAGGGACCTGAGATCCATAGCGAATCTCTAATAAATACAAAATTATAGAGAACTCAAATGTTTGGCACGATGCGATGTTTTCTTCGGTGGCGCTGTTTCAAGCTGGGGCCCTGAAAAGGGTTGGTGGCACCGTATAGATTTTCAGCCTCGGAATGGTTTGGATGATCAAAGTACAATACTTGTTATTTTTACTTTTGGGAAAATTAGTACACTTGGCAAAACAAAAATTATCGTTGACCAAATTTGAATGACTGCTGGTCATGTCCCACAACCAATCAAAGCTTGTTATTATCATTGAAATGTGAGGTCACCTACTAGAGTGAGACAATGAGATCGCTTAGACTGACTTCTGATGGTGCGATCTTACATTTATCAGCCTATCAGATTTATTGAACGTTCAATTTTTGTTTGGCCAAGTGTACCTTGATAACAGTGCCATACTTCGCTCTCTTACAAAAAAAATAGTCGCTATTTGAAATAACATTTTAAAATAATTTATGACTCAGGAATATACACTAATGGAAGACTTCCGCAAAACGTACCTCCAATTTATATTAATAATAGAAATTGCTGAGATCTCAATTTTCCCGCAAGGAAACTGATACAACCTGATCAGAGGTCACAGATAGGGAACGACTTCTGGCAGTGCAGTAATTTCGTCCGCCGCCGAACGTGCATGTATCTGGATCGGCGCGCGTGCTAAAACGCTGACGTGTGACGCCGGCGCCGAGGGGGCGTCGCGACGGCGGACACGTACGCCACCCCCTCCCCCCCACCGACGTCGGGACGTGTTACTCAAGTCATTAGGCGTCGCGGCGGACGAGTGCATGTATCGAGTCCGGAGAGAATAATCACAAGTTTGCTCGTTTGTCGACACTTGGGACAACAATAGAGCAGTCAACGCCGTCACTAATGCTGACATGTGTGGCCATCTAATGAGCTGTAATCATGTTCAATCATGATCAAAGGGAAATCAAACCTAAGATATATACTAAGTAAGTATATATTTTAGTTATTTTCCGGCACGTATAATCGATTTGCTTTTTAGTTTCTCAAGTGGTACATGGTAATTTACAGCTATGATATTTACATGCCTCAAAAACAAAGCATGGGAATTACCTTTGGGCTGATTATAATTGTTTAAATAGCGAAACATTCGGCATTGTTTTCCTCTATTCTCAGAACTCGGCTTATGCCATGGCTGTGATGCCACTCGAGTACATTGCGAATGTATTGGCTGAAAGCTTTGCCTGTTCAGTCATAGGCAAACGCCAATAGTACGATGCTGTTCTAACCGACCGACATACGAACACGATCGCACTCTGGTGGATATTGTGGTACTAAACAATGACGGACGTTTAAAGCCCCAGGATAAACTAAATAAAAAGTACGTTTTTCATAGTTTAATTTTAGTTCTAATACACATTCATATTCATAATGCGATGAAATTATATTTTATATGATCTATTTTAAATGAAATCCCTAACCGACCGCCATCTTCCTACACAGGTGGCTCCATCTGGATGGCTTACACGAGCGAATAAGCAGCTTATGCCCGCTGGTCATCACATCGCCAATGGGCTTATCAAGCCGGCCGTGGAATAAGCCCCCTATGTTCGGATCCTCACAGATCATCCACCTCCACGTGGCCGTGGGACATAATTCACGGCGACTTGGCTTCAACCCGGTGACGTCCATCTTGCAACTACAGGCTAACGCTTCACAACATCTTTTGTACCCAAGAACATGGCGTGTCTTCCCCGTTAACGGCGTCCATAAATCGTCGTCGCCTCCCACCCTTCCTCCTCCTCATTGTTGTAGCGACGCCCGCCATGCGTCAAGACGCCATTCATTGTTGGAGTCACGTGACTCGCGGGATTACCCGGTGGATCGGTCGGTAGCACAATGGCGGGCAATGCGACGGTGTTTAAATAATTAGAATGCAATGTGGGGGACCTGTTGTTCTGGAAATGCGAAGAAACGTTGACGTACAGTAGGTACCTACTGTACTCGTTGAAAACAATGAATGGCAATTCTATGGACCAATTCCCGAGGGTTTCACAACACATTTTACGTTCACAATTCTATTTTGCATTATACAGTACATTCATAATTCCAGCCCAACGTACCTTCAAGTAATATTTATGCAAATCCATTAACATATTGCCTAGATAGTTTATAAATAAATTATTAATCCATAAGCAGTCTAGGAGCAACTTCCTCTATACTACTTAGAAGGAGCAATATTTTTTTCTGTGTTTTATACCCTAAGTCTAGATACTGGGAAGATTTTCTACTAGGACACGGTTGCGTCCTACCCACCGTACATCCTTACTCTTGCTTATCATCGTCTCCCAATCATGACACATCATCCGTCGTCATTTGCCAAGCTGCAGGACAGAAGAGTGTGACGTGACAATACAAGGCAATCTGCTGCATTAGATTTCAAAACGAAATATACGAAAATAAGGTTATACCATCTTTGAATACTTTAACGTGATACTGAATTACATATCTGTTTACAAAACATGCTATATCAATGCAGGTTTATATCCCATATCCATGAGTTTTTATATTTATAACTCCGACCAATAACCAACAATAAATATTATATCGTCAAGAAATCGTCCATATCCAGTATAAAACAGATTCATATCATCCTCGCAAATATAAAAATATGAGATCATACAAGTAAATTATATATAGATATAATATCGATTACTCGCTTCACTGATCACTCATGAAGAAAATCGGCAGATCTTACGTGACTTCTTTTTATCCATTAAAATCTTGGATCAATTCTTTATTTTTACAATTATCGCCACTCCGTCTTTCTAATCCAGTCGCAATCTTATAGATTCAATTAGAGTCATCAACTTTTCCAGACACCAAAGAGCGATAGTCCATTTTTAATTGAAATTATATTCATCGACATCCTACGCTAACCGTCGATCGCAACATTCGATAATCGCAAACCTACGAGTAATTTTAAAACTGATCGGAAAATCAGTTGGAAATAAGACCAAGTTCTTTGAACAACTTTGATATTTAATATGAGATTAATTCAAATATGACTGATCAAAATTTTTTATTCGAAACATCTGGTGTGCATGTAAAACGCTTCAGGCAACCTAATAATATAAAATTGCACCATACAAGAAAAATCAAACTGTAGATGCAATTTTCTGAATCTAATCTCGTCGCTGTTCCGAATGTTAATCTCTATAATGTTCGTCTCCGAGCTATGATCGTCGATATCGGCGCCGATGTCGGCGTCGTCGGCGTCGTTAGCGTCGCGCATGACAAGTGGCTCAGATCAAACGTGAAGATGCCAACACGTAGATACTAGCTTTAATGCGCGAAGGATACTTTTTTTCTTAAAGAGGAGCTACATTTTCAATATGAAGCTGGAGATACGACGACTTAGAAACGCGATTTCAGAAGATGTTATGTAAAAGGTGTACTCATGACGCCGGAGTAAATTGAATACGTAATGATGTATGTTTGAATGTCTCGCTGCGGTTCTGTAAATGTCACTAAGATTCACTTTGAGTCTAATTCTGATTCCAAAGGAAATTCTATCTCGCACTCAGCTTCTGATACCTACGTGATATAATTTAACACTTTCAGTGGCAAACCTGCATGCAGTGACATTAATAGGAAGTGTTAACCACATTAGCCACAGGTTCTAGGAAAAAATCTCTCGGAAAAACAAGTCTGGAAGAGACAAATTTGTTTAACGTATTTTTAGCTGTTTTCCCATGAAATTATACCTTGGCTAAGTCCAGGCAGGAAGATTCTTCCGTTCATTTGTGGCCAAAAGTGTCCTGATGTCATTTTACTTATATTTGGGAGATCTCAACATACCTAAACTATTTCAACAATGTGCAACACAGATCCTTACCTGAAATCTAACTGCATTAAAGTTTTAGAAAGCAGAGCCGTAGGTTAAATTTTTTCAAAACATTTTTTTTAAATAATAATTATAATAGTGGTGCAGACATTCTGTTTTATTTTTTTAAATATTAAATTTACCACCTTCCTGGCAAAATCTCAGGTACTGACAGCTAATTGGTGTGTCCACGCATCTAAAACTGCATGGGTGATAATTCGCAGGACGTCATGACACCATGTGTATTTACGTCCTCGAGCGTCTGCGTCCTAACGCTTTTACGCCCTACCGCGTTTATACGCCCTACCGACGCAGCCATGTAACTAAGAAATATTAGACAAATACGTTTTAACATTGAAGGTCCAACTTGTTAGAAGATACTTATAACAATTTATATTGCGCGGTACAAAAAAACTTTATTTCGCTCGGTTTTATAAAAATGTCCCCAATCCCTAGAGGTCCTTCGGGCATGATTCGCTTCGTACACATGCATGTAGCAGTGCAGCTGTGACTCCGCGACCAAACTCCGTCCGCAACGCTCATGTATGATAATTGAGAGAATCAACTCGAATATGGAACTGTCGAGAATCCCGAAATTGCCATTCGAGATAAACCCTGTAATGATCCCACCAAGTGTAAACGGCTGACCATAGTGAAGTCAGTCAGTCAATCCTCTCGCATCATATGAAGCAGAGTGTGGGTGGGGGAAGGATTACGGAGAGATGACGGAAAATTAGCTGCCCTTGTAATGACTATATCTATAGACGCTTGGCTCGCTGCTCGGAGAAGTTATTTGCAGTTTAGGGAAATCGTTCATGTGTATTATTGTACACTTTCAAGCATAAAATTAGGAGAATGGGAAATGTGGCCAGTGTTGTTTTAACAACTAAATATTCAGACCGTCTGTCTCCATGAAAGAATATTATTTCGAGCTGTTTGATTTCAGAAAAGAAGTCGGAAGTTCAGTTGAAATATGAATCGTCGAGCTTTTTCTCTAATATGAAGGATAAAACGTATGAATTCGTACTTAATGTATAAGACCTTTTAGCGGCGTTTACTTAAACGAGGAAAACTGGTTTTATTATGTTAATATGAAAAACGCTCTCCGCTTTCCGCATTTATGCCGCTAAAATTCTTATTTTTAGTATTTTTCCAAATTATGTGAAATCCGTGCCTCTTAGCGGTTCTCACATAAGCGTGGAAAACGGAGAGCGTTTTTTTATAGGTTAATATAAAAACCGCGCTTTTATGAAACTCGCTTAAGTTCTGATTTTCAGGTTTTTAAAATTCAATATTAATATAAAAAACGGTGATGACACAAAATTAGAGGCAAAGGTGTTGGTGAAGTTGGACAGATCAGATTAGTAGCGGGAATATATTTTTAGACAATTAATTTTTGGAATCTGGCTATTCCCATGAGCATGCTCGTAAATATGCCAAGCCGATTATTTTCCATGAGGATTATTTAAAAACTGTGTGTAAAACTGCGGTATTGACATAGATTTTGTCGAATCAACCCCATCTCTTTAGAATGTGAACGGTGAATAACAAGCAATTATCTGAAACATGTTTCCGTTTTGAAATCGTCGAGTCGTACGGAGCTGAATAATTGCAATGCAAGTGCACTGAGAAGAAGCGACATCCTATCAACAGCATAGAAATAATTTCCAAAGCTTCTGATTCGCGACTGCATTCGCTCGTCGACGAGTGAATTCATCTGCAGAACCGAGAAATATGAAGCTAGTCGTAGCAACCACAGCACAGCTGGATGCAATGCGACATCAGTGCTGATGGAAAGCGTATTATCACCTCTTATCTCACTGCACCAGGCGCACATTATGCAACATGCAGTACAACTGTGGCCGTACAAGCAGCAACATCCCACAAGTTACTACCTGAATGCGAAGATAACTCAGATACGAAACGTAATTACTGCATTGCCTCCGTTCTTAGATAAGCGAGATATTTAGGTAATTAATAGATTTAGGATATAATTTAGATATTTGTCAAGACTTTCTAATGGCTTCGATTTCGAAAATATTACTCGATTCTCTTTTTATACTTTCAACAAAACATGTAGGAAATCATCCTGATATTTATGATTAATATTCATGAGGATTATTTAAAAACTGCGTGTAAAATTATTATTATACTTTAAATTTTAATCACCCAAAAAATAACGGTCCTGTCCAGACCATTTAAATTTGAAAAGCATCAGAATAAGGGTTAAAAAAAAGAGAGAAATCCTAAACCTCAAGCTTTCTTTTTCGAACTCTTTTTTTCTCAATAATTAGTAAAATACTTAGTTCATGGCTAAGACAGTATAAAGACCGTTGACACACATCTTGGTAAACCACAATTGTGATGTCCTACCACGCTCGAATCCGGGACATCTGCATGCGTCTGTTAGTCACGTGCTCATGATTCGCACGTCACTAATCAACGCGACTTCTCTGCTAAAAGCCGTGATGGAGATGTTGAAACCTCATCATCTTCATCAATGAATGTTGCGCTCCAGGCTCGTGATCGAGTGAATGTCAGATGACCGCGACCAATCAGCGGATCTCGCAGGATATTTGCGTAAGGTAGGACACACCGTCGCCCACGTCTCTAGACGGCGAGGTCTTTACGATGCGCCGTCTCCGTCGCTTCCGGTCGTCTAGATCGCGGCGAATCGCACTTCGAATCTATGCCGAGGCTAACACTTCGTCGGACGAACGCGCCAAGACAAATATTGTAAAGAAATATTGTTTACAAGATCGATTTTTCTTCACGTCAAAAGGTGTGCTTCCTAGAAAAAAATGTTACCTGACGTTTCTCTGGCAAATATATTTCAATGTTGCTGCTCTTAGTCTTCATGAAATGGGGCGATGAAACGATTGAATTGATCTCTTGAATAATTAATGCCTTCCACATCCAAACATCTAAATATATCCAGGTAAATGCCTGGAGCAGATCTGTTGCCACTAAACACAAAACCAAGACTCCTGCTATATGCCGCGCACATTTCGTTTCTACGTACTATAAACCAGAAAGGTATACTACCTATGTGGTAAGCAAATGAATATTCATGCTTGGCGCATTGCTTCAAGTTAGCCGATTGTTTGAATTAGTAAATTTGTCAAATGAATGTCTTGCTGAAAAATCTTTGCAGACGGTCGGTATACATTAAACTAGGAAAACGCTCAGTGTAACGCGTTGATGAGCGAGCACTGGTATACGTACGTGTAAATTCTTCAACAGGTATTCCGTACCAAACGCACAGAAACATATATACATCCACATTGAATAGGTCATTTAAGAAAGTCAGTGCGCATGATTAAAAAACTGACAGGTCCACAGCCGTCTAGTGTGTAGTGTCTATTTGGTGTGTATGTTAAAAATGAACGTGTTTTCGAGAATGCTGTGGGTGGAGTGACGTCACGACACCAAAAATAGGGATCTGCGCATGCGTTAACAACTTCTGTGCCACAAAAGTTCTGCACATGTGCAGAGTCACTTTTTCATCTCAAAAGTGACACTGCGCACGAGCAGAACCACTGTGGCACAGAAGTTGTTCAAGAAATTGCACCGTGTAAATGGGGCTTTAAATGGCCTATTGAAATATTGAAATATTGAAACTTTAGAACAGCAATCTATACACTTTGTTTCCTACATAAAGCAAATCAGATCCATTTGGCAGTGGAAACATTCATTTGATATGTCATTTCTGACAGTTATCAAAAATGTCAATAAGTGCATTGTGTTCTTGACTGATTGGGCTGAAAATTTGTAAAATAAGAGATAATGTTGGTCTTAATGATCATGCAAAATATGAGTTTAATCAGATTTACAGAAGACTATTTGTTTGGTCAAACGGTCGTGTATAGCTACAGGCAATTACAAATTAAGCATACAAATGTCAGTAAAATGTATATTACTCTTAAAGTTCATTAAAGGTTTGTCAAAATACACTTATAATGCTGGTGCCAATGGCATTGCAAAATTTGGTGATGATCGGTCAACCAATTCCAGTTTTATTGGCACACAGAGTTGACGTTTCTTTCATATTGCCAAGCCAAGTACTTACTACTAACTACAAATCAAGTTTCCGATGAAATTAATGGATCGATTTTGCTGAAAATCATTAGGTTTCTGCAGTGGATAGTAATGAATCTTTTGTGAAAAAAATTGGCCAGATCCATGACTTCGTTTAAAATGTAATGCGAAATACACAGACAGACAGATAAAAAAAAAACAGAGATTCGAGCCATAAGTTTCAAGTGGAGTCGCTCGCTACGCTCGCTTGATGAATGCCCTAAGCCCGATTATTTAAAAATATATCATTATATTTTTTTTTCGTTATTTGTAGTATATAACGTTCGTAATTGGTAGATTTCTTGCACACCATTAGAAATTAACACCGCTTGATGGCAAATGGGGAAATAATTGCTGGAAATAAATGAAATATTTCCCAGTTTTACAGCTCGTATAGCGCTGAAAAATGTAAATTAATCCTCCTTTTAGGTCTCAATCCTTTTATACGTGGAGGCGCTTGGCAGACTTTTTACCAAGTTTGTGTATGTGAGTTACACCTTAACGTATGTATTTTCAACGTATTCCAGAACAGAAAGGTAAACGATTTGGTTCACAAATGAACACGGACGTTATTTCCTGCATTCTAATTGGACTCCCGTGCAATCTCCACCCTTCAGACCCTATACCACCAGAGCCACTTTCGTAAAATCAAATGAAACCTCTTCAACAATGGCAGTGAAACGTGAATAAACTCAGCATTCGGCCATGTTGTTGCTATGGGGGTAGCATTTGCAAAGCACACAATGAAAAGAAACGCAATCAAGCTAATTCGAGCTGCCCGCAATGAAACCCTCCACTATTCACAGCCAGGTTCGGTGAATAACTGCAAGTAGAAGCTTTCTTCGACACAAAGACTTCTCATTAGAAACTAATCGAAGGCAAATTGATTTGTTTATTGAGAGGAAAGAAATGCCTAGACAAAGGTGTTTAAACAGTTCTGACATTTAAGTAAAAGATTTAATTACAGAGAACGTATTTTCCTGTCTTTTTCAGGTTGACAGGGACTTTTTGATAAAAAGAGATATCAGATTTTGTGGAGAATTCTATAAAACTATGTCGTTTATTACATTTCCCTGAAAGAAAATACAATGTAGACTTTTAGAGACTATTCTAAAATATAGATACTTTCATTATTTTTATTGTTTACTCTTATTTGAGTGTTATATACTACTCATTTGAAAGCTTATGGGCGAACGAATGAATGCAATTTTTTCATACGAAACAGAGATCTACGGAACTGGATATTATTTCTTAAAAAAAAACACTGAAATAGGCACCAGATTTATGGACGTAGAATTACCCTGAACAAGTATCAAAGTAGTACCCAACTTGTCCTCATCACGGCGTTCGCACACAGAATATCTAAAGGTCGACACAGATTTGAGTGCATTGTTAAGAGTTAAGTGAATCTCGACGACAAGGGTACTTGTCTCGGATAATGAGCCCTGGAGTTATGGTGAGACACCGGGAAGACGCTGAGGGCGAGAGACGCTACACCGGGATAAATGTAGCCATCCCAGGGCGACGTGACGAAGTAATGGCGGTTAGTTGCTGCGTAAGAGGCGCTATTGAGTTAATAAGCTATGGGAGGATGATCGACAGTGCCAGGGCAGAGGTACAAAGACGTGGGAGAGATTTAGACAATGAAACAAAGTTAAAGAGTTCGGCAGAACAACGCGCGAAAGATGCGCGGCAATTTGTTTCAAGTAGAGCGAGTTTGTTTTATAGACAAATAATTTTAGGAACAATTTCTTTGAAGAAATTTTTCTCAGTAAAAAGTCAATAAGTTCTTGAATGATTTGCCTGAAAATTGTCAAACCCCCTATAATGCTGGTCATTAAACCATGCGAAATTTGAACTTCGTCGGTCTAAACGGTTACATTTTTAATTTTCAACCAATCAGCGGATCTTCAAAAACTATACTATGACCACTTGTATGACATGTGTGCAAAATTTAAAATCGATTGGTTAGACCGTGTGACCTGGGCAGTGCAGGCGAAAACAAAAACAGACAAACAGAGAAAGTGCCATGAGAGTACCGTGGTAACGCTCGCTTAATATGAGATGAAATTCCCACAGAAATATATCACAGATGAACGACGACATCAACGAAAATCATAAACATCAATACGAGCTTTGAAGTTGCAATGTTCTACGAGCTCTTACATGTAATGAAATAGAGGAATTTCAAGACATGTTGTTTCATAATACGAGATCCGAAGCAATTCAGTGAACGTATCTTGTTAGTGAATCTTGAATTCTATTCCAAGTGACGATAATTCCGCATAAAACAAGAATTACCTACGAAGAGATAGCACACATTAAAGACAGGCGTAAAGAAAATGAAAGACTATAATCATCACCAGAAGAGAGCTTTTGAGCCTTGAATCCTTCCGAAGAGAGGATCAAACACGGTGAACAACATCCTTTTCCCGTTGTCTAAGATTATCCGTGGATCCATCCATTTAGCGAAGACACAAAGCGACGGGGAACTTGAGCAACACGCAGGTTATCTACATGCAAATATAAGTCGTGTGTTTCGCAAGACAATCTACAAGCCTTGTCAATGTTAATGTTTACAATGGATTTAACGCCGAGCGAACTTCCGAAAACCAACCCCTCTCTTCCCTCAGACAGCTAATGAAGGTTTACGTTTGGAATAAAATCTTTGATACTCGCGGACACATGGGTTGATGTGTGTGATGAAACCTGCCAACGTGAATGCTTGATCAAATGGAAATGCCAACCGAGGAACGGGGATTCGCAACACGAATGTAACATGTCGTGGAGAGAAATTGTTGCAATTGACCAATTTAAAAAACATACTGTAATATGCCCCAAAGCCTCAGGGATAAACGCGGAGGAGAATCGAATATGCGAGAGGCAAATATGCTAGTAGCAAATATGCGAGAGGAACACATAGATATTGTAATGTTTGCAATATAAGACTAAAAAGACGTCTTTAAAAATGGTAAGTAAACTCTTTAAATATATATACGACCCCTGGATAATTCCTCAAAGGATAAAGGATACGTATAAAGGTTATCTAAAACTAGTCAACGTAGGAATGAGGAATTTCTGGATTCACTACATACTTTATCATCAACTTTTCTTTCTTTCTTTTGATTTAATTCTTTCTTCGCTTATTCATGAGCTTTGTAATAATGGTGTGAATTCAATGCACTAAAAAAACATGACAAATGATACATCCATAGCATCTGGCATCTTCAAATATAAGAGTTTTAAATGTTCTATAGTGGATTATGTACAACTTTGCTCACGCCAAATTTATATCAGACATTCAGAAGTGCATTATTATTCTGCACAAGTTTACAAGCCAAAGTTTAACAAGGTGTAAAACCAATAAAATAACCACCTACTGTCGCAGCGAGCAAGCGATTCATTTTGTAGTTCATGTCATAGCTGCTCTTCCCTAACTGAAAAAGGTGAACATTTATGAGCCGTAAATTGGTATAAACGCCATACAGTGTACAACACAATATACAGACGGTAATTTAATAACACTGGACTACGTGCGAAGAAGGAAACAACCGACGGCGACGCTGCAAGACGTCGAGACGCTTCCCGCCCACTAAACATGAACGCCATGAAAACATATGAACTGAAAACTGTAGTAGAGATTTTATGCACCGATGCGTTTATGCCGTAAGAAAGATGTGAACTGCGAAATCCTGAGCGACCAATTCATTGCATGCAGATAGGAGATAAAAGAATACGTACGAGAATCTTTTGCCGTCCTGATCTCAAAATTATTCGAGCATTCAACAGATACATAATGTTGGCATGTTGGCAAATGTTGGCAACATTTCTACGAAGGTGTGTGGGCTTATCTGTATGTTTCTTAATTACACAATTATTTTATTGTAGGTTGTACCAATAATCATAAGCTTGAAAATAAAAGATTTCATACAGATAGAGGCAAACAAATGCACACAAAAATAATCAAACAGAGTAGGCTTGGAATGAAGTTTATGCACTGCAGGTATCAGTAAGTCATAGTTTATCACTAGATGATTCCATCGTAATCGTTTTAAAATCTCTAGCGATTTCAGGAATGCTATTGAAATTGTAGGCTATACCTACTTGGATACACATGGAATTTTTCAATTGTTGGTTAATTGTATGATTGGAATGTAAAATATCTGATGATAATAAAAATAAAGCGAAATCTCAAATGCGACGAGACAAAACTTGCATTTCCAGTAAAGCGAGTCCAATTAATATTTTACTAATTATCATCAGTAATTAGAAATGTAAGTAGAATTGTTTTACTGGCAGTATCGATTTGTGAAGTTAAAACTAACACGCAATTATATGATTCATCATTTATTATCACATTATTTTCTTAATCACGAAACGATAACCAGAAACGGATAACGCACGGATTTTATAAGTTAAAATCTACCAACAATAAATCACCGAAAAAAATAATTTCTTTGAAAAATACTTGACCTCTCTCATGTATCAAAAAGAAAGCCGGGAAAACGAGGCAAACTGTCAGCGTCTCCACCGACGTACTTTTACTACGGACATGAAAAGCAGGAGCGGGGTCAACTCCAGACGTCTGTCTTGCATGCTAAAGAGCCCCTGCTAATGTGGGTTAACGCAATAAAACGGGATTTGATGTCTTTTAAGCAAATCCGAGAGCCCGTGATATACGAGCCTCCCTCGTTCCAGGCTTACGTCCCGTTCTTCCTGCTCGCGACGATGATGAGAGAAGGAAACGCAGGGAAAACATCCGGGAGGTGACAAATACATGGTGAAAAAATTGTAATAATATTTCTGTACGTGTAATGCATCATCGTAAAAGAAAACGTTACATGTTACACGATAAAACGAAATTTAGATTTCTGATATGATTTTGGGAGTTTGGGGGATGAATGATTTTTTCAATGTGATTTTTAGAAAACTTTTTGGTATTTATAAAAACACGTATTATTTTACTAGGAAAAATCTCAGAGAAACGGGTTGATGGGCGAGCACCTCAAACCGAAATTCCGTATAAAACATACATCGATATTGAATTGAAATGTGATCCACTCATTCAACTATCAACATAAGCATTATCTGATTTGCATTGAAACTAAGATTGAAACTCAGAATAGCCATCTCAAGTTGCATTGTTTTTAGGCTGAAATACGAGAAAAAGTTAGAGTGTATTATTTATTTTAATTTTAACTAAATAACGGATTTAAAAATTAGTCAGCAAACCGCTGATTTGTTCCTTACAAGTGTGAAAAATTACATCTCAATTGAAGAAATGATGCGACCAGTACGCGGCAATAAAGCGAATGCTTAAAGTATTGTAATGTTTCTTAAATTTACTCAGTCAGTGCATTATGCCTCGCCAAAACTTAATGTCCACATCTTGATAATTCGGCAAGATCGTGACCATCTCACGTAACACCACTTAGCTAAACCAACACAAGCGTCACTTGATACTCACGAAGAGACACAAAAGAAAAAGACTTGTTTGATTTTACATGAATCGATTGGTTCTCATAGCGAGCTGTGTACAGAAGATTATCTGTGTACCCTCGTCAAGCCGCGTGTGTCGCAGCATCCCAAGCCGCCGCCTGGATCCACGGTTACATGACAGATCGTCAACGGATCACGGCGTCGCGACGGCCATGATTTATGACGTCAGGGCGTCGCAGAGATTTGCGGCGCGGCGTCGGTTATCAAGAGGCGTCGTGTTGTGATAGAGATGTTTTCATCACTTGCGCAGTCAAGGTGGAATGACACTTTTTACCTAGTGATTATATTATAATATTTGATACAAAAGAACCCAGCTGAGAACCATTAATAATAATAATAAAAAAAGTATCTTTGAAAAATATCGAAAGTTTGTGTCACTAAATCATACTGAAAAATTCGTATTTTTAAGATGTTATGGTTTTGAACCTTGTCAATATTTTGATGTTGGAAACTTTTAAAGGTCTTGACGTAAAGGCGACGTAAGGCGGCCACGTAGGTATAACATTCTTACGTTTCGTTATGTCAATTGTGGACAGACTATGAATTTCTCATATTCAACATCCCCTTTCCGTCCCTTACGTCAATTAATCCGGACTGTTGTAATATTTTCCGAAATAAAAGGAAATGTCATGAAGCAGACAGAGTTTTCAGGTCGATGAGATTTTTCTACTAAAAAAACAACCCACTGACAGATGTGCGGAAAGTCGTAATGCTGCAGTGGGCAACCGGAAGCTGTGCATCAGATGCACGGAAATTAATAGCGTTGTCGTAACTGCAATTCTGTGCAGGAAACAGAATAACCCCATCGTCCACCGGCTCGAACTAGATCTCCAGAAACTGCAGCAGTATCGTCAGCCGGCCAGAGATGCTGTAATCCTGTTAGCTCCGGATTGCCTGGATGAGTAACATGCAAAGTGTAAATAACATAATTGCATTCAACTCTGTTCAGTGTCTTGATGTTCAGTGAATGATTTTGCAATATGAAAGTCGATGTACTGCAGTTTCCTAATAAGGAGTCAAAGAGCTTGATTGCATCTTGCAGACGCTGCAGATTGAGAACATGACATTTTAATTGCGTTATTAATAATCTACCTTCTCTCACAATTTCATAAAACCTGAATTTCACAGCTCAATATTTCATACTCGATCGAGAAAGCAAGAGCATATGAAAACACAAAATATCTCATTCATACCAAATCAGAAATGATCTTGGTCCCTGACCCCCCTAATCTCTAACACAAACGAAATCATTTCGGTCTGAAATCAATCTGAAATCTGAAATCTGAAATCTGAAAATGATTTCGTGTTTGTTATAGAATATAAGGACCGTACGAATTTTGACATTCTAATATCCAGTTATCTGTTTGAGTTGTTAAATTTTCGTAAAACTCGATTTTGGAATGTCAAACTAAATTTGAATAATCAAGAAAAAGCAAATCAACTCATACAGTATTGGAAAAAAAAAATATTTTCAATTTTGTGTCCGATTTGTCGTATTTGACACTACTTCACGTGAGTTACTTGGTTCTAGAGACATGAGAGAGGAAGGTTTCCGCACAGGAACGGGCTCGCTAAAACAAGTCTCCCACTTGTTTTTCTCCCATTTCGCCATTTACAGGTCATTGGAACTCGGAGGTCGCTAGCAGGTTTTAGTATGGTTTTAGAGCATGCACTGCACAATATCCTCCAGCGAAGATACATCTTCCCGGAGAGAGAGAGAGAGAGAGAGAGAGAGAGAGAGATGCGTTTTTATGTCGCATGCATTACCCTACATGATCCGAGATGCTGTGATATCTGAAATATGCATCATAAACCTATGTTCCATCATAGATGACTCTATGATGGGATCTCGGAGAGGATTGCAGCTTTATCTCAAGAAACAAAAGTGCCGTCTTCAGATATTGCAATATCCGTTGTGAATATGTAAAAGGAGTACAGCGACGGCGGAGTGCAAAGATGCTTCTGGTCTTACACAATCTTAAGCCATAATACCGTATACATGGTATATTTTAGACTAAACTAGGAAATAGCTATATATATGTGTAACGTTGAACGAAGATTCCTTTGTGTTTACATGGGGTTAAAATCAAATTCTGGATCAAATACCTACCCATAATGTTGAAAAATAATTGTGCTATTGAATATTTGAGCAATTTAAAAAACTAAACTAAACTAAAATTTTAAAAGAAAATATCAATTTGGCTCGAAACGAGTGTATTTAAATTCTTATTATTCAACCAATCAGAGGACTTTGTTCAAAAACCATACAGCAAACTAGATAAGTGGTCATTACACGCACCATTTTGAGCTGGATCAGATCAACGGTCGGTGTGACAGTTTCGCACCAACAACCGGAAGACATGTGTCAAAATGAGACACTTGCATAACAAATAGGTTGTCCCAACGAAATTATACAATCATAAACATAGAGTTTCGTGAACAACCCCTTCTTAATTTAAATTCTTGAAAGTTTCGTTTAATTCAATTTTGTCGTCTATAAACACAATAAAAGTAGACTTTCACATTTCTCCATGACGAACAGAATTTGAAGCCCCTAGCCCCGAAAAGTATCCTTGATAACGACATCAAGTGTTCGCGTTGTTTTCACTCCACTCTCCAGTGGCGCCAGTGGCGTGCAACATAACACGTGGGGGAGATTCCACCCCTTGATTAACATCCTTCAATCCATGATTAGAGAGAGCTGCCTGACTCTAATTAATTCTTCAAAATGAACGTCGAACCGTGATCACGTGACTTGAGCGTAAGCACGCGCTGGGAGCCACGTGTTCGCTGCTCGTCGCGTGTCAAAGGTCACTCTATCTCGGGGTGCCATTCCGACGTTATTGTGTGACCAGGGTACACCTCCCCTACAGCCCCTGTCTTACCCCCACCCTCGCCCACCGAGACAGTGTTGCCGTGGTTGCGGCATATCCGTCATGTGATTCACTTCATCCATTCTCCAGTCACATAATAGTCACATTATAGAGTCACGTAATAATGTCTTTTTCAGAATGAGAATCTAGAGAAGACTAGGAAAATGTGCAATTTAAAATCTGTAGAACATTTTTTAATTTTGCCAACCTTTTCATCACTCCTGCTGCTTAAATTTACAGTCAACGCATTGCAATTTGGAAAGAATAATTTACATTTTACATTTCAAAAACGGTTTTAAAATTACAGTGAACTACTTCATAGACAAACAAACAAATCTGTTTGCGTATTTTAAATTATTTGTACATAACAAGTCAAAATACACATCATAGAAGCATTTTTCATGAAAGGTACATATTTATTTATAATTTGTGTATATTTTCACTAACTTTGTCTGTCAACACACACAAAATGAGTAACGCCAACAAACTTCCAAAATATTAATTGAAGGGTTTATTATTTTTATAATTCTAATTGCTAGCAGCCCGCGCACCGAGTATTGTAATTGTCGGTCATTGCGGGGCCTGGATATGAACCCACGACCTCTCGCTGCATTATTAAACAGTCGTACAGCACAAGTTGGACGCAGTTGAAATGCCTTTGAAAGTAAAGTCGAGGGAGGGGGAATTTTAATTAGTAATGTCGCGCATAGCGACGTCCAAGGTGAAGTTACACAATCGATTGCGATATCGATATCGATAGTCGATTCGATATTCCATTCGACTGTGTTCGATACTCACGTTTTCGAACACTGAAGAAATAGACGATTTGTGTAGTTCTTTTTGTTGTGATGATAAAATTGCAATCGTTTTATGAAACATATCTGATTGAAAATACATAAGGTATAGTTAATGAAATCAACGAAAAGTCAATTATGAATACATGTTCGTCTACACATAAAATACAAGGAGCTTTTAGGGGGTCAAAACAGCTCCTTGTTTTTGCTGTGTGTAGGTCAACATTTTCATTTGCAGACATTTATAGAATTGATCTGGGGTCACATTCCATAACTTTAAAATTACCGATTATTCTGTAAAAAATTCATATTGATTAACATTGCACAGAATCGGGAATTTTAAAGTTATAAAATAGGGCCCCTGGGTGACTAGAGTTCATTTAAAAATCACACTGAATTTCATAATCTAGATATCTATTTGTTTCTCTCCACATTGTTGTAAAACACGAATAGATTAACGTTATCCAAACTGTATCCGCATTTATTTTTAATCAAGAGCCACATAATTCACCAGATATTTCTACAATGGCCCATTAATAAAAGCCATTGTCAGTTTAAAACATTTTTTTAAATATAGTCATTCGCTGGAGCTCACCGATTACCAAACAATAGAATTTAGGGTGTCGTTTTGAAATGATACGATTTTCGCGTATGGCCTGATCGTATATCGACGGTTGTGATACGTCAATGACCAGATAGTACACGACGACCGACACATAATGGACACCGACAGATCGACATGGCATATTGAATGGTACAGAACGAATCCTTCCATTGAAAGATGCATGCGCCGCAGATCTTCCCGAGACCGAGATATTGTCCGACGCCCGTCAACCCCAGCGTCGTGACGTCAGGGCGTCGGCGTCGGCGGCGTCGTCTCATGTCCATGACAAACAGAGTGGGGTTTAATACAGGTTACGGGCGACGGTGATGTGGAGCTAAGGGAGAGGAAGAGCAACTCCTTCGGTATTGTTTTAAACTGAAACAATGCTCGGGAGATTATGTTTTAAATAAAGTACGAAGATTAGAAACTTATCTGGCAAGTGCGCAAAAAGTAATTAAATCGTTGATAAATCTTCGGGCGTTTTAAAAGTTAGTTTTGTTCGAACTGAGTTCAGCGTTAAAAAAAACTTAAAAAAATAATTTTGAACATGCAATTAATTACTCTAACAATACTTAGTGAAATCCTAAAAAAGAATGAAAAAGTATATACTCGGCGAAGAAATTGGCGAGAAATTTCAAGGTTTCACTTCTGATTTTTTGGGAGCTTTTTCTATCAGATTTCGGCTAAAATTTGGTACACTGAGAGCAATAATTCATTTCAAATATATCTTTAAAAAGGTTATTTAGTAAATAATCGGTCACGTCGAGCAGAAGCTAATGAAAAATAGAGTTGAGTGGCAGACAAATCGCATGAAAACAAAACACTCTCTCTGGCTGTGAATCAACTTGAAAATGTGTCCGTCTTCTCTGTAGTCACTGGCGTGGGAAGTCAAACCAGAAGCGAAAACCAAGTGCAAAACACTTATTTAGCGAAACTTTCAACGCACACTGCCAACTAAATGACTAGTGAAGAGCGCGGAGGCTGTCGATTCATTACAAGTTAATACTCTGTCCAGAAGAGCCCCGTTCGATCTTGACGCTTAATTAACTTTACAATTACTAAGACATTATCTTTGCCGGCGATCGCGACACAACGTCATTAAAAACAAATCGAGGCTGGGCTTAATTATTCGATTAATTATGAAGAGGCAGGGAAAAGAGACACACCTATAGAGACGTCAGCGTGTGGGAGCTTGCATAATTCCATGAGTGGAACACACCAGGAGCGAAGGGGGTTCAAAATTTGATGAAAATGCCGGAAAAAACGCTCTAAAAATATGATTTCGAAGGCTACGTTGACAGTGACCATGTGTTGCATGTTGACAGTTTAATCTACTTCAAAAGAGTCACCATGAAGAGTAAAAACTATGATACGCACTTGGCAAAAGAAAACAATTATCGTTGAACAAATTTGAATGACTGCTGGTCAGGTTCCTTGACTATTATCATTGAATTGTAAGCTCACTTACTAGAGTGAGACGAGGAGATCGCTTGGACTGACTTCTAATGGTGCGATATAATATTCAGTCAATCAGATTTAGTGAGAGTTCATTTTTTGCCGAGTGTAAAACAAAAACCTCTCCAGTACAAAGTATACATTTTTAGCACGATGCACAAAATCGACTTCGATAAATTTCTCCCACAGTATCCCAGTAGAGTAAAACTTTGTTAAAATTTGAATATAATGACGTTTCAGATTTTCCAGTCCAGATAACATCCACAATTTTCCCCCAAAAAATATGTACCTATTTCTCGTGTAACGAACATCATTTTCCGAGTCAGCCCTCTTAACCTCCGCACTCTGATATAAAGGGGATGCTCGGTGCTAATAGGGTAGCTATGTGCCACATTATCGACCTCTACAACCCACCCTTAAGCCTCCATCCTTTCCTCCCTCAAGCTTTGACCGACTGCACTTGAGAGGTTACAATCAGCACGGCATGGAAGCTCTTAAAGACCAACATATATACAGTACAGTACGTGCCACACTAATGGACACGGCCAGGGCAAAACATGCATCCAAATGTTAACAAGACTCCGAGCGTTTATCGACCGATGGTTAATTAGGATTAACGTTTATGTGTTGTTACACCCTCAAGGTGCACGTGTGAACCTGTCACTGGATATGACGTTCTAGGACAGTGCACTGTCAAGTTGGCAACATGATTCCCTTGTGTTGGCGACATTTCTCAAAGAGGACTTGTAAAGAGTCCTACGGGACTCTATGCAACTCGTTCTGTGGTTTTGTGTTTTTATAGGTAATGCCCAGGTCACATCAATTCAACCAATTGATCTGAAATTTTGCACACACACTTATGTCATATGAGCCGTCACAGGTTTAGTTTTTGAACAAGATCCTGTTATTGGTTGAAAATAAAAAATGGAACCGTTTGTCCGATCAACTTCAAATTTTACATAGCCGTTGGACACTTTACTTGTTTTTGACCATTTCCAAACAAATCAGCCAAGAAATTCAAGATTTTGACAATTTATTGGAATTCTTCCTAAATGATTATAACAAGTCATCATCCACACTGCCTCTATATTCCTTATTCAAAGAAATTTCAAAGAAATTGTCACTGCTCCTACGACGCATTTCATTAGATTTTCATAGGGATTTCCAAGGCCTGTAGAACATCAACCCGAAATCTTACTTATCAACGAGTTACAGAGAGTTTTCCTGGTTTATAGATGGGAGGTCATTGACAAAGAAACCAGGAAACCTGGAAAAGTAACAATTGCTCTCTACTCCCATTCCTCGGAAGCCATGAAAAGGATTCCATTTTGTCGAACTGATTAAATCGTAGCGACATAAAGACATTAACGATATAACGATACAAGTCGAAATGAAAGCTGTCCATAATGAACCCACACTACCTTGAATGTGATTTCGAATTCAGATATTTTTATTATCCGGGTTTTGTTGACAATTCATAAAACGTCCTCTCTTACAACATTTTACATTTGTTTGTGCTCGAATGTATAAATGATATCAAACACAACATGTTCAATGAATGTTACTTCAATAGAAAATGACGAAGTTCACAAAATACGAGTTGAAAAGTTAACACAAGGAGAAGTTGTGTTTTGAAAACTATTGACTCTATACCCACCTTCTTGGGGATATGTATTATGTACCCACGCAATGCAAATATCAACATTTATTACATTCAATTATACGAAGGAAGTAACAAAGATGAACATTCATTAATAAAACCTTTACATTTATGAGAGCGATTTAAAAATATCAAATATTGCTGCTACGTTCATTCGCTCCATCATTATCCATAGTAATATTCTGGATATTGCATTAATATACGAGTGTAGCAAGGCGTCCCATCACTAATCAGGCGTATTAGCTTGTAACTAATGTTCCACATTCCTAATGAGATAGTTTCAGAGAGGTATTTGTGGTATTAGCAGATGCATTTCGGACAGTGATGCTGCTAAGTGCTCATTCCAGAGGGCATCCGGATATCATACAGCCAATGGTAGACAGACACATGTCATGCATTGATAGAAGGAAGTGAGGAGGTTCTATTCACAGAGTCATGTTGGGACACCAAAAAAATTGGTGACATTATTAATGAAGAGCTGTTTTAAAACAAAGTTTATTTACATAATTTGCTTTAAACATTTCCTAAAAAAAATCACTATTAAAACGGAATGAAGCCAGATGAAAGCTAAAACACAAAATAATATCTCCAAAAGAATTTTTTCTAAAAAAATTACATACATACATCTTCATATTAATTGTATAACTTTTTCAAATTAAATTACGTACTGTTTTTAAAACGTGAAAAGAATTTCATCTATTTGAAAATTTAGTTAACAGAAAAGAGTTCAGCGGTACCCATCTAACTGCCACAAAATTTGCATGCCTTCACAACAGCTATTCAGTTATAAAAGTGACCCAACCAAAAGAAATAATTTTCTTCCGCCCTGTAATAGGTCTTGAAGGGCGAGCGTTTGAGAGCTTGTTGGCGGGGGAGGGGGAGGGGGAGGCTGTCATTAACAGAATTGTCGGGACAATGCCGACGTGTCCAGTTCATTCCAGACAAAGACACGACAACTTTGACAATAGGCCTCGTTCTTTACTTGATAGCAAGTAGGAGGCACTTTAATGAGAAAATATCACCTCAGAGTTCTCTGGCACTTGTCAGGTGTAGAAAGAGATCAACACTAATGACAAGAAACTGACCTAATCTCATATTAAATAAGGCTAAAAATAGGCAACACTGTTACCTATAAATGTATAGCAGGGGAATGAATGCACAAAACAGGAGAAGAAAATGCATCCAATGAGCTTTTTCTCTAATAATAATTTATATAATTTTACTTCCTTTCAACTTTCTCGAGATGTGTATATCTAAACAGTAAATAGGGTAGTTACACAAAAATTAAACACACGCATTAAATTATTTGTGCCAAAAATCTTATTTTTAATATCAATGTAAATATGTCAGTATCATAAGAAAACATATCTCTAACAATTGACAGAACAATCCAGTAGATGAGCTTAACAATCAGCTATAGGTGATAGACTTTCATTTACTAATTGGGTTGCAGAAATCAATCAAACATCAGAGCAGTATAAATTCATCGGGTCAATTCCATCCACCATCATTCTCGCGTCAGAGGGCCATTTGATTGGCACAATATTGGCGCATTGTTTGTCTGGCGATTGAGTTGTCACTATACGGTCATGACGCGACAAGCTAGCCGCAAACATCAACGCCGTGTTTCAAACAAAGTGTCACCTGATGATGTTTACACTCACTCGCCTCGAGCCGTTTCTTCAGCGTCACTTAACGGTCCCGACTGAATAATTGAGGCAAATAATCTCGCTCTTGTCCCGAGTAATGAACGTTTCTATAGGTATAGGCCACCCTCTTAGTGCTCTAATCCTGATTTATCGGCCTCTCTACCCTTCCATTAAAAGTAGGTCCCTATAACTTGTTCCCGAAGGAATATCTTCCCACTAAACTAAAGGTTTAATTGTTCGGCCTCTTTTTCAGCTCTCCTATATATAAGTCAGCCAGTGGTCCTGAGGGAAGGGGAATGGGTACAATAGAGTGGGCGAGCAACGTCTCTTTGCGTGGAGAATTCACAGCCTCCTCTAGAGTCCTTACTATTTAGACAAATTTGCTCCTTTATTTGTACAGGCAATAGCCTATTTTAGAACAAGTCACTGTGTCTTTGTCACCATGGCAAACTTGATGTAATATTTCGGTACCTCGGCCTGATGCCAATATTCTAGATTTGGTATTGCACACTTTTGGAATCATGTAATCCAAACTCCATCAATTGCAATTTGACTGTAATCGACAATGTACTATGACATCAATCCATTGCTCTGATCAAAGCGTTATCAATTATCTACAGTTATATTATATTACTCTCTTTCAGAATGACTTGTGTCACCATTACAAATATTATTGGATGAAGACTGGGCTCACCTCAAGAATCACTTAAATGCCCCATCGGGCCTTCAACCTCTAAGCTAAGGCATCGCAGACATAATTTTAATGATTGGCTAGGGAGTTTTGTTCTCAAATACACGGTCTTGGAAGCAAATGAATGAGGTTGTTATTGTACAATCAATATTCCAATTAGGTAGGTATATGTGATTGCCCGTCAAATTTAAGTTGTAAATTGTGTTAATTTAACGGAAATACTGTATAAGTTGTGAAATAGCTATTGTGTTTTGTCCGGAAGGCTTCTACAAAATGCGACACGACTGAAATAATCTCCATCTCCCGAGGGACTTGAAAGTTCAATTTGCCTCATTTTCTTACAAGGAACTAATTACGTTTTTGAATAATGTTGTCTATGTAAGCCAGCAACGGTACAATTCGGTCCAAAAGGTGACTGTTAAACATATGAAACAAAGTAAAACAGATAAGAGGTGTTTTATATCCATCGTGTGCACCGCAATTGTTCACCCCTTGGTGAAAGACAATACAATCTAGATTTACGACGGCGATAAGAGGGAAGAAAGCTCATTGATGACGCACGCCGGGTTGCATCCCCCGTCTTGAAAGGGTGGAATGATGCAGTGCACTCCACACAATGATGATGTTGCCCATTAAACTTGCGAGCTCGGTTTTATGTTTGATCGTTACATGGTTTGACACCGTATTCGGTTCAATCGTGTACGTGTCGTGGAGTCGTTGGATTGGACTACTAGGAAGCGAGTTGAGATTTGTGGAAGAGGAGAGAAGTATTTGTTAGCTTCACGTCCTCTGCTCAATTATATTTTTTTATAACATATTAACGTACACTCCTGGACACGGAAAATGGTCCGCAATCAATATTCACTCGACTCCTAGGCTAGTATTTATTATTTATTTCAAGTTATTTTTGGCCCTAAACTCACACTATAGCCATCCGGTCTTTGTGCCAAACACGAAGTGTCACTTGAACATTGACCGTGGACCAATTTCAGCGTCCAGGAGTGTACTTTCAAATGATTGCTATATCATATAATAGATGTATCCCTTCCCTTGTAATAGATGCTCCTTCAACGTGCCCTTTTTAAAGTTTTGTTCTTTCAAGTACATTTTAAAGAAATTTTTTGATCAAAACTCGATAGTTTACCGCAATGTTGTAAGTTCTTGGAACAGTATAATAATACTGATAATATCAAACCATATCATTTCTCAAGTGAGAACTTTTAAATAAAAAATCGAGAAGCGAAAAATAACATCTATAGATGTATTTGAACTTTGAACACGTCAAGATTATGATTATGAAATAAAAACAGAATTGACTGCAAAATAAGTGGAATAAAGTTGAGCTCGTTACTCTCCAACTCCAACGCCACCTAGTGTGAGAATAATGAAACTCTTCGCCTCCACATCGCACCTCCAACGCATTTGTAACGCGGAGTTCGACTCCCGGCGGTGCCATTTCCCGGCGAAACTGTGTGTGTGGAAGCCATCAAGAGAGCCAGAAGAAACACGGCTTTCCACAATATGACGAAATATGGTACATGGAACACAGATGTTTACGATCTCAGCTTTTATTTCATTAGCAAAGAATTAGGTTTTCAGCATGACAAGGATTTTCAGGAACGCGCAAGAGCATTTTCTTTGTGTGTCGGCGCAAAGGTAATGTAATTTTATGAAATACACGAAAATGCTAATTTTGCCTCCAAGAGAGCGTTGTTTTGACAGTGTAATTTGAGAATGAATCGCAAAACGTATTGTGTCTCTTCTTGAAATTCTCTCTTCCTTTCTTGCACTTATTTCACTCTTAATAACTTATGTGAGATCTTGCAGAGAAGGGCAACGTGGACTTTTGTCAGACTCAAAGGGAATTTAATGTATTTATATTAAAAAGTTAAGAAACAATTTTGAACACAATAAGAATAAGGAACTACAGAATTAGATGCACGCATCAAGAAGACGCCCCGAGCAAAATCTGTAAACATTGTTACATGTTATAATTTCTTTTGATATATTTATAGAAGTAATATTGGCATTTATGGAGATTTAATTAAGTCGTGAAAAATCCACCGCATCTGTAATGAAGAACAACCGCAAAATTGCCTCTCTAGAGCTCAGAAGAATGCAAATAGCAAGATTGAATCGATATGGTTGCAAACTACTTAGAAGGTAAAAGAAAACTTTATTAATAAAACAATTTCTTGTACGAGACACCTGCAAACCATTGCCCCACTTTTCAAGAAGTTTTAATACTCTAGAGAAACACAAACTGAGTGCACAAATTACGAGCACCCGAGTCATTGCCAAGATCGAGAACAAAACGCCCCTAAACCCCCTGTATTGATATTCATCCCATACCGAAAACTTGAAAAGATAACATCCAAGTCTCTAAAACCCATCATTCGAAATCAAAAACGTGCGTCCATATGCTCCATGCTACACGCCGCTAAACGCGCAAGACCGTGTTCTAAATTCAAGTCCCATACACTTGTCCCATATCCCCATCAATAATTCATCTGGGCTTACAAACAATTCCTGAGCAGAAGGAATTTTCTGTAAGTTGCGCAGTTTATCATTGATATAGCTCCTAATCGAATCTCTGGAATTTCGAAATTAGCTACACCCAAAAAGCGATTCATTTAAGAAAATGCAATCCCTTTATATCGAGAGTTAAAGTATACAACATGAAACATGTTTCGATAAAACTTGGAAAAGCTTGCAATATCGCTTGGATTTGAAAAAGCTTTGTCGTGCATTCATTTTATGAGAGCGATCTTGGATCTTGGAGCGATCAGTAGACTGTGTGTTTTCGTCAAGTAAACAATTTCCTCAGGCACTGTTTATTGTATAGACATTTTACAAATATTTGAATATATGTTTTTATCAAAGGTATTCAACTTAAACGCGATGGAGGTATCAATAAGTTTGTATAATTTTAATGCGACTTTTGGAGCGATGAGCCATTTTTATTTTTCAACCAATCATGAGGATTTAGAAAATAATTTAATCTAGTGGAGCGGTCGCTCCACGCCAGCCAAGTCGTACGGCGCGCGCACACTCTCATATAAAGGCTGGAGCAACCCACTTTTACTGTAAGCATTAAAGTGGCATTTTCGGCCTACTGGATCTCAAAATTGGAAAATCTCACATTGTTGTGAAATATCTTAATTTCGAGCTATGGCCCACCCTACAACATATACCAAATTTGGGAACATTAGGTTACGCCCTTTGCGAGCTAGAGGGCCGTGAAAACCGTGAAATTGTACGGCTTTCAGATAATAATAATAATAATGATGATGATGATGATGATGATTCATCTTCCAATAAATTCCGCGGTCTCCGCCACAGCCTAAACGGCTGAATCGATTGACCCGAAATTTTCACCACGTATCCAGCTTGTCAGCCTGTAGATACCTTGCCCCTTATGAGTTTTTTGTACCGCCATTTTGAAACCGGAAGTGACGTCATATCTCAAAAACGGCTAAACCGATCGGAACGAAATTTGCGCCAATCGATTCAGACGGTCCTCTATATGAAATAACAATAGTGAAATAAAAGTTTTCTAATTACTGAAACCAGAAATGACGTCATAGTTTAGCGAAATCTGCCTAAATTTACTTCCCCTTTATATAAAAACCAACTACATATTCAGATGGCTTATAATGAAATATTAGTATTTATATACATATTAATACAATGTGTAAGAGCTTTCAGCCGCCATTTTAAAAACAGGAAGTGATGCCATATCTCGAAAACGGCTGGACCTAATGGAACGATGCTTTCGCAATTCTTCATGGCATATCACTTTAAGTTTATATTTAGCTCCAAACAATATTTTTCTTAGTAACTAATTCGGAAATAGCGTATTTTTTTAAAGGAATTAGTCATTGTTGCCCCAATAAGTTTTACAAGTTGTGAAAATAAACTTAAAAAATAAGTGATATCCCCATAAAAAACACTCCGTGTAAAAAAACAGCCAAGTCTCTTCAACTAAAAAAAAATTATGAAATCTAAAAATTCTGCACTGAAACGTAGTGATATCAAAAAATGAGCCAAGTCAAAACTTTATTTGAAAATAAAAAATACTTGGCGCATCGTTTTTTTAGGGCATTGTAGGTATACTATAAGTATATGTATTTATATCTAGCCTATACTTCTTAGCTATTTATTTACACGATGCGCCATGTATTTTTTAATTTTCAAATAAAGTTTTGACTTGGCTCATTTTTTGATATCACTACGTTTCAGTGCAGAATTTTTAGATTTTATAATTTTTTTTTAGTTGAAGAGACTTGGCTGTTTTTTTACACGGAGTGTTTTTTATGGGGTATAGTTTAATAGAATAATTGTAGCTTATTTATGCCAAATTTGGATGGTTTAAAAAACTAAAAATGCTAAGTGCAAAAAAATCGTATTGAGAGCTTGAGTTCAATTTCATTTTGAGTGTCCATTTTGGACAACTTTTAATACATGTTCTTTTCTGACAACTTTTATTACATGTTCTTTTCTGACTGAAAAGAACATACAACATTTTTTGTCATGGAACAGGTGAAGCTGTTTTTATATGTTTATTTTACGAATTCACATTATCATGAGAATTCCGATGAATTACTCAATATTTTGTTTTGTCAAATCAATTATCAAACAAACCATCGCAAACGACGTAATTATTTTTATATCGAAACATTATTATTAACATAATTGAAACACCTTATCGACACATTGATAAAATAGTAAATTGATTGGTTATTCGGTTTGGTGTTGGCGAATTAAGTAAATACAATAAAACATAACATTACGATTAAAACTCAATGTTAAATATTCTACAGTGGAGGTAAAATCTGACCTTGAATGGCCCCTTTTAAACACCACCCGAAGAGTAATGATGGAGTGTATCATCCTGGATGCCTCCCATGGGGCTAGACCAGAATCATGACAAATCCAAAATGAGTGTGTTTGGGAGGGAGTTAGATTGAGCACCCTTCGTTATCCAACGCAAGGGCCTTTAATTTTGTTAAAAGTCTGACACTTTACAACTTCCTGTTGCTGCGTTGTCGCTGAGTAAATCTTTCGAAAGCTCATGAAGAAGTTTTTAAGAGGCCGTCGCACAGGTGCGTACGTCCTGAAAGATGTTCGGGTTTAATGCGTACCGATGTGTAAACATAATGAATGACGAAACTACGAGATCCCCGCAGAGAACAAGAATCAAACTTGTGATATAGCAAGATTATGCGTGAGGAGAACACATGGGGACGAATTTCCACTGAGCAACGGCGGAAAATGAACATTATCTGGATGCCACAGAGGCCCCAGTACAAAGATTTGAAGAACAAAACTTCTAAAACCGATAAAAGAGAAAACAGTTTCCGATAGAAAAAAATCAAAAGGTTGTGTCAATCAGTGTTTGGTAAAAAGATAAAATGTTTTTTAAAAGCCACACAATTTCAAGAACAAAATCTTAAAACATCATTACAATTCGTACATATTGTCGAGTCAATCCAACCTCGAACAGTTTTATTGCCTGAAAGTCTGTCGCTTCGGCTATATAAATAATAGATTAGGACGAAATCCATTTCTTCTCCGGTTTACCGAAGCTTACAATGTTCACGATGCGTTGTTTAAGAAGAGCTTTATATTGTCATAATCGCCGCTCGTGGCGCTCGCATCTGCGTTGCGGAAGACGCCAGCGATAGCCGCAGAGTGGTAAGTATTTACTTCAACATTTCCACAAGAGGAAAGGAAATCTTCCCCAGCTCTTATCGACGCAGCAGAAGCGCGAGAAAACGAAGTGGATAGTAACTTAATGCATTTTCAACGAGCGCTGGCCGGGAAATCTACATCTATTTTCCTCCAGCGAGTAAAAGAAGACTCCAGGAATGTGATGGCAATATTCCTAGAGGACAAGTTGACGGGAGACGGCCAATATTCCCCGAATATCTCACGCACATTTTCTCACCGTGTGTATACCAGACATCCGTCATCATTGGCTGCTCTGCCTGAAGTAGATTTCCCAGAGGACAAGAGGGGAAGAGTCTGGATACGAGGAGGAAACCCAACTCCTTCGGATGGAGCGTGTCGAGCTAGTTGAGAAATCAATCCACGTGTACAACACGTCATTACATAATTAGGTCAATTAGTTACCTAGGTACTTATTCGAGTGACTGAACCTCTTGAAAAACGCTGAGTAGAGCTTTTAGACATGAACGACGCGGTAAGGTTTTTACGATCTCTCTGTAGATGGGTATTATTCTATTTCCACGCTCTTGTATGGTGGATGTGACCTTAATTCTGACCTTATTCGATGATCAACTATTTTGGACGTCCATTACAAACACATCCATTGATATGTATTTCTGTGAAGTGTCTTCAAAGGTATCAAGGACTATCATAGAGCAAATGCGAATGCGCCTACAGCAAAATGCAATTCTCTCATAAAGTCTCTAGTAATATTCAGGAATACAAATTTCACATTTCAATTTAAATACATGAAAATCTAATACTATAAATCATTAACATGTATCTCATCCTGGCCTCATCTATTCAAAATAATAAAATAAAATCAATATCTGATGAACAGATAGATTGGAATCTTTCCTAAGTTCGTTCAATACATTTTCTTAAAATTCAAAGAAATTACGTCGAGTTTCATTCATGCCACAGAACGTAAGTTGATAAGCTCCATATTTTCTAAAGCGTGAGTTGATATGATCGAGCGAGGGTTGGCATGTCAAGATATGATTCGTGGAATAAAAAAACACCAGATTCTTTTGTAAGATTCCCAGTGAATGAAAACTCGAAATGAAGAAAGATTCTTATAGAATCATCGATATGATATCTAAGAAACCTCGTACAGTACAATTCGAAGTCATGATGGCATATTGAATTCAAAGACGTTGCAGATAAGTTCTCGCAATTTTGATTTCAATGTTTATTGGAGTGTACTGTGAAGCCCAATTGAACCAGAGTAGAAAAGATTTCGTTTTTATATTTATTTCTATTCTGAGTATTGTTGAGTACACGCTGCAGGAGAAGACTTTTATGAAAATAAAAGACATCGTCCAAACAAAAAAGTTGTCTGCAATTCTACTAATAGACTCATCTCACTGCAGAATTTTTTGGAGCAATTGTATATATCAATATATACATTAGAATTTATTTTAGAATGTTTAAATTCATGGAGGAACGCACATTTGAAGTTCACTCTATGAAATAATGCCTCACACTATGGAATACATTACGTACTCTAATACGACCTCAAACGTTAAATACCAAGAATTGTTAGATAATCGTATTTAAAACTTTGAGGTCTTAACATTACTTGTGCATTAGTACTAATTATATATAAAATAGTAGAGTGAAGAATAAACATAAAAAAAATACTTGCGCGTTGCCTGTGTTGGAACCGATTTACACTGCCAATCGATTAATATTTGACGAAAAGGCAGAACTGTCAAACTCAACACCCAATTAAAATAATTACCGAAAGAGAATCCTGCAGCCGATCTTATATTTTGTGCAGTAGTAACGCGCGCAGCCTCACTCGAGCTCCATTGAACTACTCTGTATTGCTTCTGGCAATTACTCGGTACCGAGTGGATGATGCTAACGAGATGAATCAGGCCAAACACTCAGCAGATCATTATTCGGGTTCTCTCAGTCAAACAGCGAATTACTCCTTCTAATGATCAGTGCTGGAGGGTGGTGATGAGAAATAGGCGCCCCTCTCTCTGGAGCGAGAGCAAGAGCATTGGCACAAATTGGAGTGCACATTCAAGAGAAAAATCCCCTGGCAAAGGATTGAATTTGCTTTACATTGCTGCTGCATGATCTGCCTTGAAAGGTGGTTTGAAAGAATCAGAAGAACTGGTTGGAAGTGATCGGCAGGGGATTTAAAACATTTTAATAAAGACTGAAATGCACGATGTTTTGAATCAAGGCACAAGATCAAACATAATTTAACGAATAAAATCATACTATGGATCGTATTCTATAAGTTTGTAACTCTCGATTCGGTGAGTGAATCGGATTCTTGTAGAATCATGACTTAAAATTATAAAATAGGACCCATGAACAGAACGCAGTGAAAACTGTTTTTCGATGAAATCAAGTCATAATTTAGCTAAAAGATTTGATACAAAATCATTTAATTGATCCCTTCCTTTTTTTAATTTATCTCTTGGATGTTATTGAAAAAATTGATATGGTGTCATTCATGTTTATCGTACGTTCTTGAGGAATATGCAGGTGTCAAGTTGGATTATTTTTGTCCTACCTCGCCGATTCAGAACGATGGACGAAGCTACATCTCTGCTGTTGTGCAAGACGCAATCTTACCTGTAAGCAAGAACAGAACACAATTAGTGAATTGACATGACTTACTGCAGTTTACGTTGCGCTCAAATAAAAAAAACTGAAAATAATTACTAGATAATTGCACAACTGCTTTACTAAGTTTTTACTACAGCTCTTCTCCGATCATTTCACATGAAAACTTCTGCTTCAATCTAATAAACCTACACAGATACGGCTGCCGTTCTCGAAGGTAAAAGTTATAAAAAAAAAACAGCAAAAGTTCTCAGTTCAAGTAGAAATACTGTTTTAGTGATGCGAAACATTGAACTTACAGGAATAATATTTTACTAGCTGCACATGTTAGGTCCTGCACATACATTTGCAGGCGAAATATAACTCAAGCTTGATTTAGAGGCAAGCAACTATTCGCTAACATCAATTACAAATTCAGTCTCCGCAAAATTTCAGATCGGTTTCTTGCAGACGTGCTTGCTGCAAATGAGCGATGTTGTCATATCTCTCAACCTTGCTCAGCCAAGCAAATATTCAGTGTTCCCAACGATAAAAACATAATTGATTGCGTTAATCGATTTGCGATCGCTCCTGTATGACCCGGCGGCAAAACAGGCTAAGTGGGAAAAACAGTAACGTCAAATACCCGAGGAGAAGACGAGCAAAAACCAAGATCTCTCATTGAAATCCGATCGCACGGCAATAAATGATGGTAAATCAGGTAAAAAGTTGAATCACGTCAAATATATAATATCTTGGCACGATTGCCAAATATCCTTCTTTCACCTTAGTACTTGGCAAGTTATCAAAGAATAAAAGAAAGTTTTTGAGGCGCTTTAAAGAGACACGACTGAAAGTTTGTAATTTAATTAAATACTTTTAATTAATTTTATATTTGGAGACAAAAACTAAAATTAGATTATACTCGGGGTAAATTTTTGTTACTGTAAGAACATACAAAGTAATTTCATTAACAAATTATGCAACAAATATTGAAAGGTGGATCGTACAAGTAACTATAGGAAAGGATAATAGGATAACACCATTATTTTGTAAAATTATATTTTCGAAAATATAATTGCGGCTACTTTTTACCTATTCGTGTCTCTGTATTTCTCCGATTGATGGTGCGAAAAGATCAAACAGTGTCTCCGAGTGAGCTGAAATTTCGCAGATGTCAAGTCTCCATAATCATCCCATCATCATTACTAGTCTGCCTTTTGAACAATATTTTCAGATTGGTTGAAAGTTAAACACAACATCTTCTGACTGAAGTTGGAGAGTGAAAATGAACAATGAAATATTTTTTTCATATTCAACATGACATAGGTATTTAAAAATCTAAAAATTCTACCATAAAGTGCATACTGGCTTTTGGTTAAAATGTTATTTTAAACTTATGTCATCACCGAAGCATTTTGTTACGAGATGTTGCATGTATCAATGCTCGCTTATCAACGCGTTGCACAGAGCATTTTCCTAGTATTCATCACGGGCGTAAACATTCAAAATATTTTAGCAAATATGTGTACAATTACTAACTTATTCTACGAGTAACTGTCACAAAAATAATAAATCACAAAGCTGGAATGCCATTTGTTCCAGACAAAAAGTTCAAAGTGAATATCAAGCAATTATTTCATTTCACAGCACAAAAATGTGGCGCATCGCGAGCTAAAATTAAATAATTGGTCCGACTTGCTTTTGATTAGCCAGCGGATGACGTCATTTCAACCAGCGAGTCTTGGTAATTACGTTGCGAATCAAATATTAATTGCTATTTCATCAGAAAGACGAACCAATTTACAGAGCTTACATTTTTACATGTACCAGAATTTAAGAAAACGAATAACTAATTAAAATCTTTAAAAATAACAGGACCAATTGATTTTTAAAATGGAGTAATAAAAGAATAAAGTGAATTTGCACATTTTTTAAGGTGCTATAAATTTGATTGATTTGTGATGAACACGAACTGGCAGTTGCAGATCGATCGGCAAAAACATGCAATCACTCAATTCGCAATGTGATTGATATTGAAATATTAATAATTCGGAGCACGCCAGTGGCTGTTAACTGATAATTACTGCACAGCAATATCGTGATAGCTTGGCTCGGATGTTATCTCCCTCTGCACGAAGACCAAGTTCGATCAGTCCAGATTATTGTTGACGCCATCATTAAGTTTGGTTTATTAGAATGTCGAATCAATCACTGCGTCACAGCCGTGTAGCGTGAATCCATGGTCCATGGTTTTACATGCTCGACAGGGGGACGAAAACACAAACGCGACACAAAATGTTAAATGAACGATTATTTAAAACGCCATTGGCCCTACTCAATTTTCGTAATAGTCAAGTCTTATAACTTTTGGTCGCTTCATACGTCTAAAGAAAAGTGATGGCAGGCTGCTAGACAGTTTATAAAATCCTTTCTTCTTCCTACGATTCATCGTACACCATGGATATGTATGCACATTCGCGGTCAGAAGAATTGACGGTAAACTACTAATTTGGAGCTCGAATTACCGTCAATTTGTTGACTGGGAAATTAATTATTAGATGTGGTTGGTTGGTCTTATGATCACATCCTGCAATCCCACATGCTCGAAATCTTCGTTCACCTCTGTGTTTTCGTACGGATAATCAAGTTTTGAAAAATGACTTAGAAATTTGCAAGAAATTGGGTGTACATCATAAATGACGTAGCTGTCTCCCAACAACCAAAGCAACAACTACTACAAACTTCACGAAACTTCAACGACGATCACCTATTCAGATCATCATCATCATCATCATAACAACTAACAGCACTGCTTGGTCTAGTTGAATGGAAACGCTCGCTTTGTTCAAGGAATGATCGCAAAATAGTTGGATGCTCTAGTACTTTTGTGTTCAAGCTTTATGAGAACATAAGCAAGGAGTTTTGTTCGTTTGTTTATAATGAACGAGATCAATATATATTTGCAGAACCAATTCAACAGGAACTTTGTTCATAAACTGACACCAATTAATATCCTTTGAAATATTTTAATGAACTTCTATTTATTAAGAGAAAAAAATGTGTCTGTTTCTAAGTAAAGAGGAATCAATGTAATGAAAAAGTAGAAATCAATGTGTCAGAATGTGAACCGAGATACACGTCGAGTGTTTTCGTCGGAAATGTGGCTTGATCAGCGCGGGGATCGAACCCGGGACGTCACACGACGCCGACGCCGACGCCGATGCCGCCTCCCAGATCGACGCCCCCGATAAAATGACGAAGTGCGGTCCACGCAACGCCGCAAATCCTGTGAGATAATGCATGGTCAGTTTCACGAAACTGGGCAGTGAAAAACCTACAGGCAATCGAAGACTCAATATACTATCGGGAGACTCTCCAGTTACAGCTAATTTATAGCTATATTACACAGCTGTACTTTAGAGGTAGAAGGCCCGAAGTCAATTTTCTCGACTTTTCTTTGCACACTTTTGCAGTCATCTAATCAAGCTCTATCCATTGCAATTTGACTGAAGTCGCAACAAATACAAAGAGAATAATGAAGTATTCTCTTACAAAATGTCTGGTGTCACCATTACAAAATACCTGGACGATTACATGAGCTCCCTCCAGAACCTTTGAAATGGATTTCGGGCTTTCTACCTCTGAGGTACAGAACTCTTCTGCACGTTGATTTTTTTACGTTGAATATCTGAGAAAATAGTTCAGAATGAATGTGAAATATAGGTATTGGTTCAATACACAGGAATATAAATTTTTAACAAATATTGGTGTATTGGTTATAAAGTTATAATATGTAAATTCTATAACTACAGAATATATCGGCAGATTTACATACTGACGGACTTTAATTAAATTATTTTTGCGAGCCAACGTGAGCAGTTTAACATGCTAATAACCCTCGCTTCATGCAGATATATGACTAATTACATCAAGAGACGCGACCGTCCAAGTAAACATCGCCCGCCGCCCTCCCCACATTTCCACATCTAATTTATGCCTCCTGGGTGAAAATTGAATCCACCTGCGTGTAATATATGTGCCGGCGGGACGGATCCTGCCTCTGATGAGACGAGGCGAACATGCGGGCGCTGACGAGAACGTCGGGACGTCCGCCTTCAACAGGCGTCGCGGAAATAACGTGCCGGATCGTGAACGGAAATGGAAGTGCCAACTCTCCACCTCCAATGTGGTTCTTTGACGCGAGCGCCCGAGTCGTTTTGCTTCAGTGATGAAGACGTTTCGCTCCCAGCTTATCATCATCGGTGGCAAACTAAAGTTTATGCGACATGAGGGTGGTAATATTCAGTGTTTATGACGTTTTTATCACTGTATTGTGACGGTTTCATGAAGTCAATTCGAATAAGCGCGTGAAATATATCGAATATTTCGAATAGAGTGAATGATGGGAATGCATCCTATGTAGAATCCGAATTGAATCGGGAAAAATATGGAAAGAATCGTTCCAAATCTAGAGCTTGAGTTCGAAGACAGCAAAAGTTTTATATGAAAACGAAGGAACACGCATAGTTAACGAAAGTTTTCAAAATAGGCATTGAATTTGAATATGACTTGAACCTACCTTACATATTGTCAATATTGAAAAAATAGATAGTACGAAATTTCGAATTCTTTCCATTATTTTATTTCGTTTGTGAAAGGTGAGTTTTCCCGATATTAGGAGAAATTGTGAATGTTTGGTAGAAGTTCGCGGAGCCGATGCATTCATGGTTGTAAGAAATCATGCACATTTCAATGTAGCAACGGCACATTATTACGTATGTATGTACATGCGCGTACAGAAAACCCACTCACTTTCAATAAATTAGGTCCTCCCAAATAGACAACATTCAAAATTCACTGCGCATGCGCGACGTGCCGTGATGCATGCTGGGCTTAGGATGTGAAGAGTTTGACAGCTGCCTGGTTGACAGTGCTGAGATGCATAAAGGAAGAATGTTTTTCGGTGTTTGTTATGTTATATCATCTCTGTATTTAAATGTAACTAATTTTATTGGTATTCAACATTATTTTATGAATAATACTAAGAATAGCAGATCGTACGGAACAGTGTGTTGTGTTCCATTGAGCAAAAATAACACTAAATTTAGCCGTGAAGTGTCGTTTCACTACTTTCAAGGGACATTGATTTGAAGAAAGAATGAGGCGTGTGAGGCGAATTGGATCTCAGGGAAAATGTAGTAAATGGTCCCCTATTAAGAACCACAGAATATGTGGTGCACATTTTAACAAATCTGGTTATAAGAAATATGAAGAAAAATTGCCCTGTTTTTCCCCTAACAAAATGAATAAATGAATAAACCGAAATGAATAACCAATAGGTCAGATTGATTTGTTAATTAGTTATGTATACAGGAACATACTTTGTCACATTTTGTCAGAATTTCTGACAAAAATAAGATTTTCACATCTTACACTAAAATTTTTCAACAAAAACATAATTTATTGCGTCTTATCCATTCTTTCTTCAAATCAACGTCCCTTGAAAGTATTGAAACAACACTTCACGGCTAAATTTAGTGTTATTTTTGCACAATGGAACACAACACATTGTTCCGTACGATCTGCTATTCTTAATATTATTCATAATTATGTTGAATACCACTAAAATTAGTTACATTTAAATACAGAGAGGATATAACATAATAAACACCGAAAAACATTCTTCCTTTATGCATCTTAGCACTGTCAACCAGGCAGCTGTCAAACTCTTCACATCCTAAACCCAGAATGCAATGTTGATAGTTGTAGATGGCGCTCGGGGTTTAAAATGTTGTCTATTCATTCTGGAGTCTTCATCTTCTTACGCAGGGGAAATCATAAGTTAAGTAATGCTTCAATGAAAATAATTTTTTCAGTTCACTTACAAAAAAGAGGATCTAGGAATAGATGTTCTCTTTCCAGAAAAGAAATGATGGCGTAAAAATACATCAAAGAAAATGCGAATGGAATGATTACGGAAAAGTGTGGTTCGTGCAACGTGCTATTCAAAGAAGCGTGTGGAAAACAGGTACCTGCGAGTAATGTAATTGTAACAAAATGAAAGACTCTTTCAGGAACAAAGAAACCCGAAAAGATGAATGTTGTGACCGAAGTGCAACAAGGATACATTTTCCAATTTTATTTTTCTTTCGAAACGTTGACGAAAATTAATTAATTTCTAATAAGTTTGAGAGGACGTGTGAAATTAATGTCAAATATTCGATATATTGTGACGTTTTGAATAAGATACGTGATTTATGTTCCATTACTTCAACTGTAACAGATGGTTTGACCGAGCAAGTTTGACATGTACAAATTAACAAAAGAAAAACAGCAATGAGAATATATCGGGAAAAACAATGTAATCAATACATTCGCTTCTCTAGCTCAAAAAAATAATAGATTAAAATCTGTAAAAAGTGTTTGGAAAATCTCTCGTGAGCATTGAAGTTGAACTATCCACCACCATTCATCTTTCCCGATGCACCGAAGCTGCCAGAGGACACGGATGAATAACAATCTAGCACTGCAATGTTCGGTCATCCATGCATAATTTCGTCATCAATTATTGGCGAAGAGCATTTTCCAAGGCGAGGTTGGCAAAGTACTCTCGAAATCAGAGTCCCGTTTGCTGAACGACCAAACCAAGATCCTCGTGAAAAGCGTTTTAGCGTGAATCTCGTCGAGGGTAAGTTATTGGATAACCAATGAAGGAAGACAAGTGGAAGATGCTGGGCGATTGCAATGCTGTGCCAGGGGTACCAACACGGACATATGAAGAGAGAAATGAACTTATGAGAAGTGAATACAAAGAGGATCCAGATTTCACGGAACAAACTTTTATCGAGTTGGGTCAGTGAGCAAAGACCTCTGCCACGATCAAAAGAGAATATAATAATACTGGGATTATATAGAATAATACGATTATACTTATTCGTTGACGACCTAGAACATATTTATAAACTAGGAATAATACTACAATGTTCGTTCTAAACTACATCATTTGAAACATACAAAAATTTAAATTTATCAGATAAAGGGAGCTACAGTTCTACATAAAATATGAAACCCATTTTAATGCAACTAATTGCATTTTGTTTACAGGAAAGAAATGTTATACGTTAACTTGGTCAAATTAAAAAGGGTATTTGAACGAAACGGATTGGCTGCTAATCAGGTTCCTTGTCAATCAATCCTTATTATCAATGAAATCAGAGCTCAACGCCTAGAGTTTGATGACAAGACTTCAACGGATGCTGTAATCCGTTTTCTCCTAATACCGTTTTTACTTTGGTCAAGTGTCCAGAGATTGAAATATATTTTAGGTAAACACACCGTACCCTATTTCATGCATTTACGTTACAACGTCGCCCTCCCTCCCCCTCGCGACTGACATCACTGGAAAGGTGTTTGAATATTTTGGTGGGGGGGGGGGGGGGGGGGGGGTGAATAGAGGGTTTACCGATTACATTTCTTTCCCTATACATCCGCAATAATCATCCATTTGACTGAAGAATATGTCCTTGACAATTTGGTCGATATGTGCCTATCACCAGCGATTACATTTCGCATCAAAGTACCGATCCAAACATAGGAACCACATATCATGCGGCAATGCAGTGAAGCAGTAAATAACTGCACACCTCTGCCATGATTTGCAGCAACTTGGCACACGCGCTCGTTCATACCTGAGAATCAGATTTCGTATTTATGCAAACTGATAGTTAGCACGTGCAATGTTGCCAAATGAACTCAGTGAGATATGAGCACCGATTTCCAATATATGAACTAAAACCCAAGTTTAGTCATAACTCAATAAAGATCTTTTGATTAGGTTTGTTGGCGGGATTTTCTCTTTATCCATTTTCTTTTATAGAAAATATGAAACTCTCTAACAAAGTTGTACATAGCCCTTTATTATTTTGCCCAATTAATCTCTTCATCCAAACTTCCTAGCATCACAGTGTAAGCTACGAACCGTGTTATTGGAGCAACATTTTGCCAACACAGTTTACGAAAAGATGACAGAGGAGACAATATTTCTACGGAAAGAGTCGAAACCTAATTTCTTCTTATAGTGTCTCTGTCAAAAGGCACACGACTCGCACCGAACGCACATGAGAAACGTTCACTTCAGTATTTCACCTTATTTCAAGCTGTCATACAAACTTGATCAGTCTGTTCGGAAATTTCATAATCAATCACTTTCAATTTTTCGCTGTTTCTCTTCATATTTTACGCGAATTGCTCTGTATTTCTTCATTTTCCTTTCGTATCACATACGTATTTTTATATTTTGGAAGCAATTCCTTTCAGTTCAGTTTTATCGATAAAAACGCTCCTGTGAGAAATTGGTGCGTCTGCTCGCTTCATATCTGCAATCTTGTCCGGTTGATCACGTCCTACTGTTATTTGATTTAGCGCGGGAGAATCGCCCCAGTTCTCTTTTCTTGCGTTCCATTTTATAGGTCTATCCAATTATATTTCTACATACACACACAAGTTTAACGAGTTTATTTAACCTCTTTTCAGGCAAATCTTGGTTTCATAACTTATCCGAATTTATAATAATGAACTGTGAGTTTGTAACTGACAAAGGATTTGCAAAGTTACCTGACACTAACGATTTCACATTATTAAAACATTCAAAGGAGAACAACCTACACTTTCCATTATGAACTGAGCTGCTGCTTTTTGTCCCGCAAGCTAAATGTCTTACGAAAACTTTTTAAGCTCTCAAACTTCACTGGAGACGGCTAATTATATTAAGAAACATTCTACGTTTTTATTTTTGTCGACTGACAAAACCTGGAGTAAAAAAGAATAGATGATGATTAAAGTATTTGATATGTGCTCATTTTCCATACAAGCAAGCATCTATCTAATCCCGGGGTTTGTATGGTGTAGAAAGTTTTCCCGGTTCGTCTGTGGAACTTCGAAAACATTTGTCTGTAGTCGCTTCGTCTTGGTTTGAACTTTACTTTTATTTTAGCTACACAGCTGTATGAAGAAATGCATCAGTTGGAGAGGAGTAATTCATGACAAGATCAAATCTACAAACCAAAAATTATGAAAATCTGCAGATGTTCTCTTGCCTATCAATGGGTCTAATTGAGTATTGTTAAAGTGTGTATAACTTTGTGATTTTTATTATTATACTGAGTAGAGAACAAAAATAGGCTGTGTTATCCCAGAATAAAAGGTTCTAGACTTAAAATGAATCATCTCGAGCTTGGTGTGTTAGTAATAGACTGTGTCAAGTTTTTATATATTTTCAAAATTTAGTGAACAGCAAAAAAGCATTAACCTACTTCCATCTAACAAATCTGTTTACGCAAATGTTGACGTATATTTTTGTGACAGTTGCAAATAGAGCAGGAGCAACTTAAATTGTTATTGTTTATTTGGTTTCAAACTCTCAACTTAGATAGGCATTACTTATTTTCACTCGAATACCAGAATTAAACACATGAAATATCGTAAATAACTTATCCTCCAACTTCGGTAAATATGTAGAAGAAAGTCTGACATGAAAATATTGCCACTAAACTTGGCGCAAACTTTCTGCAGATGCCAAGATATCTTATTTATTTATACGGTGTGCAAGGCGCAGCTCCCAAAAAGCTGACCTACTACTACAAAATTAAATCGTAAAAGAAAACTTTTCAAAACGACAAGACGAGTTCCTTGCACTCTCGGTCCAGGTACTCGAGTGACCAAATATGGCGAACGCGACTCCTTCGCCGATAATCCGCACCTAAAACCGTCGAGCATTCATCACATATAACGTCGAGTGGCCGTCCACCGTGTAGGCGTCGCAGAAGTGAACTTCGAGAGATTACAGCAAACACTTTCACAAATCATCCGCCATGATTTGCATTCGTGCGTGGACGCAACGGTCCGAATCATCACTCACACGCACGATCAGGCTGGCAGATGGACAAGAATTACAATCTAATTACTAATGAATCAGGAAGAAGTTTATTTAAAACTATTGTCACCTTCATTAGTCGGCTGGAATAAAGTCGTGACTCTTTATTTCATTGTGAAGTCTACAAAATAAAGACCTCGAGAGTCGAGGTTCAAATCAATGGCAAATTAAGTCCAACTATGGTTATAAGTGAATTGTAGAAGATTATTATTACAAATCGGACAGTTTTTCAAAAGAAGTCATTGTGTGCAAAGCTGTTATTATTTTCATGTGATGATTTAAAATAACGAACGTGATGTAACCACCTAAGAAAATATACACATTCAAGCAACAGAAAATCACAGCTGTTTTATTCAGGTTTTAAGAACGTGTGGGAGTCGTATTCAAGATGTACCACGGCAAAAGACGATCAATCAATATCATTCTCGATTCAAGCCAACTAAAAACTATAACCTGGAACCGGTTTTACTGTGTAACGTATTCATTCATGAAATCTCGTCGATTCTTGCATAAATTAGAAGTATAGGAAGGCAGTTGATCGTCCGTGGCTGGTTGATATCACCTTTTCTCACCTCTGATCGACCCGTTTTCCTTCATACATCCCACCGAGGAAGGAAGAAGAAGGTAAATGCAAATTCGTAATTTCTTTAATGGCGGACTCATGAGAGTCGCATGTATATACCCGAGTTGTATTAATGTAAGCCTTTAAGCATCACCAGGTGTACTTAAGGAAATTCGTAATATAGAATGCAATAAACTGGAGCACGCAATTTCAGTATTAAGAAGTCTATACAGAAACCAACTTGGATAGAAGTAAAAGAAAATGTTAACGTGCTACAGCATTCAGATTTTTATGACTGGCTATAAGCGATATATAATCAAATGAAATAGTAAAGAATGAATAAATATCACATAAGTGTGACATAAAATCATCATTATCATATATGAAGTCGGAATGAATTAATCATTTTTGACAAATGTTCGAGCTTGTGGTGGATGTGCCGGGTTTTAGTAACGACATTGTAGAGGTAAATCACAATCGCACGATCACAAATCAGCTTGATCTTGCGTGCATGAACTATGTAAAAAAACAAGAAGTTGATAAATATTTATGATTGAATGAATATATATTAAACTATATTTTATATCATGATATAATTAAAAGTTCGATGTTAAATAACATTTATGACGATAATGACATTTTGCAAAGAAAACGAAGTGATATTTCATTAATAATTAGTCTGAACTCTTTGAATTATATTTGATTAAACAAAAGCAATTTCACCTAGTCAACCAATCTGTGATATTATTATTCTACGAGTTGAAAAAGTACGTATCTGAAATGCAAAATTACGCCCATTACATCATTATTCTGTTATTTAAAAAATACCATTGGCATGATTCCTTTTATTTGGATAATTTTTGACTTCCATGCATATTATAAGTTCCACATCCCATGCGTTGTATTGTATCTATGATGACACCTAAATGAGTGAACTGTGTCACGTATTGGTTGTACAGGCATCAGTAGTACATTGCACGTGTTGGTTGGTTGCATGCCTTATAAGGCAGTCTTCAGTCTTCACATCATGTCGGTCGTCACAGAGCGCATGCGTGAGCGGAATCAAAACTGTCCCCGACAGAATCTCCTTCGCTCTGAGACAATTCTCCTTAGTCCTTCCCTCTGTGACATTCTCCTTAATCCTTCCCTCTGTGACATTCTCCTTAGTCCTTCCCTCTGTGACATTCTCCTTAGTCCTTCCCTCTGTGACATTCTCCTTAGTCCTTCTCTCTGTGACATTCTCCTTAGTCCTTCCCTCTGTGACATTCTCCTTAGTCCTTCCCTCTGTGACATTCTCCTTAGTCCTTCCCTCTGTGACATTCTCCTTAGTCCTTCCCTCTGTGACATTCTCCTTAGTCCTTCCCTCTGTGACATTCTCCTTAGTCCTTCCCTCTGTGACATTCTCCTTAGTCCTTCCCTCTGTGACATTCTCCTTAGTCCTTCTCTCTGTGACATTCTCCTTAGTCCCTCTGTGAAAAAGATTCCCCTTCACTCTTTGACAATTCTCCTCCAATTCTCCTTCGTTCTATGACAGATTGCCCTTCTCTCCTTGACGATACTCTTTCGTTTTACACAGAATCTCCTTCGCTCCTTGACATTTTCTTTCGCTCTACGACAGATCCCCCTTCGCTCTGCGACAGATGTCATCTGCTACCTAATATATAGTTAATTCAATTAGTTGATGATCGCAGGAATACAAATTAAAATATCTACTTGTCAATCGCTTTACACAGTCAGTTAATTACTAGTCAACAGTTCGAATAATGTTTACGATTGAGAAAACTGGAGGAGAGAAATTTGGATATCCCACACATTTTTAATTAAACCAATCAAAATAGAACATGTGATAAAACATCAAACGTTATGTTATTATTTAACCGTATTTTTGTAGCTCCATACTACAAATAAAAACGAAATTATATGAAAACCAAAATTACTGATCAACTAGATGAAAAATACCACTTCAGGCGCTTAGAGGAGAGAAAAAGTAATTAAAATATGCTTTCGTCGATTACATCGAAAACGATATTAAAATCTAAAATGAAAATAAAATGTCAATTGAAAGGGATCAATTCCCCAATTCGCTTGATCCCATGTTATTAGAGCGGCTACCACGAGGACTCACAAACGACGGCATTTCCATTCGATCCCACTGTGATGTGATCACTCCAAGTAATTACTCATTGAACCAGTCAACGAGGCGACACACAATTTACCTCAAAGCCCTAATGGACTTTTGATCAAGAAGAACTCGACACTCGACAAATGTCAGGCCATCCTTTAAAAAAAAACACACACACAGTTGGAAAGTTTGTAGCTGTTTTCGAGTCGTTGAAAGGGTTGAAAATGAGGTTTTATAAACACGCACAAACAGACACTCAGGGCGAGAAGAAAACTCGGAAAAGCTTGTTTCAAGTTTCTCCCTATGGAGGCATTAAACCGCAAACTATACGACGGAATTCTTTCCTTTCTCACGCCAAGTTTTGTTCAAACATTCTTTACGCATTTTTTCCTAACTTCCTTATTCATACTATATCGGCGTTACTTTCGATGGTAATGTTTGGACCATTTCTTCCCGGGATACCTGGCCATAAAACTTGAGAAAGATAGAAGCAAATTCGTACGCGTTGCTTCCTTTTCTATTCATTGAAGATATTGACTGATTTAAGGTAAAGCAAAGAGAGCACTTTCGAGTTATAAGTGTATCACTAAGCAATTCATATTTTTCCGAAATGGCGCTAACTTTTTGATTTAAAAATAATTACGTAAGATGCGATGGTTTGAAGTTGACCAATAATTGAGCATTCTCATAAATACTATCCACAAGCATTTCTAGTCAAATATCTGAAAAACAAATGCGATAGAAAACACACCACACCAGCTGTCAATATGACGAGGAAAGTGTGTGAATGCTCCTGTCAATCTGTCGCCTGTGACATTGAGATAAAAAGAGGACTAAAATTGGGCGCGGAAATAGAGCTTGAATCTAGAAAATAAAAAAGGAAAAAAATTATCGTAATGCGATAATATGCCATGCATTCTTAATCTTAACAACATACCTCGACGATCTCTTTTAATTTATCACTTGGCAATTTTGAAGTAAATAAAATGTCCTGTTTCTTGGATGTCCTGATAAACGTGTGAATTGATCCTGAGAACTCTCAGTTGATGTTCGAAGACGCCGATTGAACGGGGTCGCCTTGTTCCAGAAGATCTACATCGACATTGTTCTTGTGTTCTTGTAACAGTATTCTCACGACTTATCTCGTCGTTTTCCGTTTCCTCTCCGATTTATCGAGCACTTCGCTACCGAAGAGCAAGCAACATCACAGTTGTTTTTACCTCAGTGTGTCTTCTTTGATCTCAATAATGCCTACATAAAAAAACTTTAATGCTAATGGAACCTTAGTTTACGACAGTCCATCCAAAGGTGAATGACAAATCGACCCTGCCAAACCGTCAGCTAAAAAGAGACTTGCGTCGATTGGCGTTTCAATTCGTCTTTGCACCCGAATGTCAGAGTTCGAACGGTATATAAAGGTGCGAGACACAAAGAAAGTGGTGTAGCTCTTTGAGTTGACGGATTATAAATGAAGACGAAACAAAGCGAAGAAAACAAATGGTTCTGATTCCAAAGACGGATAAATAATCCTTTCAGTGTTGGATGGAATATTCGCAGATCGGTGAGATAAGGCGGGAAGAAACTCCCGGGACAGGCATTATGAAATGAATTCGTGCGTATTCGAACATCAGACCCCAATGATGTATTGGTCTGTCGGGAAATCTGCACACGCATTTTCATCTTCTTCAGCTGAGGAGGAGCACGGTGCAATGAGTGTGCTTTTCTTTTCACCAAATAAAAGCTCTTGGGTGGCGGAGTGTTCTTTTTGTGACGAGATTGCAATCGGAGTAAAACATGGATCTGCTCTTATTTGTCCCAGATCATGACAAGACACCTTCATTCTATTCAATAGACAATACAGCACTTATCAATATTATTCTGGAAATGGATGAATTAAAATAATATATGAGAAAATGAAACTCCATCCAAAAATAACAAATACTAACAACCATAGAGGTAAGAAACCCTTCTTACCTCTATGCTAACAACATCGATTTTGTCATCTTCAGAATTGTAATTAAAAACAATTTGGTAAAAGTATTCCAACTAAATAACTTACAGGTTTGTTATATTTGATTCGTAAGTTCATTTCTGACTGATGCTTCCAGAGAAAATCTTCAGATTGTTTTCTTTCAACTAGTGGAATTCAGTTTAAATTATTGAAAGTGACTATAGTATAGTTACGAAAACAATAATTTATTATTGAAATGTATTTAATAAGGTATAGAATAATGGCTAAATTGGATTTTGATGCTTTTGAGGCAACGTTCATTCAGTGACTTTTAGCAGCCTCGTATTATATTATATCATAAAGCAGACACACGCATAATTAATCCTTCGTGGAGGCCCCGAACGCCAAGAAACGTAGACAAGAAACTTGCCTTAAACAACGAAATGTATTTTCGCAAAGTTATCTAATAAGATTTGCAACAGAACAAATGTTTTAACTGGATGTCGTCGCTAACATTTAAACACCGTTAATGCCATCGAAGAAAATTTAACTCGATTTGTCAGTTGGCAAAGCTTAGTAGAGTGCAACTATGTCTGTTGCTATGGGAAATAAGAGGAAATTTACTCAAGAAATTAAAGTGGAGTGGAATGTATGCAAACAAAATTCTCCGCTATTATGGAAATACAAATTCAGGAATCAGGATACCGTAAAATTTAATAATTTTCAGAATACACAGTGTAAAATCCCTATTCCAAATACGTCCTCATTCGTTTTTCAAATAACTTTATTTATGATACATATTTGTCTTTTTTGTGGCATTTAATGCGACTTGCATTCTAATGTATAAAACGATTCTCGTTATCATAAAGTGCAACTTTTCCAAAATGCATTCGTGAGGCATTTAAGTCATGGCCCAGATAAATGCTTCTAAATGCACGAAACTAATGTTTGTACGTGAGCTCACGTTTCAGCAATCACGTACAATGTCCTCATTACACCCAACATATTCTGATGTCCATGTCCAAAGAAGATGATGCAATAAAAATGCAAATATTTCAGAGTTGGTGGAGATCTCGCCGACAAATGTAAACGAAGTGAACAAAGGGCAGGTTGGTGAGACGCCCGTAAACCGAGCCGACCAACAAAATGCCAAGTACATTATCAAACATGGGGAACCGAGTGTCGACATTTGTAGGAGAGGCATTGACAAAAATGCTCCCACGAGTTTTCATATGCAAATGTAGGAAACGATGATAAACAAAATCAGTGTTCCGAGTGTTTGAGCGAGTGTTCTCCAAGATCGAGCTGGCAGGGTTCTGGAGTGGGGTAAGCGAAGTGGCCACTGGAGATCTGCTAACCGCGATATAAATATTTTATAAGTTTGGAGGTGAAATTCAAGAGTAAACTGTGCTGTGGAGTACGGTTTAGCAGAGTATCTCCCAAGGGTGTCGCTTTAAGAAATATTTGGGATATTATTCTCTCGATCGCATTGCAATACGAGTAAAACTCGACTTGGAAAAGTGCAGTTGTGTTTTTGAACCTGAACTAGAAAACGAACATCAGAATGCTCTCTGTTATTCTACATTCGACCGAGTTGATGCGCATTTGGAGGAAGCGCTCAGTTCCATTACAGAAGTTTCTCGATCTCGGTTACTCGTTTGACAGTTTTGTAAAGACTGAAGTGTTTATTTTCGACGCTAGATGTCTTTCGTACTGCCCCAAGGATCGAGGGCTCGATTCCCATAAATGTCGTTTTCTTCACTTTACTCTCTGGGATTGCTCAATACAACTTGCAAATAGTAGAAAATAATATCTACAAGACACCAAACTTTTGACACGATAAACTCGGCAGACCGAATAACCTTTCCACGAAACTTGGTTTGAGAATTGCAAGCTGCAACATAAACTCTTTTTTAAAACTTATTCCTAGATCGATAATCTAAATTATCCAAGAAAGCGGTTATGAGGGAAACTTTGCTACTCACGAAGAGAATAATGAGTTAACTTGAGCCCAAGTTTACAAGAAGCACTGATCGTCCCGTGTCACGACACTGTTTCTACTTTATGCGAGTTACGAGAGAAATCTGCGAAGCATCGCCAGTTTGTTGGACGCTTTTAGATTCTCTCGAAATCGCTGATCGCTTCCCGAGTCATCAATTGCGAATTCACCCGAATTACATTGCGATTGCACGGAGTTTCGTTCTTGTTTAAAAGCTCAAGAGTCATTAATCCACTTTTCTTTAAAATGGCTTTACGATTGGTCTCTATAAAGTTCTTGATTGAGTATTCGGGGCATGTTGAAAATTGGCCATATTTAATAACCGAAATTGGAGGCATTTCGTCTATAAAATATAAGGTTGCATATTGCCATCAATTTTTAAATAAAAAGGGCATGCTGACGACAATTGACGGAAGGGAGACGTAAGGGATGGAACGGGAATGTTCAATAAGGAAGTTCAATAAGTCTGGACACAATTGACGCAACGCTGACAGAATGTTACATTTGTAGTACGTCACTGTTATTGTTATGTGTATGTTTTACGCCGTTACGTTAATTTGTAGGTAACCTTAAAACATTAATTAATTAATAATTTATGAAAACAAAACACAATGAATTAACGCGAACATTTGTAATCGAGGAATATAGCAAGTAACACAAGAATATTCATTCATGAATGCATATACATGCATGAGCTTGCTAGTACCGTTTGATTGGTATATGGCAACGATGCAACTTGTTCATAGTACACACTACTACACACTATTACATTTGGCAGCAGCTTTGTGTACAAACATCATGTGCTACACTTGCACTTTTGCATGTGTGCCAGTTGGCAATGCGGTAATTACTACATGACTTCACGTCATTGAAACGACGAGAGAAACTCCGCTCAACTGATTAATATTCAGACAAATTCATACATATTCTCTAATGAATGAATTTGGTTGAACACATATTCCTCATTTCTAGTAAGATGAATTAAAGTGTATTACAAATTCACAATAATTTGTCCTCTTCGTGATGTAATTTATGCAGGTAAATGCGCCACGAGCCAGGGCTGTGTAATACGAAGTGGGTAGTAGCCGCACGTGTTTGGCAAAGGCCGTCATAATGTACAAACAAATGTGAAAATGTAAATGTGCAAACATTACCTAGAGGGTCAGTGGGTATAACATGAGTTGCGTGCCTTTCCCTTCATTCATAGAACTCGTTGATCTTTCAACTGTAAGAATGCAGCCGTCTTGTCGTAATGTCAGAGCAAAGCAAGTGCAAAGTTCCTCTTACACTTACAGGAATTACAGCTTCAATGTTTAAATACTTGACAGATGGAAGTGAAACTTTTCGGCCATATCCAAGATTTAGTAAAGGAGATAGCAGTTTTCGGAAAGTTACGACTTTTGATGTTGCCAAGCTAGTCAAAGCATCCAAGAATAAGTTAAGCATGGTAGATGGTAAAAGACATACAAATGTATAAAATTGCTCATAAAAAATAAATTGATCGGGAGCGAAAACACGAGAAAAAACAACCAACTGTTTATACAGTGAAGGCGAATAGTGAAAATGAAGAAGAAATTGAAATGAAGAAGGCACAATTTTGAATAATTTTTGAAAGTTATAGTTTATCAATATCTCATAAGTTTTCAAGCATAGTTCTATATATTTTGCATCTTATTACCTATGTTTTAAACAAAAATTTCTATGTAAACACATTTGAAAAACATTTATGTATGAACAGGTAATATTGAAGACATAGTTATTATCGTGATTCAAATATATCTACAATTGTTTGTATGCTAGGGTTGGCCTCGAAAGTAATGGATAGAGCTGAGTGTAACACTGCCTTGCTATGTATGAATGCTGCATGATGGTCGGCCGTTTCTTTTCCTCCCACTCTAGCCAGCCCTCTTCTGGCGTGCAAATCATTCTCTAATGGCAGTCTATAAAGCGGTATTGCAGATTATTAACGACATCATCCGAACGAGAAAAACAACATCGTAAAAATGATATATTTCGAGCAAATCAAAGTGTGTCTAATCGACAGGAACTGACAGTGAAGAAGTTTTATAGAAAAAACTGGAAAAAGTCCTTTCACTAGACATAGATTTTATTGATGAATTAAGAAACTTCATTACATTAAAAAAATATTTGCCTGCAATTTACTATAGAAAGGTTTTAATCAGTTTGAACGGATTCACAACTGTTAAATTTCGGCCAACATATTTTTAAAGAACTCTTTTAAGGTAATTTGCTTTACTAATGGAATCCCCCCCAAAAAATTAATTAACAGTTGCAAATTTTTTCGGTTATTTTACGATCATCTGAAATTCACAAAACTTTCTTCTATATTAATTTTCTTCATCCCCACCTAGCCGAGATAAGGCGTTAGCAATTAATGAGTTCACAATCTCTAACAATTCAAGACAATCAGCAAGTGAATTTCGAATCTCGCTGTCCCACTCTCGCAAAACCATATTCTAACGAACTCTTCTGAGATTTCGGAAACCGACGTGGCTCAGCAAAGTCTGTTGCAGACATCACACAAACGAAACAATTACACCCGCCCCCCTTCCACCTCGATAAAATATATCAAGGAGACTTTGAACATTTACAATAGTCAATTGGATTTGTTGCTCGGTTTCCGTTTGAAGTGCAAAGTTTTCTATTCTTGAACTCGACGTCCTGCCGTTTTCCATAATCCTTGTGAATCTGCTTTTCAACTCCATTCGCGTTTGCGAAATGTGGATCATAACACAAACACTCTGGAAGTTTGGTATTACGTGATTAATAGACTATACATCACCTGGAAAGCACCTCCATTATTCACCAGGAATATTCACCCAGCAATATTGTCTACTCCGTCCAGTGAGTATATATTTTATTAGCATACCGGCTGATCCACCTAGACCGGTTCCAATGCAGTCTAGTTTCAAACAAACACACCTGGGCACTGCATTCGCATAAACACCCACCAAACTACAACACCACCACGCATCCCCATCAGCAAACAAATTAATAGTCTTTTATTACCACGAATTAAGTTTAAATCAACGCGCTCGCCTTGGGAAAGTGACTTGGGCCACACCTCGCAGAGATGTGCTACCAAGGCAGGTGTTCCCTTTGCACGATTCCGAGGCCCGGTGGAAAAAAGGATTCTCGGTTTGCAAGAAAACTCTACGAGGGCGAGGTTTGATTCAACTACTGGAACTTGTTGCGGCTTGCGATTGCTTTTAACTTCGCTCCGATGAAGAAATCTCGCGCGCGGAACTTTAAACGTAACATCATGAAGTGGAAAGTTGGTAATGAAATGAAGGATCTAGATAAACAGTGAAGTATCTAGTCGAGATGCAGTTACAGTCTGAATCTAGAGTTATTCGCTTAGAAATAACAGATAATGTAAACTCAACAAATGATAAAACGGTATTTGAAAGAAATGGATTGTCTGAAAAAATGTGATGGCATCATCCGATGAAGTATGCTAACTCGTCATCTACCTCTATTAGGTGAGCTCTGATTTCATTGATAATAATAAGGATTAATTGTCATGGAACCTGACAAGAAGCCAATCCGTTTCGTTCAAATACCGTTTTATGATTTGTTGGGTGTACATTCTGAAAGGTGATCGTTTCATTAATCTATAAATTAGAAGGGTTTTTAAGTAGGTTTAGGCATACATTTTTTTTCTGAACAGGCGATGTCAAATAATGTTGAATTGAAAAAGATTCTACGAGAGATTCACCGATTGCGGTGTTGCCAGTTCGATCATGGCGGTGCTCGACGCATGGCTGCGTGCGAAAGTGCGTGAGATCCCGTCACAACTCCGGTCGCACACGACCTGATAACGCCTGTACGAAGACTTAATATTGTGCCTATGGTGTGGGAGTAATGAGACGTCTACGCCCCGTGCGGCATTAACATGTCCGGTTTACGCCCATTGTTAATGATGCATGAACTTCATACGTTAATCGTAGAGTGGAGGTGCCGGCTCGTGGGTCTAGCGCGGCACCTCCACCGAAAGCTTCAGTTTCTGCCAGGGTTGCTTCTCAGCCGTTTACGGAGCACAATGTCTTAAAAGTAAGCCTCAAATCGATCGAAAGAGATGATATTTTTATACCCAAGAGTAATTTCATTTATAGGAATGGTAACTAATTGGTTTTTTGTCTTCAGATATTTCAGGATGATGTCAAAAACATCGACTTATAAGATTTGTCATTATTATGTTGAAGTTGTATCGAATAGAAGATATTCTTTACTTCTATTTCGTTTGTTGCTGTCATTGTGATCTAAACATGGGTATGGCGTAAACTAAAAAATTGGGAGCAAAATCGTATAGCAGCATTGTAATTATTGAGTAAAGAAAACAAACACTCTGTAAATTAGGGATGGAAAACTTTTACATTTCCTTGTTGTAATTAAGTGTCTTAGAATTACCGGATATATCACTTTGGGCTAACGCCAGTAAGCTGATACTGTTATGCAATATGAATTTGACGACACACAGAAGAAAGGTGAAATCTCATTTCAGGAAATTTCCTTCAAATTACTATTTTATATAATTGGGTAAAAATCACCGGAAAGTTCACTCAAGAAAGGACTCATTAGAAAACGAATCTCGAAAAGTTTTCACAGGTCTCTGGAGTTATAATTGAATAAAGTTGTACTTTTATTCAGTTTCTTCAGTTCTTTATATGAGAAAGAAATAGAATTTGATTTGATTCTATTCTACTTTTTCTTAGAACAAAATGTGATTGTCTGAGACAATTTTCTCGCCAAGTTGAAATCATAAAACTTTGACAACTACTTAAATGCTTATTCATTGCTCTTTGAATAGGAAATCTGTATCTTAGAAGGAAGAAACTGCACTCTGTGATGATAGCGAGTTGGATGGTCATCATAAAGGAGAAATTGCTCGTAAATCCGGTGATTTTATCCAGAGATAGTGAAGACAATGTTAACTTTTACATTAAAAAATATGGTTTATGCATAACCGTTTGATCAGAACTTTGTAATGGACGTATAAATAAAACGGTGGTAAGATTAGAAAAAAAACAAACCTCCTATCTTTCTCTTTTCACTTCATTTCTCTCCTTGTACAAGAGTTACAATTTGCTTATAAAATAGTGTACCCTTTAGAATTTAAAATCTCATAAAGCTCAAAGAAACTATACATTAAATGCATTCAACCACAAAATAATAAGGTGCACACGAAGATTTGTAAGCACACTCTGCTGCAGGTGCAATGCGACAAACCGGGAGAGAGGCTGGGAAGCGCCGGCAATAAAACTATAGCAGGCCATTCCATGGGCCAGAGAGCGTTATACAACTTTGATCACACTTCTTTCTACACCATCCGTGTACTCGTCCACCCGTGGAGCCAGCTACTCTCCTATTCGATTTAACCGCGAGGACGTGATCCACTAAGCACTGATGGACATTGCTCAGTAAATAACCATCGACGGAATGACTTCGGCAGTAATTCACGGTCTCCGTCAGTCTGCAGACTCAATAGAGGGAGGAAAAGAGAAAGGAGAGTGTTGAATTACAAGTCTGGAGTAGGTTTATGGGGTAAAAGCATTTCTTAGCATTGAAACTATAGCTATATATGGTAACTGGTGAGCATGCCATATGTCCATCAACATAGCTAATTGGCCTGTACAATAGGTAGACTCGACTATCTATTGGTATTTGATTCATAAAAAAGCGTATAAAGTAGAATTTCCCATAGACTCAACACAGGCAATAATTTCAAGATTCTCTAACCATTTTAGTTACTGATGGGTCGGATTTTACAAATAAAAAATAATTACTTATTCGTTGAATAAGTTCTAAACAGACAGGTTATTAGAGAGCTAGCTATACATACAAAAGTTTGTCTGTGGATAATAGTTATCAAGTGCCCCTAAGTCGAGTTGTGCTCAAATAAATCGAATATAAAAAGTGTCGTATGTGCACACACTTTAATTACATCGGCATCAATTCGTAATGCGATCACGTATTAATTAATGAAACAGGTGATTAATACGGCACGGCAGTTTCAAGACAAATTGCAATCACTTGAGGCGATCTAAAGGGAAAAGTTTGCGACCAAAATGAGTCATAAATTAACCGCGATATTGATACGGGTAAGTTAACACTGCCACCACAATCGAAGCGCATGTAAGTTTTATTTCTCATAACTCGGAAACCAGTTTCTAGACGATCGCACGGAGGGAAGTGAAGAAATTCTAGAATAAATTTTATATCAAGATTTTTTTTAATGGAGTTCAGGCTTGATAGTCGGATAGTAGGGGTCCTAGCGTTTCTGATTATCAAGATGATGATGATGATGAATTTAGGAAAGAGACGATAAAGGAAGAGATGCTGCTTGCCTATTTAGTAAGGAACTTTCTCAGTATTCTGTGTTCAAAGAAAACCACAAAAGAAAATCGTTAGATAAGGTCGGCCGCAGGAATCGAGTCTGGACCTCACAAAAGTAGAAAGAAGATATCCAAAGTTACAGCATTTTTCTTCGCTCGTAATTGATGGGAGTCACGGCAAAATGTGTTGTTAGTTTGATACATTGTTCGCTTTAGAGTAGGTACATCTAACGAGATGCATGTCCTAAGACAATTCTTATCCAGACACGGTACTTCAACATTATGGCACTGCTATTTACATGTTTATATTTAAATATATCAATAATTATTAAACAGAGACTTTAAATCCAGTGAAATTTACAAAATCAGAGGGATTGCTTAGACAATATGTTCATTCAGTTGAATATTTCATCCAGATTTATATTTAATTAAATCATATTTTTTAAATAAATATGTTACGTTTGAATCTTTATTTATAATTTATATTGACTAGAAAAATATTGCATCGAAAACAAGAAAATCCAATTGAAAAATTAACTATGCATCTAGAAAAATATTTGTGGTATTCTCGTTTAATTGTTTTATTGCTTTTGATAGCCAAGTTTTCCAGTATTTTCTAGTTTTGTCGTAAATAATAATAAAAAAGAGTGGCTGTAATTTGTCTAAAAAACAGATTCATTTTGTACGCCAGTGACTGGGTCGCGATTATACGGTGAATAAATAAGCCACTAGATAATATGTTGATTTGTGTTACTGCGCGGGAAAAGTAAATAAGTGAGTTGAGTGTACTAATTACGAAAGTAATTGCTTTTCAATTGACCAAAATCTATTTAGAACGATTCCAATCAGACGATAGCATGAAATTCTATTAAATCCCTCGATCTCGCCACACTAAAACACATCAAAGTAATCCTTACTTGTTTTATGATGCGCATCAAATGTCCCAGAGGACTTATTTGCACGATTTCATAACCGACGGTGGGGTTGCAAAACAATATCAATACCGTCGAGAGAAAGCAGTAGATAATTGATACTAATATGCCTAATTGTGTGTTCCCCCCGACTGTAGAACACACAAATAATTATCGAGAGTGGTCTGTTAGCGATGGCATTAAGATTAACCCGTGATCATGGCTGACCCTTCGCCAGACGATGGGGTTGCAATGCATGGAAATATTCGGAAGGTATGTGTTGGTGGCACCGCCGTAATAGCGATATCAAGTGGATAATTGAAGAACAATTCAGCGTCCACAGGAGCACGTTCAAACTTAATTAGTGGTCCGTAGCTGGGAAGTGATTATTGCAGCTGCTTTTAAACACGTCTATTCTACACCATAACAATATAAATGTTACCGGGGATGGGTTCAGTATTAGCAGTGATTAAACTGTCAAAAACTGTTTTGAAACTTAATTAAAGTTTAACGAAACGGCGATTATTGATAATTAGGAAAGTTGCAGTTAAAACTAATATAGTAAGCGATTGCAATCAGCTAAATTTGCACTCAGAGATAATTGCTTCTTTTATAAGTGGCCAAAAATACTAGAGTCCTATGATTAAAACTTTGCAGACTTTATGAAAGAAAGAGGGGAAAAGCCGAGTGACAATTAATTGCACGGTTCCAGAAGTAGGCGGAAAGCAAGGAAAAATTTAGGCGACGAAGTTTAATTAATATATATTTGCTTTTATCCTTCCAATTGCCCCTCTAATAGTTTCTCACAACTGCCGAGAAAGCTCGGCTCTCACTCTATTTGCCAATCATATAACGATACATCAATGCGATATTTTCTTTAAATCGATAGCCAAGTTGACTTCCCCGCCTCCTCAAGAGATTACGAGCTTTCGAAAATCCAAACTTTAAATGACATGAATGAATATGAGAAAATGAAATAAAGCAATCCCAGATCTCAACTGCAGACTCAATACTAGATCATGATTACTTCTCATGCCAGCGGGAGTTGAACCCAGGAACCGGCACCAGTTAAAACAACCGCCACGACAAGACACCGCTGCCAACATTTCTCAGTCATCCCGTCGCACTCGCGCCACGTCTAAACGGATGTCCATTAAGGAGGCGAACACCCCACAGCAGTCTCGAACCGTATCAACGAAATATGGGATTGTTTTCAACTGCGACGGAGGCACGAAGGTGGAACGCACAAACATATGCTCACAAGATGGCGGCCCGCGACGCCGGAGGACGCGACGCGTGGCCGCGCAGCAAACCTCTAGAGGCGTCGGCGTCGCTTCACAACTTCCTCTGTGTCTCTTCTGCCCTTATGCACGGCACTTCCGTTTCACGAGAAAGCTCAAACAAATAAACCAGCGAGTAGCAAGTAGGGGGGTTTTGGCTCGGAGTCAAAATCCTGTCCGTCTCCGTTGTACGCCGTGTCGGAGAAGAAAGGCTCCAGTGGATCCAGCTCCATGAAGCCAAGACTACGGGAAGGCGATGTCGACGGTGCTGGAGGAGGCGGGTTTCTCGAGCGCTCTTGGAACACGTTCAAAAAGTGGGCTCTCGCCTCTCTCATTCTCCTCAAAACGTGTCGCCGTATTGCGGTCTCACCACGCATTCACGACTCTTGAATCAATCCTCCTTCTTCACATCGTCATCATCAAGACGTCGTCGAGCCTTGTTCCTCGCTTTCCCCAAGTCTTGACCGTGATTCTATAGTTCTGGCACCACCTTCTGTTTCCACGCGCTTCGCTTCCTCCCCGGCATTCATTCTCCGGCTTCTCTTGGCTCTTGTCCTCATAGACTTAAAGCGTCTTCCTTTTCTTCCTCACATAAATCTATTTAAGTATTTCTTCTTGTCTCCCTCGCTCACATTTAAAGCCTATTATCATCAGTTCTGGTTGTGCTTATCAAAGTCCCCATTGGCACCGGTGCCAAGTGCATTAGGGCATCTCGGCGCACCGATTTCGCCCTAAACGAGTTATTGGCAAAGAGCATTGAACTAACTATCTAAAAAAGACGAAAAATATAATTAAAATAAATACGTACTTGCTAAATTAACCCCGGAAGTGTCTCCTTTGTATACAAAGACGATGAACTCGCCAAAAGAAATGTCGGGACGTTGCCAGTTGAAAAGAACGTCGGCTATTTAGCAGCCAAGTCAGTCATATTAGAATATAAACGGTCTACTACATTATCTTGAACACTTTTGTGCTTCTTTCGTATACAATGAAATAACGGTCACTTACGAGACAACTTCGTCAAGTCAGATACAAAGTTCAACGTTTGGAACGATTTTTGGCCGTTCACTTGCCCGCAATTATTTCACAGCATTAAACTGACGAACACAGAACCAGTTAATATGCATATATTTCAAATTATGTTCCAATAGGGCATACGCATACATTTTTTAATGAATTCAAAATATTTGTTTCCAAAATAAGGGACGGTCTTTCAATGCCTCGCTAACATTTAAACAGTCAATAGGACCAAATTGCCATGGCAACAACCAATGACAATCAATGACCACTAACTAACTGCTAAGAGCTAATTGAGACTTTAGCAGAGAATTGAAAGACCGGGCCTAAACAACACAACAAAACTTTTTTCACACTCTAAAGTGTAAATTTTTATTAATACACATGAAATTTAAATTCAGTTTACGTTTTGTTATTTTGTAATTTACTTTTTAATAAAAACATGACATTTCCATATTATTAACGTTTGTATCGTTCATTTGTAACACGACAATTATTATTACACATTCCCTTTAATTGAGACGAATTCTCTGCAAATGTTGATTTAAGGAGGAAACAATATATTATAGAGCAAGAGTATTGCAAACTTGTATGTAGTCGCAAGTCGATAACTTATCTTGAAAACTAATAACGGTGGGATATGATATAAATCATTGAGCCGCCGCAGTCGGAGAAACACTGGGGGAAATATTTATCGCGCAACATTCTTGAGAGCCTCGGCAATTCGCTATCAATTTCTGATGAAGACGTCAAATCGATAGTTTGTGTTCAGATCTAAGATCTTTCTGAACCGTGGTTTCATTTATTCTTGTGGACAGAGGAAATGGGTTCAGAAATATCAGCTGATGTGACTTCATCAAATCAGACTGAGCAAATATAAGATTCCTGATCAAGTAAATCCTTACAGAAAGATTCGTGTTATAAATAGTCGCTGTTGTAGAATAAGACGATTTTTCAAGAAATAAGATTTGTAAGATTTTTCAATGCTTAGGTACGACGAAAAATTTATTAACTGCTGTACCTTCTACAAAATAATTAATAATCGGGATTGCAGATTATACGAATTTTCAAGAAATAAGATTTGTTCAGATAAGTAAATGCTTATGATGAAACATTCATAAACTGTTATAACTACTACACATTAATTATAAGTCGGCATTGAATAGAATAAGACGAAATAAGTATAAATGTAATAAGTCTGGTTTGGACTGATTCACAACTAAATCTTGTAATAAGCTTCTAAAAGACGTTATCAAAAACTAATCCAGACACAAAACTAGAGACGGAGCTTAGAACATGACATTATTTCAGTTCTATGAATCGTGAAATTACAATGTATGACTTTGAGATCTTCCGCTTGGTATTCCTCGTCGATTGCTCGAACCCAGGCTCGAACTGGAGACTGTTGCCAACCACAACACCGTTCACATGTGTCTGTGTGTGGTCTCCAGTTCGACCCCCCGTCACGTGATGCGTTGACCAGAGCGCACTCTAGTGAGCGCACTCACAAGCAGGCATTACAGCGCACAGAGTAGCAGAGCGTATGATCGACATGACAAACTAAATAGTGGCCGGCTGATAGCAGATGTCATATGGGACACAGTTGGCTCGATTTCATCGAAATATGCGCATTTTCAATCAGATATGAAAATGTATGCAGATTTCTACAAAGAGTTGTCAATAAAATGACTGTGTGATATGATGTGATGTGACGTTATTAAAATTCTGCCGGAACGAGTTTATTGTTTGAGGTTTTTCTGCCAGAAGTATGACTAGATCAAGTTATCTCAATCAAAACGCAAAATAACTCGATGTTCATAAAGTTACCAACTACCAACGAGAAAAACGTCTCTATTCCATATTGTTTTTGTAACGAACACGGCAATGATTTCATTTATGTAATTGATTTAAAAGTATTGATTAAAGTGTACAATTTTTAAAGATTTTGACAATTTACGAACAAAGTTTGCCTACAGCACACACGAATACAACACATATTCTCAAGTCAAAAAAATTTAAAGTACCACCTACCTTAACATAAAAGTTCGATTATGAGTTTTGTTGAAAATAATTATTATCACTACATAGTTTTATTATAAATTATCACATATTGACCCTGGCACTTCCTCTCCTGGTTTCACAACACCAGAGCTACAACAACCCACACACGTTCACAACACAATATGTCACAAACTTTTCTAATTATAATATCATATTTCACAATTCGCAGACAAATTATAAAACGTGTCATGCAGTTCAGTGGGCGGGGGCTCCAGGAAGCTTTGTAAAGCTCCACGTAGTTGGGACTATCTAAACAACTGCTAGTTATATTATGAAATCTGACGAAACGAACAGGATCTGCTCCCGTGGGATGGACATGTTATAAACTGTTCCTCAACTCCGCAACACTCGCGTAATGTATACACTGGTTTGTCATTGCTTTCCGTGGCCGCCCAATTAGCTCCATCATGGCGTATAAATACTGTAGCACACTGTAATTTAAGTGTAGGTGGAACACTAACCATTTAACCAAAACAAAATGTCACCCCCCTTGGGGTTAAATTACCGACTAAAACAAGTATTATTCCAAGGGAGGTTTAACAACATTGTATTCGGAAACAATTCGATCAAGTTGTTAATTAATTTAGGAAGGCATGTAGCATCAAGTGCGGGCAACCGAAATTACCACAGGACAAGATGTCAGTTTTAATGAAAAATAGTTCATACATAACAAAAAAAAAACAATTAAAACGATTCGAAAAAATCCGATAAAATGTGGTCTGTTTCCAGTGAAAACAATGGAATTAACAGATTTAAACTAGCATTGTAAAACAAACATTGTTTATCACCGGTATCAAAACAAAAAGGGAGTAACCGCGAGAATTGTATTTATTTCAATTCCATCCACAAATATGTGTGGAACGTGCGTCTGCAAGTGACGTCCTCGATGTAACTCACGTGACGTCACGCGCATGCACCGATCATCGCGCGGTTATTTTTCAATCCTCTCGCGCGGAATGAAGAGTGCATAATGAAACGCTAAGCCGTCTGTCGGCTACACGACGCGGTCCATATTCTCCTCGACCACAAAAACAGATCACTCGTCAAACTCCGACCAGATGGAAAATGATGTTACATTTTGAACAATCAATATGTCTATCTCTCTCTATCATCCACCCACCCACCGCCCTAATATCGATAGCTGATTGAATGTACAGTACTTGCAGCAAAAACACGAAACGAGAAAAACGTACAAAGAACGAATATGTTACAGTACATACTATAAATTATGCTTTTGAAATACCGCTTCCCTGATGGAAAAAAATGAAATACAAGTAAACGTTATGAAAATATGGTCATATTGACTCTATAAATATAACTCGCAATGAGAATGTATTTAAATACTGATACCAAAATAAATCCATTAGTGATTCCAAGATATGGGCCCTAGAGCAATATTTCCGTTACAATAGCGCACGTGGAAGTCTGTTAAAGCTGGTATCTTATTCGAACACAATTTTGCTTCTTTGTAACTTTCCGTTCATGTTACTGTCTTGAAACCTGCGGGATTTGGCTCAGAGGGTAGAACACAAAGAATCAGCAATATTATAATTTGTTTATTACAAAGAAAATAAATGTTCATTGATGTGAAAAGAGCAATCAAAAATTATGAAAACAATATTACGTTCGATACGTCGGCAGTAGTGATGATGTCGTCTGGTTTGTTTACTTCCGCGTAAACAAGTGGATGGCGTTGACTCTTGCGTAGTGTGTCCCGTGAACTCCAGTCCACCAGCAGAATGAAATGACTGGATATGTCACCTCCTTCAGCTGCGATGCGATGGTGTTGTCTAATAACCCCTTGGTTACCAGGACGTCCAGCAGTCCGTGCACAAGGAGTGACCTCCTCGAGCAGTTGGATCAAGTTGGCTCAGGCTGATGACGTTCGTGGCTGCAGACTCGTCGGTTTCTCCCGGAGTTGCAATTCACTAACTTTTATACTTTAACATTTACTGACTTTAATGTTGAAACTGTTCAGTTGATCACTTGTAAGTTGAAATTGTCTTAATGCGATATTATTTGCCTCAGCATTAGGCTTGAAGTTTGAATTTACTGGGTTGACGTTTATACAAAAATGTTATTTTAATGTTTACCTTCGATCACATCGGCACTGTCTCGCTGAAATTATACTATGTTGCGTGCACAAGGCTTCACGGTTCGCGAGGCAGGTCTCACTGCTCTGAGAAAACTCCGACTGATGATGTTTGGCTGGTAGCCTGACGTTTTATACCCTCTGACATCGTTTTCCCTCCAAAGAATCTGATTGGTTGGTTTCGTACACGTGGTAGCTATTTTTAGGCATTCTGTCATTTCTAAAGCCCGCGAAACGACTTTCTTTCTGCACGTAGGCCCATGCTTTTCTTGGAATCACTGAAAACTAGTCTGGCTGACTGGTTTTGTAGCGTTATCACAATGACTGGTTCACTTGTTATTACGTGGTGACATCACAATTTAGGTAAGGTCACATACTTTTTATATGGATTCACTCACTTTCTTGATATAATTGCACATTGTTAAACTTATTTGATTGCTCGTTATATTTTTGTCTATATTTTGATTGCTGTTGAATTTTAAGATTGTAAGTTTACATAATGATTCTAATTAATTACTTTGTGTTCAGTTAACCTTGACTCTAAGAATGCCATGCTACAAGCTTGTTCATTCTTTAAACCTATTTCAAGCAAACATTATTATTTTTAAAGTTAATTTTCTAACCTAGATAGGCCAACTTGTTACAGAGCCCCCTGAATTCTTGTTGTTCACCTTTTGACTGAAGACTTCATTTGTTTCTTCATAAATGAAAGTTAGTTCTGTGAATTATTCTCAGTATTTTCGCTTATATTTGTGGATTAATCGCTAGTTTTGCATGTTTGTTGTGTTGAATGGTGATATTAGATATTTTGGGAGCCATTCAAACCATTTTTCCGCGTCAGAATCTGTTTAAAGTATTAGAAAATAGTTTTATATACTAGGTCTACGAAACCTACCAAGAGACGCTTGTAGCTCATTTGGACTTGAAGTAATGTGAGCAATGAGTGGAATATATAAAGTTTGGAGTGATGAAGTAAACCGGCTAGATGCCCCTTCAGCTGTAGACAATGTCATAAACATTTCTAGTCAACCCATAGGAGCTTCTATAAATGATTTTTCGTCTAGTGATGAATCGGACACGGAGCTAATGCAAGTTGAGTCTGCAACCAATGAGATGTCTTTGAACATAGTTCCCGATGGTTTCACGATGGTGACAGGAAATAAAAGGCGTCGTAATTGTAACGATCGTCCCAGCACACGATCATCTGGGTCAGATGCTTCAGGCCCATCATCCAAGAGAGTGATCAACCTTGTGCGTACGCAGAACTCATTTGAGCCGCTTGCAAGTGCAAATGATATGGACACGACCCCGATGACGGCGGAGACTTTGCCAGATAAGAAGTATAAAATCCCACCAATAGTGATTCAAAATATGAAATCTCATAAGGCATTAGTTGAGTTGCTCTCCGCTGTATGTCCAGAACAAGGGGCATTCATAATCAAACCTGGTCTCGAAGTTTCTCGAGTAATCATTAGAGATATTACCTCGTACAAACTAATTACCTCCGCCCTAGACTCGACTGAGGGAATAGAGTACTACACGTTTCCAACTGAGCGCACTAGATCACAGCGTTTTGTTCTGAGAGGTCTGCCACAATCTGCTGAAACAGAAGACATTCAAGAGGAGCTGAAGCAGCAAGGCTTCAATGTCCGCTCTGTGCGGCAGATGAAGATGCCTGGAGACAGTACACGTCTTTTGCCCCTTTTTGAATGTACGCTAGTAAGTACGAGTGGTCAGGCTCCAATGGACCTCAGCCAAATCAAGAGACTCCTCTACTGCGTGGTCTCCACCGAGGCCCCACGGAGCAAGAAGATTAATGTCATACAATGTTTTAATTGTCAAAGAGTGGGTCATACGGCCAAATTTTGTCATCGCCAGCCACGATGTGTTCGATGTGGAGGTGTGCATCAGGTTAAGGAGTGTAAGGAGTCACCAGAAACAGCAAAGTGCTGTAACTGCAATCAGCAGCATGCCGCTTGCTACCGAGGATGTGATGTCATCAAGGCAGCAACTCGTCATGCTACTCGAGCCCGACGTCCACAGCAGCAAGATGGCTCTTCTCCACAGCATGATAACCGAGGGAATACTCAGACGCAACCCACGCCCGTGCCACGAGTCTCATTGGCGCAACCACGGACTTTTGCTTCTGTTTTGAACACTCAGATAAATCCAGAGCAACCCTCGTCCTCAAACACCACTGCCTTAGAAGAAGCAGAGAGGCCACCCAATGCTCTTCCTGAACTCGTACAACCGGTAGTACCTCAACAATCAACTATTGATTGGATAGCCCTTATAAACGGCATTGCAATTTTTATAGTTAATATGAACATTCACCCCATCATTACGTCTCTGGCAAGTTTTGTGCCAACTCTTCTTTTGTCTGTACAAAATCGCAATGCCAGCGATTAATTCAATTAATCTAATCATTTGGAATGCTAATAGCATAAGTTCTCGTAAAGACGAATTACTTCTATTGATGGAATCACGAAATTTAATGGCTGCCCTTGTCTGTGAGACCCATCTTAACCCTAAGGACAAGCTTAAGCTTGCCAATCACTCAGTGTATAGAACTGATCGTCCAGGAGACAGGAGAGCAGGAGGGACTGCAATCATCATTGACAATCGAGTAAGTCACTACGAGATTGTTTTACCTGAAACGAAATCAATAGAGGCTACCGCTATCCTGCTTTTTACTAAACTGGGTCCACTCCGGCTTATAGCCACGTATTGTCCTCCGCGAACTAAGCTTCTCACAGCAGATATAGAAGCATTAATGGACTCGAATTACCCGACTATTCTCGGTGGCGACCTTAATGCTAAGCATACAGCCTGGAACTCGCGAGTTGTCAACGCCAATGGCCGCACTCTCCTTTCACTCTCCCGTATAAGTGACTTTACTGTGACTGGACCGCAAGAAGCGACACATCTTCATATCCCTACAGGAAGAGCTGATGTTCTTGACATTGCGGTGGTGAAAAATCTGCGACATTCCATTGAATTAGAAACACTTTTAGAATTGTCTTCAGATCATAATCCTGTACTTTTGAGCGTAGGGGACTCATACGAGACCGTAGATCCCATCATTCGATTCAATTACAGAAAAGCAGACTGGGAAAAGTTCAGAGAGCATTTATCAAATAAGTTGGAGAGTGGACCACTTGATTCGCATCAGGATATAGATTTAGCAGTAAATAAATTAACGGAAAATATTATGGAAGCAAGAGCGATCAGTGTTCCCATTTGTAATACAAAAAGGTGCACAATATTTGATCTTCCACGTGGAATTAAACTGTCAATAGCCACTCGAAACCGTGCACGTAGGAGATGGCAGGCGCTCAGAACACCTGATTTACATGAAGAATATAAGCTCTTAGACAGATCTGTAAAGGAATTAATTCGTCGCCACAGGAGAGAGAGGTGGGAAGATGCTGTAGCCACACTAGAACCAGGGAGTCGTCCACTCTGGTCCATGGCAAAACGACTGACAAGAAGCAAACAACCAAATCCACCCATTCAAGGTAGTACACACCTTGCATGCAGCCCACATGATAAGGCAGAAGTTCTAGCAGATTCGCTTCAAAATCAGTTTTCCCCAAACCCGCCGACTAATTCATCAGCACATATCGAGGCTGAAGTAAGAACCCATCTTGCTATACACAAGGCGCAGGCTGAAGATGATGAAGTCGTTCTCTGCTCTATGGACGAAGTAATTATATATCTAAATGAACTTGCAAATGGCAAGGCACCTGGTATTGACGAGATCACAAACACGATTCTTAAAGAACTTCCTATACCTGCCGGTGAACGTATCCTTGAAATATTTAATGCCAGTCTCCGTCTTCAACACTTCCCCACCCAATGGAAAGTAGCCAAAGTCATTGTGTTCCCGAAAGCGGGAAAGAATCTTCGTGACCCTGCAAATTACCGGCCGATTAGTCTCCTCTCATCACTATCGAAGCTTTTTGAAAAGGTCCTTCATGCTCGAATTAGAGGCCACGCAAACGCTACAAAGCTGCTGATCAATGAGCAGTTTGGCTTTCGACAGAAGCATTCAACAACACATCAGCTTCTACGTGTGGTTGACAAGATAAACGATGGATTTAAAAAGCTGAAAGGAACTGGTATAGTTTTCCTGGACGTTGCTAAAGCATTTGATAGAGTTTGGCATGAAGGCCTACTACAAAAACTAATTAAATATCAATTCCCCAACTACTTAATCAATATCATCCACTCCTATTTAAATCAAAGATCCTTCACCGTACACATCAACGGTGCCTGTTCTTCAGCGAGGCCTATTCTGGCTGGAGTTCCTCAGGGATCTATCATTAGCCCCATCCTCTTCAACATCTTCACCAATGACATCCCAACTAACATTCCGGACACCGAAGTAGCTTTCTATGCTGACGATGCCGCAGTCATCTGCCAATCTATGGCATCTAATCAACTTGGCCCGCCTCTGCAAAAAGCATTAGACGTACTCAGCCACTGGTATACAGAGAACCGTATAGCCCTAAATTCATCTAAGACAGAGGCAACACTCTTCACCAAGCGACGGAAATTTCAACCCCCTACCATAAACATCTCTGGTACAGATGTCTCCTGGTCTCCCAGCAATGTTTACCTGGGTGTCACCCTGGATGCCAAGCTCTCCTGGAAGGCCCACGCTGAGAAGATTGCCAGCAAGGCCAACGGGAAGACGGCGGCGCTGTTCCCACTGCTCAAAAGCAAATCCATGCCGCTCACCAGCAAGCTGCTTCTTATCCAGAGCGTCATCGTGCCCACACTGACGTACGCCTCACCAGTGTGGTACGAGAGGACTTCAGCGGGAGCGAGAACAATGCTGCAGAGGGTGCAGAACAGGGCCCTCAAGATCGCCCTGCGCACTCCGATGTTCACCCGGACGAAGAGCATACACCAAGATATAGGATTTGCCTATCTCCACGAAGTCATGGAAAATCAGAGAGAGTCGTTCTACGCAGCACTCGGAGACCATGGAAATCCACTAATCAGCAGACTGGCTGATGTTACTTCCTAACTCTTGACTCCTATAGTCTCAATTTGTGTCAATGTTTTACAATTTTTATAATTTCCAAATGTCATGACAGAGTTATGTACAAACATTATGTGTACGGTATCTGAAAATTCAGGCACTACAAGTATGTAGTAGCCAACAAGAGCGAAGATCTTTTGACTGAAGTAAATTTGAAATACATTGAAATTTTGAATGAGAAAATGGTGATAAAACAAGGATTCACATAGAGACTGGACTATCTAGCAGGAATAATCTCTTCCTTTTGACAAACAAAAAGTTTCCTTCAACAGATGCAAGTTTATTTCCCCTTACAGCTGTTTAATCAAAACCTGAATGAATGAACTCACCCCTCCGTCTACCAAAACAAAACAAACCTCATCCTACCTCCCGGAAACGATGCTCGACTCAACCCTCTCTCTTATCACAATCCCGTTATTGGCCTAGTGACCTACTTCTGCTGGGTCATCATACTTCGACCATAACATCAACATAACATTGCTGTTGTCATCAGTAGGAATCATTTGTTCGACGTATTGATTTCTTTCTTCCGTCCACGATCGAATGGAAATGAAATCGTTCCTTCTTCTGTTTCGTCTTGAGTTTTCACCCTTGAAATTTCTTCAAGTAGCTGTTTCCGAATTGAATTTTCCCTGTTTTCTTGAGCAGTGGTCGATGTGTAGTTTTCATTTTCGTCAGCTTTCTTCTTCAGTTCTCGTACGTTCATTTGCAGTCCATCTTGCAAGCAAACATTTTCGTCTTCTTCTCTCAAATCATTATTCAACCCTTTCTTCAAAACATCATCGTTTTCATTCATAATCACCTTGTCATTTTTCTCGTCGTGAAACTTTTCACCATTACTTTTAAAGTCGCCTATAGACTTCAAAACATCGCCAATTTCTTCAACTGTTCGAACTCTGTCGAAATCATCTTGATTCGCAATCGGAATCTGTAATTCTTCCTTCTCGCTCACTTGTGGCAATACTACCTCGCAATTGTCTTCAAAATTCTTCCTTCGAAATACATTTTCATCTTTCTTCATCTTCGTATATTCACAACTACTTCCTTCAACTTTGTCTGGGCCATCCAAACATTTAATTTTATTTCCGTCGATTTCTTCTAGCACACAGCCCCCCTCTATACTCTCTTGTGATTGCAACATCTTGCAAGCAGCAGCGTCTTCAATCCCCTTCTTGAAAAGCATAAAATCAAGTTGAAGTTGTTTTTCTATTGCAGAAACCTCTGCTTCTCTGGCTGCTTCTCGTTCATCCATCTCTTTCTTCCACCGTCTTGAAGATCCGCGTATAAATTCTTTAAGATCCTCACGCTCTTTCTTCTGTATTCTTCTAATCTCTTCTTTTCTCTCTTTGAAACGTGTCTTTTCGGTCGACGCAAAATCTTGTCCCTTCTCTACTTTCCATTCTGTGCCGACCCCTGTTCGTTTCCCGAATTCTCATTTTTCGTTTCCTTCGTACCGGACTCTGGTGGACGATTATTATTATTCCCGTTACCATTCCCGTTACCATTCCCATTTCTGTTATGACTGTTTCTCCCGTTGTTGTTGTTATTGTAATTTCTGTCATAACTATTCCTGTTATTATAGCCGTTCCTATTGTCATTGTAACCATTCCCGTTACGAATTGGCTCATATTGCTTGGGATCTCTGATTAGTTTTTCAGTGAATTCATCATGCTCTAAGTCAGTCAGCTCTTTTATCAACTCATCTTTAGTTTTGACTTTGCCACGCACTATCACCCTAATGTTTGGTGGTAAGTGATTAATCAATATGCCAACCAAAACTTGTTCCGTCATATTGACCAACTCTGTCACATATTTTGCCTTGTTGATAATCCGATTGACATAGGTCACCATGTTTAGGTTCGAACTAATTTTGTATTCTCCAGCATAGATTGATCTGATTAGCTGATGCTGTACAGTTTGCGACCAATATTTATCTTTAAAAGCCTCTTCAAATTTATCAATATTCTCAACGGGATTATTTACATACCAGTCTGCTGCTTTTCCATGTAAACACTTGACAATGATTCCCAGCTTCTGATTGTTATTCACATTGAATGTTGAAAAACGCTCTTTGATTAGCTTCAAAAATTGCATTGCGTTTATTGGGCAACTCTCTTCCCCATTAAATCTTATTGCCTCTTGTATCAGCGACTCAGTACAATGTTTTGCAAATTGCAACTCGTTATTTGCATGACACATGATATTCGATGTCGTTCCAGTCTTCTTGGCATTCTCATCTACCTTTTTACTTACGTCCTCTATTTTCTCCTTGATAGCTGAAATGCTTTCATTCTTCTCTTTATCCTTTCTTTCAAATCGCGAGCTTAATGAAAATATCTCCAGGCTGAGTTTCTTGTCACGCTCATCGATCTCAGTGTTTATCTTTACCAATCCGGTATTTACTTTTTCCTCAACACTGCTCGTCTGTGCTCCGATTGATTCTACGTAAGACTTAATGACCTCCAACTCTGTGTCGACTTTATCATTTACTTGTTGTACTCTTTCCTCTACATTTGTGACCCTAGTTTCAACCTTTTTCAATCCAGCTTCAAATTTACTCGCGATCTCCCTGAATTCATTTTTAGTTTCTAATAGCAACTCCCGTATTTCCTTTCCTCTTTCTTCCTTTTCCTTAATTTTCTCCTGTTTCCTATTCACTTCCCTTTCCTGTTGTTCTTGCTGCATTTTCATTAAGAATTCCATAACTGGATTAGAGGATTCTTTCTCACCGAATTGTGAATATATACTGTCAGCTCTGGCTTCTTTTTGTCTCTCTTCAAAGATTGGCATTTCAACATGAGGTAGCGAGTCATCGTGTTCGTCCTCCCCTATCACCTGGCTCCTAGTTACCTCGAGTTCACTAACCACTGACTGGTCCCCCGCCCCCTCTACAGTCTCATCTAAATCTACAGTTGACGCTAAACTTGCATCTCGATCTGCCATCGTAACAGATGTAATGAACTAACATGCACAAATCTACAGTTGGCTTTATCTTTACGTTAACGGGTTGATTCTATGTAAAATTTCCAAATACATGAAAATTTTACGCAATGCCTGTGTCCACAAGTTTCAGAACAACTGAGTAACTCTTTCACAATCAAGAAAACAATTATTTCTTTCAAAACAATTGCTCCCAGGAATGTTATTCGAGCCCCACACGTTGAGCGCCACTGAAACCTGCGGGATTTGGCTCAGAGGGTAGAACACAAAGAATCAGCAATATTATAATTTGTTTATTACAAAGAAAATAAATGTTCATTGATGTGAAAAGAGCAATCAAAAATTATGAAAACAATATTACGTTCGATACGTCGGCAGTAGTGATGATGTCGTCTGGTTTGTTTACTTCCGCGTAAACAAGTGGATGGCGTTGACTCTTGCGTAGTGTGTCCCGTGAACTCCAGTCCACCAGCAGAATGAAATGACTGGATATGTCACCTCCTTCAGCTGCGATGCGATGGTGTTGTCTAATAACCCCTTGGTTACCAGGACGTCCAGCAGTCCGTGCACAAGGAGTGACCTCCTCGAGCAGTTGGATCAAGTTGGCTCAGGCTGATGACGTTCGTGGCTGCAGACTCGTCGGTTTCTCCCGGAGTTGCAATTCACTAACTTTTATACTTTAACATTTACTGACTTTAATGTTGAAACTGTTCAGTTGATCACTTGTAAGTTGAAATTGTCTTAATGCGATATTATTTGCCTCAGCATTAGGCTTGAAGTTTGAATTTACTGGGTTGACGTTTATACAAAAATGTTATTTTAATGTTTACCTTCGATCACATCGGCACTGTCTCGCTGAAATTATACTATGTTGCGTGCACAAGGCTTCACGGTTCGCGAGGCAGGTCTCACTGCTCTGAGAAAACTCCGACTGATGATGTTTGGCTGGTAGCCTGACGTTTTATACCCTCTGACATCGTTTTCCCTCCAAAGAATCTGATTGGTTGGTTTCGTACACGTGGTAGCTATTTTTAGGCATTCTGTCATTTCTAAAGCCCGCGAAACGACTTTCTTTCTGCACGTAGGCCCATGCTTTTCTTGGAATCACTGAAAACTAGTCTGGCTGACTGGTTTTGTAGCGTTATCACAATGACTGGTTCACTTGTTATTACGTGGTGACATCACAATTTAGGTAAGGTCACATACTTTTTATATGGATTCACTCACTTTCTTGATATAATTGCACATTGTTAAACTTATTTGATTGCTCGTTATATTTTTGTCTATATTTTGATTGCTGTTGAATTTTAAGATTGTAAGTTTACATAATGATTCTAATTAATTACTTTGTGTTCAGTTAACCTTGACTCTAAGAATGCCATGCTACAAGCTTGTTCATTCTTTAAACCTATTTCAAGCAAACATTATTATTTTTAAAGTTAATTTTCTAACCTAGATAGGCCAACTTGTTACAGTCTCATCGAAGTCAAGATACCGTCTGATACAATGTCGAAGAATACGAGACATTCATAATTCAGACAACATATGTCAAAGTTGAGTTGCGATCATATCTTCATATTCTACCCACAATGCACTGAGCTTCCCGCAGCTCATGCGCAGAACGTTCAGGAAGAGCAAATTCAAATTATAAGATCCTTGGCGCTAGCGGCATTAAAAGTTGTACGAACTTCTAATCGAGAAAAACGCTAATGCAATATAATTTTGGTACTACCTAATTAGTTATCTCTAAGAATATAACGAACTTAAAAAAAAGTATTAGCTGGAGCTTTAAGAACCATCGACGAGCAATCGGTGTAAAATAATAACCTCATCAAGCCCCATAATGCTTGTTTACTGGCCCCGCAATAACCATAAAACAGCTAAGGAGCTCGCTGAACGTCGCCGGTTCGAATGCCAGCGCGTATGAGAAACGAGCGCAATTACGATGATTGCTCGATAACACATGTGCCCGTCTAGACCTCGGGCCTTCTTGCGAAACACGAATTCCACAAGAAGTCGCGCGATTGATTGATTGATTGATTGACAGGCCTGACATTGCCCGGTTGCCACGCTCATTAGCAGGAGACAAAACCAGCGCAGTAATTCAATCAAGCGACAATTATGCATGGTGATTATGTATGTTCGTGCTCAATCAAATACATCAAAGCCTCGTCTATTTTGTGGTAAAATTGATGATCCCTTCACATGTATCTTCAAAACATTACACTTTGAAAGACTTCGAGACAGACAATTATTTTCGCAGCAAACAGCAATTATACAAACGCCAACCGCCAACTGGTCAAAAAAATGTCCTGATATTTTTTTTATGTAAAACAGTATCAGCTGAGTATAGAATACATTTTATCATTTTACATAGTGTTTTTATTTTTTGTGTTGCGAGTTCTCTAGATTTCAATTCCATATTCCATACAATAGAAGTCCTACGTGAAATGAGGTTAACACACACTTTGTTTTAGAGAAAAATAAAATACACTGCTACATCTCTTTCCCTAGTAACGCAGTTTTTATGTTCGTTACTTTTTCGCCCAGCGTCATCAATGATTAATTCATGCATAAATCCGAGCCGACAGTCCGTGGGTTCGATGCGTCAGAAATAAAATGAGATCGTGGACATTCCTGCGTGCTTCTATACCGAGCGCGACGTATCGAATATGTTGGATTATGCATGCTATTGGACAATTCACAGCTGAAACTGCAGCAGGGGAAACACTCGACTGGGACAATAATTCTATCGATATTCTGGTTGTAGTTCCCCACTAGAATATTTTCACCGGGAAATAACTAACGATATGATTCGACTAGGTGATAAATTGAAACGTGAATTTAGTTTAGTTTTGTTCGTATTAGACTACAAATAAGCCAATACTGTGTTAGGTGCCAATATAAATTGTATTTATGATATTTGTGCTTCAGAGGCAGAATGCCAGATGTCCATTTCAATGATTTTAGGTGAGCTTATAAACCAGTAATTCTGTGTTCTTTCAAACATATTTTTAATTGTGACATTGTGTAAGAGAATTCTAATGGAGTTTGATGACATAATTATAAAAATGTGAATGCAAAATCGAGAAAATGGACGTCGGACCTTCTACCTCTGACGTACAGATATTAATGAATACACAGCAGCTTTGTTCCATGCACAAAGTAAATAATAAAGTTAGAAATAATCCGTACCTGTTACTTCATCAAAGTGTTGTTCTGTGTGTGTTTATGACACCGATAAAAAAACTCGACGAAAAAGTACCACATCTGCCACCATTTGTAGAAGAGATGTTTCGGCCAACACTGACATCTGAAGAACTATATATTTCTCACACGTCGTTCTTAATTCACTTCACTTGACAAATGCCGCCGGACAGTATTATCTTCTTACAGTCAGTATCTTTTATCTAACATTATCATATTTAGAGAATATAAATGTATATTTTTGAATTTTAGCTTGGAAGGCATATATTTATTCAAAAATATGAACCAAATGTGACTAGCATTTAAATATTATAAAAACAATACTATAATTGAAAGAGGATTAGAAAAACCAACATCTGCCACCAATTTGTAATGTCACATTTAGAAATATTGGGATATCTAAAAAAGCGGAATATGAATTCGCTTTAAAACGTATATTCTAGTTAAGTACCTAATGTAAAAAGCAGCAAAACGAGACTAGTAATTTTTGCAATCTGCTTGATGCATATAATCCCATGTTTTAAATAATCGTTACTCACATAAAACGATTAATAATGCATTGATTACATGAAAGTGTGGTTTTGTATAATCAAGAAGCATGAATTATGAACGCTGTCGAACATAAATTCTAATCTCTGAACAAAGTCGTTAAATCTACCTCACGATCGCACGCGGCCTGCGGCTATGTTTCTGCATAAAGTGCAGCGTGCAGATTAAATGCAGTTGCACGCCGCTACAGGCGCGTGTGACAGAAAGAAAAACTCAAACGATCGAATGATTGAACACTGTTGAGCCGATTAAGTAGGAAATTTGAACGCAAATGTGTAATTGACCCCAAAACGGTAATTGCATTGCCGAAGTCCCAAGCGATTGTGAGAATTATGCATTTCAATTATGTGTGCACTGCCATATGAAAATACACACAGCGAGAGCCGAAAGGGAAATTAATAACACATTTTCAAATATATGGTTCTCCATTGTGCGAGTCATAATGGAATATGAGTACTATTATTCCACGACAAAGTGCATAGGTATTTGTATTTGTCAGAACGGGAAAAAATGTAATAAATCAACACGAGTCAGATGGGAAGTGACAGAAGAGGGATCAAGAAGCCAGGAATTTCTTTGAACCATTTACTTTTTGCGTTCAACATACTTTTATTAAAGCCAAATTAGATTCAACGAAAACTTAACAAGTATAAAAACTGCGGAACGAAATAACATTTTAATATGTGAGCTAATTTTATTTTGTTATGAACCTTCAATAAAAAACAAAATTAATAATGCGAAAAAACATATAAATTCGCCGTTTTGTATTAGCAAAAGTTGCACTGAATTGACACTGGTTGCACGAGATATGTGCGTCGGATCTAGGACGTGTTTCTCCTCATCTACATGCTAGGCTACTTGCCAGAGCACTTATGCCACACACCCCTCGTAGCGCCGTTTACAAGCTATTCGATGTCGAAGCGTCTACAGAGTCGAAAACCTGCCACGATTTCTGCTACAAAACACTCGCTAGATTCCTGATTGATTAAACAGTGTTTCAAATTGAAGCCTTCTTCGGTTGATTCCCTCTCTTCACTTCGAAACCTCGAACCCATTGTTAATTCAGAAAACGATTTTCTGTGTTCTCTTTTCTCTCTGTTTCTGTATTTCCCGAAGTCGTCTGGAGGTGGATTGATTTACTTGGCCAAGAGGCCGTCTAAGACCATTTGATCTGGTGTGCTTGAAACTTGCTTAAGTCGTTGCCTACCAACATTCAACGCGGTACGAAGAGACGAAGGGTAAATCGTCGATTTTACAGAGAAAGAAGGATTTCCTATTGAAACCAATCATCTGTAGTACCTACTTGTTATTTTTATATTTCATGAAAAGTAGATTCCATAAAATCTGTGATGCAAGTTGATCACAAAATTATACAAACTATGAAGATCAAATTACGCTCAATTACTGGACGAGGAAAGCAATACCCAAAATATGTCAATTGAGCGCGTTTATTTTAACAACATGCAAATGACCGAGTGACTTTATTCTTGACGTTGGTGCAAATCACAACAAACAACCAATATAAAATCACGTTATCAAGTTATGTAGCAGACGGACTTACATCAAAGTGACATTTTTCTTACATCCTTCCTTTTGAGAAAATTCCATTAATTTTTTAGTACTAAACAGTATTACATAATATGAAATTAATAATATAATATTTAAAACTTTGAGTGTCTCTTTGATATGATGAAACAGTCTCGTTAACGTCATGGGGCTGGCAACGAATGAACACACCCACACACACACACCGGGCAACGGTGGTAGATGTTCTATTCATCAACACAAGGAATTTGATTTCTCTAACGAAATCACACTCTCTTTAGTCGGTTTTCCATATAGGAAGAGACGTTATTTAATTGTGCATGCATTCACGTTTGGTAACTGCTCATTTCAAACAAATATTTCGCACATCAAAGCGTGCCACCGTGGTTTCGCATATTAACTTCGGCGCAAGGATGCGAGGCACTTTGGCACATTCTGTTTGACTTGGACGTGAGCGCCACATCACACTCACACTCTGTGCATGTGTTTAATAATACTTTGGCTTTGATTACCTCCATCCTTGTAGAATACTGAACAATTCAATTATTACGAAGTGATAGTTGAAATTTCGCCCAAACACTTTGGATGATTCAGATGGGAATTGCGTCGTCGGGATAATCGTGCTGTCTAGATTTGAACTTGAGATATAGACACTGTATACCTTTTTATATAATGTTTTGTGAATCGACGTTTTCGAGAACATTGTGAGAACATTTCGAGAACTCTTCTGGCTGACAACACATTACAACAACTTAAAAGACCTAATAAAAATAACGTTGATCATTATTATAGCACGTAAAATAAAGAATCTTGAATAGTAAAAATAGATAGTAGGTATGACCTGTAAATAATAAAATACAAAAAATATGGAATTGAATTAGTTGCTGTAAGTTGGTACACGTTTCGAGATAAACAAAAGTTTCGTCCAATTCATGTATAGACATCACTCACACACACTGATTACCTTTCTGCCCCACTTATTTTCCATTGCGGCTGCAAAAAATATTATGCTCTGAATATAGGACAGAAGACTGTGCACAACTCTTAATGCAACCTTAGATATTATCCACTCCAGCCGCTTTCAATCTAAAAAAAACGTTTACTAAAAATAACTGCACTCTTTTCAATTACCAACTGCTGAGGGAGAGATGAGAACTGCGCAAACTTCCATTCAAGCTCACATAATTAGATTCTTGCCAATTTCCATTATTTTTTTAAAGAGTTTACCGAGTATAATTAAATTTTGTTATTTTTCACTGTAGAAAAGCAACTTTGTTACGAACGGATCTCGAAAACAACAGAGTACTTGATTTACATAATATATAGTCGCCTCTAAGAGGTGGTTGTGAGACGTACATTAATCCAAGTCGACTCGGAACGGTCGGTCGTACTGCATATTTGATGGAACTTGTTGATGCATCCGCTGCACTTCAACCATTGTCTCTCTAAGATGCAAATACCTCATACTGGGGTGCCCTCTAGGCCATATCTCAGACGAGAGCGCGTTTATGAATTTAACATAAGCTTCGTGGGCATTCGAGCCATGTCCAAAGGGCATTAGTATAAAGGGCATCATAGAAATACAAGTGATGCATCTTGCATAATACCGTGGATAAATAAGTTAACAGGTAGGTTTCCTTTTTAAAAAAACAAAGAGAATTATACTACTGTAACTGCTGTATGAATGATATATGAGAACACATTTTGTATAGTTAGTGACGGCTTAAATTACAATTTTTCAATTCGTATCCATGAAGGGAAGTAGAAATTTTTTAGTTTATCATAAACTCAGCTGTCATACGAAATAAACGTTCTAAATCAAGGATTGACTTTTCGATGACCCTATAAAGTACAGAAATACGTTTATGGATAACAGAAGTACCTAAGTAATGACAAAAGAAATGGTGGATAAGCCACAAAGTAATGAGATGCTCTTTTAAAACTTGTGGCACAGTAATGTTGATGCTACCTAATATCTCCGTAACCACGCATACATTGCAAGGTGTTTTTAACCAAGCCGATAAAAGGTTTTCAGGGGAGAAATAACAATAAATTAGAGAAGTAAAGCATAGAGACGCTTTTATTTCAGCAAAACACAGCTTCCATTAGCGGTTGGTTTTCGGACAATCGCAGAGCAACGCGTCTTTTAATGAAGGTCTTACATATACTTTGCTAATACCAGGGGATCTAGATCATAAAAACATTGAATGCTACCGGCAACCGCAAATGCAACAACACTCAAAGGTTGAAAGGTAAACGGAGTACTTTTATATTCATTTGGCTCAAATCGGCTTTAGTTTTGATAGTGTAAATGCTTTAACTGTAAATGAACAGAGAGCCACATTTAAATAGGAAAGAGTTGAACTAAAAATTCTAGTTTCTACATAGTTATTCATGGACTGTGCACTTGAGTCAAAACCTTTTCAATGCAAATCTCTTCGTGAAAACAGTTAAATAGTGACGACTCTTGTTCACGTGCCGTGGGGTTGAGGTTATGTAGCTCGCTAGTTATGCAACCAGCAACACTCGCGAGTAATGCGGGGCTGCCTACAACCAGGTACTCGAGACAAGACGCCGAGTACCTCGTGGTACTTGACCTTTGGCGTGATATTATCACGAGGAGCCGCGTTTTACCGCACGATAAAGCATCGGCCTGCACCCCCCCCCCCCCCCCACCCCGCGCCTCCCCCACCGGCGTCCTTAATAACTGTGTCATTATCAAGGGCCATATTTGGAGGTAATTTAGCGCGACGTTGCCGTCAGGTAGTTTAGTTTTAGTGGCTGTACTCGGCAGGATAGTTCGTCGAGGCGAGAGCGATGCATTATAAAATATACGTTCTATGGCAGAGGTTCGCGCATCTTTGAGTTACATGTTTTCACATTTTAATTACTTTCAGTCTGTGTTATTGTCTGAATCATTCAAGCTGTACGTTAAAATACCATTAAAAGTATTACCATTAAAACACGCAGTTCTTAGCTCAGTAACTAAATAATTCATAAGATGCCATCTTACTAAGTTTCTAATTACTTGTGTATAACACTAGCAAAAATCTAAACGTGTTCCGTTTTCAGGATAATTCCAGGACGCATTTAGGACGCCAATCATTTCAAAGTGCATTAAATATCTCAAACAAAATCTGCCTTTCATTTATTTTCATTTTAATATTACAGCTCAAAATAAGAGTAATGAAAATCCTTTTAAGAACTCTCCTCGTTTTTCCGTTATTCCTTAGAAAGGAAAAATTAAGCTGCAAACTTCATCTAGTAGAATAATAGATTGCATAATTCCCAGCTCATAACAATAGGCTAATAAGCAAATAACGGCGTTGATGGTAGATCTGCCAGCGGCGGCGAAGCTGTTTCCAAAACAAGCGCCTTTTCCAACACACCGTTAATAATTAGACGCTTTCGTGGCACGTTCTCTCGACGTCGAAGCGGGCGGCAACATCCCGCCAACCAGGTCGGAAAATATCACTTGTTCTGCGCAATAAAATACATTACAGAGTATTAACATAACCTAGGCAGGGTTGAAAGGTCATTGTTTTACTTTACGTGAAAGAATTGTACGGATGTTTTGCATACTTTTCGAATAAACGCTACGTGGATTTTGGGGAGTTTATAAGGATCGAACGTTACGTCAACGGAAATAAAAACGCAAATGAGGAGATAACCTGCAATAACAGACTTATTATTTCACATGAAATGGTAATAAAATGATAAGAATGCAGAGATATTATCAAGGGAAGGAAGGTTTCGTGTTCACGTCACACCCAACGACCAAAAATGGTACCGAAAAAAAATATTATGCATTCATCAATATGGGTGTAACGTACAAACACGCCCCTCATCTGGCGATTTGGTGTACCAAATCCATAATAATTTATTACATACAGGCGTTAGGGTCAATTACTTTCCTGTGTTGGGATGAGTCGAAGAGCATGACTGGAAATAATTTGAATTCTACACGAACTGTTTCGGGGGAGAGATTTATTTGTATTATAATGTGATGAAGAAACACGAAACATGATAGACTGACGTAGAATGCTCCGTATTACATCTCAGAATAATTTCGGTAATAATTTCATGATGGGGTTGCCTGATCAGATTTGAATAACTAAAGTTTTCAGAACGCACTTTGAAATTAAATTGAATTTAAAGATTTTTTTTTACCGCGTGTCGTCGGAGAAAATGATGAAAATAGTAATGAATTTACATATTTCGCTAACCGAGAGTGTAGATTTGTATCGATATGAATAGCGAAAACGAACGCCATGGAAATGAGAAAATATATTGAAAAGATAACGAGACATTATGCAAAATCTTATGTTTTCTCCTCCCTTCGATTGCTCTATTCACAAGTTTCCAATGAATATAGACAGAATCCGACGATAATATTCATCTACTTCACCGCTGGCTGGTTGTCGGAGACGCCGCGCGGGGCGCCACACGAGTTTATCACGTCATATTACGCGGCGTCGTCTCAAGGCGTCGCGAAGATTTAAATTAGTTTTCCTCCAACAACTATATATGCAGAAAGCAATGAATGTCACCTTTTGGAACAGTGGAGAGAGGGTTTATACTATAATATTACTATAACAGAATCGCTAGGGGATGCGAATGAAAACCAAAACACGGCGTCGGAGAGTTCGCCGGCGTCTCTTTTCCGTCGGTTGAGGCGGAAATTATTCCCAGTGCACAATAAGTTAGACGAAAACTAAAGTGTAAATAGTAAGAGAATATTAAATTCTACGACTTTGAATACTTACTGGAAAGTTTTGCAGAAAATAGAATAATATAAACATTGAAAGCATATTTTCTCCCAAGGTGGTTCTTGTAACGTGTAAACTGTGAGATAAGTGGTAAGCCAACGGTTTGAATACGAAATGCGCGGTGGAGGCGCCGTGCTTTCAAAACAGTTAGTTTTCCGAGAACGAGACACGTGATGGAAAGCAATTTTCAGACGAAGAAAAGCGATGATGTTGTGGGAAATCGGAGTCAGCTCGGAATAAGCACTGCTTAAATCTGTGTAGAAAAAGAGGAAACAGCTAATGGATGGCAGTGATGCAGTTTGCGCATTTCAAATGCACTAAGTTTTTACAGCTGCATTAAAAAAATTATTGCAGAATATTATTGTAGAGAATTCCAACTCAATTGGAGTGTATTTGCATAGACATAAAATTATCGTTAATGAAATGGCTTCTATCCACGCGCTAAGAATGATCTGGTGTAGATAAGAAATAATATTTCGTCGTGGCTATCCACATGGGGCGTAATTTTGTTTGTTTTTCTTTTACATCGTTGAATAGGTTAGTTAGATTTCTTGTTCATTAAAAGAGGTTACATTTCTGTATGTGAAACTTCCTTTTGTCCATTATTATTCACCTTGATTTCATGTATAAACAGTTGTTATGTAATTGTTGTTACTAATTATCCTTGCTTATTTTTGGATTAACAGTCAAAACAGATTATTAATTTGTGATAAACCTTGAAAATGTGTTAAGAAGACTCACACTACTCATCGGGTTTTATTTGTATTAAAAAGTTTAAAATGGCATTAGATAAGCCGGAAATTAGTGAAGTTTTGTGCACATAAAATTAAAACTGTGTTATAACTTAGTAATAATATCTAACATTTGCGTGCATTATAATCTCGACACAAAACTATTTTCAATTGACGCATTAAAAATGAATGTCACCGAGATATTTCAATACTTTAAGTTAATTATTTAATTACGTCTATGCGATGCAACGAGCCTCCAGCAACGTGCACGAAGTTATTACAAGAATTTGTAGCGCAGCGTAACGGATCATATCTTACGTATGCGAGGTAGAATTATAATACGTAATGAAAGAACGAGCGCCACGGAGAACTGTCACAATTTGTGTCACACAAACACGATCCTTTTCGTTCCGCTCTTAGCCCGACGCTCCAACCTAACTGCCTTGACGTCTCCGAAGCGTCGTCCCAGGGACGTCGTCGTCGACGTCGAGTGTCGCTGTGGAGCTATCCGAAATAATTTGACAGTTATACGCTACGAACAGGTCGAGGTAGAATAACGTGTCTCACAAAGCTGATCTGGCAAACTCAATTATAATGCGACGTCAAAAGTTCAGAGAAGTTTTAATTTATGAAGATATTTGTAACCAATAGACCGAAAGAAAGCTTTGAAAGCTGTAGTAAAAAATTAAGAATGAAGAATCGTAGTAGATTTCGAAATGTCTTTGATACAATTTCCTTGTCGGAAGGCGCTTTGATCCAGTTGTATTACAAAAGTGTTTCGACATGTTATGAAGTTTTCTTTGTCACTTCGTCGATAAGAAAAGCCGGCGCTTTTACTCTGAAAGCGAGCTGGGCTTGGGGTGGGGGGGGGAGGGGGGGGGGGGGGGGGGGGATCGACGAAATGAAAGAAGTTCAGACATATTGCCAAATGTGACTTCTGGATGTGATCGGATCAAGTGATCCTGATAAGTGATCCCTTTAAGTGACATCGTGAAACAGAGATCGAGGTAATAATCGTAACTACATCCTGGATACTGAATAATGCGACGGGAACAAGGAAAACAATTTCTCAGGTGAGTATTACGAAATTAATTCATATTTCTAAGCTTTACTGTTTCATACTTGTTGGATACTTATTGACCAAAAGCTAATAAAGAATTAATTACCAGTTACGAGCTTACAGACACAAAAAAAAGTTTTAACGCGTGATGAATGAACTGAATCGATTAAATTTTTACGAAACTTTGTTCCTTCATTTCCTAGCTTTTCCCGGCCAAGGGACGTGATCTAGATAGAAATAACTAGTTCAATATTTTGTGAACTTTTCCAACACAAACTACACTTTCTCGAATCATCCGTCATTACTTATTCGCATCATTGAAAATATATGAACGATCATTTGAGGGTTTTAAAACGTGATCCATCTTGCATGCATTTTTCATGTCATAATATTGTATCCAGCAACAGTAAGACGCTCTCTTTCATCTGATTTATCAGCCGGGTTGGTGGCTCGACTTGTATCTTTGTGCCAAGAAAAGAAAACTAGAGGGAAAATAGCACATAAATACACGGGGCACGGCTTTCAAAACGGAAGTAATAAACATCTATGTATGCCATACCACAGAACCTGCGGTGCCGGTCATCATTTGTTACGAGTCAAAAAACGCACTACATATCTATACAGAACACATAGAGAAGATAATATATATAAATAGTGAACGAAATCGCCGGAAAAGCTGGAGGAAAAACAACGGATAGTTGAAACGAGCGCGAAATCCTTGCTTTTGTGGTCTTCTCGAGGATCACAAATCAACGGAACGATTTGCCATTTGATCCTTGGGCCAACATTTCGTGAACTTCCGATAATCAATGTTGTGTTCAATATTGAATCAGTTTGCACTTATCGCACGTAATAAAACAGACCAAGGTACAAAAAATACTGGCGCTCCGGTGACATCGAAATGATTGCCTCCCGCCCGGCTCCGCTATCATGAGTAATCAGGAGGAAAGGGAGGAAGAGGAGGGGATGTCGACGCCTCGTACCAATGGAATTCAACATTACTTAAATTGTTTCTTGTATCCTCACAATGTTATCTGATAAATGGATCCCCAAGAATAGTTTTGTATGACGTTCTTTTGCTTCAGCGACACCGAATGTCTTTATCAAACACTCAAACGGTATCTTCTCGTCCTTTAGTTGCCATCTTGGGAAATCGGTATTCGATAACTGGAAAATACTTGCTGCGTAACAGTCCAATAAAACAAAGCCATGCCTTCAGCATAAAACCAATCATACGGGTATGCATGTTTCAGAGGATAAATACTGCTTGAAATTAACACCGGCTTAATTATATGCAATTCCACATCCTGAACTCGTTTCAGGAAAACATTAAATATATAATAAAACTGAAGAAGCTGTAAAGCAGCAAGTTTTTGTATCTTTCTGTCACCTTCCGGACAGTCACCTAGACGAAGGGTGAGTGACTCGATGAGACGAGTCTCCTGGACCATTAGTTCATCTCGAACAAAGCATCTCTGATGGCGAGATGAATCCATTACCGCGGCTGCTTCTGTAATAAATAGCGTCGAAGCATGCGGCATCAATCTCCATTCGGAGTTCTCGACGAGAAGAGATTACGCCCGAGTACAATCAGTCATCGAGCAGGTGTATTGTTAACGCACAGCCATATTCGACGCAAGAGGGTGGAAAAATCAGACGGGAGACTTGAGAAAAAACCTCTTCATTCTGACGAACAATGCACACCTCCAACTAATCGAACTCTCTTTTATCACTCCGGAACCAATTAATTATGTAGTCTGCATGGAGACTTCACTATTTCTTACTGTAATGAACTTCTCTTACCAATAATATTTTTTTAAAAACTAAAAATAAACATACTCCAAGTAAATTCTGAACCCTCTGTACTCGCCTGCAGCAAGATTCTCGCTGTGGTTTTTTCAAGGAAAAATAAATACAACACTGCATTGTTGCTTTTGTTGGAGATACAGGAGTGAGAGCGGACAAAGGAAATAAGTGCTATTTTTACACTGAATGTTGATAAATTGTAAATGTATTTTATCCATAGATTTCCTCACATTTGTGTTCAGTAGAAGCCATGGAGTCTTCTTCGCATGAATGATGGATGCAAACAGTGAACAGTATCTCAAAGACTAATGAAGCCCGGCTAGAGAGAGTTTTATTTTATGAAGATTTTCGTCTCAAGGACTGCGTAGCATAGAAATAGAAGAGGCAGTGGCGCCAGCTTTTTATGAAACGTCTTCTCCAAGTCTGGTTGAACGGCCAGGTGAAAGATCATTTGAAAATAGCCGCAAGTTACATACAGCGCCTTCTACAATGTACCGAGATTCACACTTTGCCGAGTGCGAACAATCGAGAAGGCACTGCTGTGATTACAGTGATTGGATCATGGAAGTTTGCAAGCAAGGCAAATTACTACTTGCTGTACAATGATGGACGTTTCTTTTGGTCATATCATCATAACAACGGCCATTTTGGCGCACACAATTGAGATCCCATGATGGAGGCATGTGAATGGGTGGAGGTGCCGAGTGGTGCGTGACTAGTGGTTTATACACACCCTTCGAATTCCTCTGGTATATTGAGCATGAAACTCAATAGTTTCCTGTTTCTTCCTTAAAGTAAATTACCCAATAAAATATTTACAAAAAACAATAGATAACACGCCACGCACGTGACTTAACAATATGGGCTGGTGTATGTAATTGTAGTAAATTAAAAGCAAAACGCACAAAAGAGAAACAATCTTTTGTAATAATCAGTATTACAATTTTACGTGGAAATCAAAATTGTCCCTGCGTGTAAGGTTCTTTGTATTATATACATTATAAGCCATTGAAACGAAAGCCGAAAGCCCGCACCTATAATTAACTTCTATTCAGTAACACAAAGGCGAAAGTCAGTCAGAGTTTTATTTACTGCTCTCGTATCTTTTATTGCGCGGAATAGCCTCCGATAATACGTGCTTCTGGACCCTAACATCAGATCGGCATTGGGGATAATCCAGAACATTACATGCGGGGGTTAGAAATCGCAACCCCTCGGGGGAATACACGATATTCATGAAATTGGGGTTAAACTATGACAGATAAACCGAGCTGGATGACTCCTATCAGGACCAGATATAGAACCAATCAATCAAGATCAAGATTCTGGTCGGAGCTGGGGAGCAATGCATCGTACATTCTGATTGGAGTGTCGGCTATGTGGCCAGATGACTAGGAGCTGATTATTGGATGCTGGCCAATAATCAATATGGCCAAAACAATGTGAGTATACCTGCGACAGGTTTGCATGGCGGAGGGGCTGACATATTGGAGGTCATAACTTTTCAAAAGTTCATGTAAAGTTTGCGCTGCGCGGTATACGGATGGACGACCTAGCATAAATATTACTTTAACTTGAACTTTAAGGAAGAATAGACACCGATAAATATGAGGACAAATTGAATTAAACTTCTCACTTCGCGAGCTGACGCAGGGGAACGAATCACAACGGACCAGTAGAAAAGAAAATAATCTGGCGCCCTCTGGCGCTTACAGCAATGTTCCTCCACAGCTTTCCACTTACTCCATATTTATTATTATCATCAAAGTAGAAACATTTTCCGCCAGCGGCGCATCCGTTTGCTGCAAGATAACGGAAGAGCGGCTCGATTCTTGCGCGCAAAGAGACCGTCGGGGGTGTGGAGGGAGGCCCTAGACAAGGGAGGTTAACTGCGAATTATTGCCGTGGAGTGTTGGTCATTAACACCCACCCCCGCCTCGCCGCCCCCCGAACACTCAGGAGGCGGCAACAGCGATAAACATATAGCGCGATACACGCACAAACACATTCGACGCAACGCAACGACAAGCGCGATCGATAGGAAATTAATCAATTCATTTCGACTAATCACATCTGATTTATTAGGTATCCGTCGGTGTGTTATCTAATTGGATGCCAAATGAATGGGGTGGGTGATTATGGTCCAGTCGTTGGATGTAACTGTTGATCAAAAGGATATTCGGGTATTGACAAAGGCGGAGTGGTTGATTAATCTTAGAAACCGGCATGGCGTGGAGCGAATGGGTTGGGGAGGTCGGGTATCGAACGCACCTCGACCGCAGCGAACTTTGCGACTGAGAAATGCTAGCAGCTTTTCAAACAACAGAGATTAGAACTTTGATTCCACTTTAGACGATTATTGTTGTTGTAAATCACGGCACGGAAACGGGCCGTGTTTACTTCCAATGTAGAGAGCGAGGAGACGATTCTTCAGAGAAAATATTGAAGTCGGAAAGTTGTCGTTTGTCACCGATAAAGGATCAGATGAAATCGATAAGAAACAAAAGAATGCAGACTCTTTTCGAACGTCAGATAATTACAAACCAACCAATGAGAGGCTTGAATATAAAAACAAAATACGTCAGGAAATATTTGATTTCGGAGACAGGCGAGTTATAATGACGTTATTCTGATTGAATTAAATTTTAATGCGTTTTGGCGTAGGAACCTCGTAATTTTCTTCAACATTAATATTCCAGTAATGACGCTATCTAGAATTCAATCTGACCACATCAATATTCCAAGCTCCAGCTTTCTCAATGAAAAGCATTCGTTTATTGTGCAGGAGAGCAATTGCCTCTGTGATATTATACAAATGCGAGAAGAGCTCCTTGTTAAAACATATGTAAAATGCTGTGGTTCCTACCTGAGTCATCAACTGCAAAGTGTCCGATGCCGTCGCCTCCTCTGATCGAGTACGACACCTTGGCGTCGTCCCCAGGAGGATCGTCATCAGTCGCCTTCACCGTGGTCACCAAAGTACCGACCGGCTGATTCTCCAACACCGACGCCGCCACGACAAAGTCAGCGAACACCGGCGCGTGGAGGTTCTCGTTCACGTCGACAACCTCCACGTCCACAGTCGTTTCGGAGAAAAGCGCAGGACTTCCGCGATCTTTCGCCCGGATCGTTAAGCTGTGAACTTGACGCTCCTCGAAGTCCAACGCCTTCGCCGTGCGGATTGTGCCCGAGACGCGGTCCACGGAGAACACAGACTCATCCTCGCCGGCGTTCACCAGCGAGTACCGAATGTCCCCGCCCATGCCGAGATCAGGGTCCGTGGCACTCACGACAGCCACTACACTACCAATAGGAATATCCTCGCGTACTTTCACAGTGTAAGTCGGAAGAGTGAAGGTCGGCGCGTTGTCGTTCACATCGTCAATCATCACACGGACTAAAGCGTCGGAGAAGAGAGGAGGTTTGTCACCGTCCTTCCCGCCAGAGTCAGAGGCACGGATCTTGAGCTCGTAGAGTTCTTGCTTCTCGCGGTCCAGTTTTGACGCAACGCTGAGAATCCCGGTCGACGGATCCACGGAGAAGTCATGTGTGTCGGTAACCATGGAGTATGACACGCGTGCGTTCTCCCCGAGGTCCACATCGGTGGCATTGACGCGGAATATCGCAGTCCCGTTGTGGGCGTTCTCTGTCACGCGGAAGCTGGCAACTGCCTTCTCGAACCTCGGCGCATTGTCGTTGACGTCCAGAACAGTGATGGGGAGGAAGCGAGACGAGGACTTCTGAGGCCGACCAAGATCATATACGCTGATGTTGAGGAGATATTCGCTCTCCCGCTCGCGATCCAAATAGCCGATTACCTTCAAGTCGCCCTTGTCCGGATCCAGTCTGAAGACAGAGTCCTGATCACCGTCAGAGATGCCAAATACAAGTTTCCCGTTGTACCCGAGATCACGGTCGCGAGCACGAAGTTTTGTCAACGACGTCCCGAGAGGTGCTGATTCGTTGACCTTGATCTCGAGAGGAAAGTCGAGGAACTCCGGCGCGTGGACATTCTCCCCGTATCGGCTCGGCATCATGGCAAATTCCTCCGGCATCCCCTTTCCCGGCATATTGTTCCTCTCCGCAGCGGCCAGCACCTCCGTCAGCCGCCTGGCAACGCCAGTGTCGCGGCACTCGAACGCCCCGGTCTCGTCGTTGAGCAATCGTCCAGGCGAGCCGAGACTGCGTTTGGCATTGACAAGACTCATGCTCACGCGCACGACATCGGCGAAGTGAGTGCCGTCGGTGGCCGTCACGTTCACTTCACGTTCACCGACCTTCACGTCCATCAGATCGCACGTGACGGTCAAAACACCCGACGTGTTGTCCAACGAGAAGCAGTTGTCGTCATTGCCGGACACCACGCGATAGCTAATCGTGTTCCCCGCGTCGAAGTCGATCGCCGACAGAGTGATGATCTCAGTCCCTATTGACACGTATCGAGGCACATGACCGATGCAATCCACCTTCTCGAACTGAGGCCTGTTATCGTTCACATCGCGCACTCTAATCCTAAGCTGCATTTCCGTCTGACGTCGATATGGAAGGCCCCAGTCACTGGCTCGGATTCGCAACATATATTCACGCTTCATAGATTCGTAATCAAGTACCGAAGTAGTCCGAACAAGACCGGAAAAGTGGTCGATTTCAAATGGCACTGGTTTTAAATTTGCTATGCTATAAGAAATATAAGCGTTTTCGCCCGAGTCTTTGTCTTTGGCACTGACTTTAATGACTGACGTTCCCGCTGGCTCGTTCTCGTCGATCCAAACCGACATCTCCGGAGTGTCAAAGATCGGATCGTTGTCGTTTGTGTCGATGACGTTGATCTTGACTTTAGCCGACGATTGCTTTCTGGTCCCCGCATTGCCTTGGTCGATGGCGGACACGGTGAGAGTGTAGAACGCGCGGTTCTCGGCGTCAAGCGTGACGGCCGTGTATAACATGCCCGTCTCGGGGTTGATGTGGAACTCCCCGTTGTCGTTCCCGCCGACGATCTCCAGAATCACCTGTGCATTCTTCCCCTCGTCGGCGTCAGTCACCTTGAGTCGGATGACCGGGGTGTTGATTGGCGCAGTCTCCGGAACCTCCACTTCATAGATCTCGCGGTCAAAAACAGGGGCGTTGTCGTTCAAGTCCAGGATGTGGACGGGGACGTTCTTGTATCCCTGACGCGGAGGGATTCCCTTGTCAGTCGCCCTCAATGTCAAATTATACCCATGAGGTGACATTTCCCGATCCAACAGGTGCAAGACCTCGATGTTATATTCGTTCTTCTGTCCACCTGTAAGCGCGGCATTCGTGATACGGAAGTGACCATCGGGATCGCCATCAGTGATGTCCAAGCTCGCAATCTCTCCGTGAACACCGCTGTCTTTATCAACAACCCTAACTATAGCGTAGATGTCGGCGTTGGAGTGCTCAATGATCTCCGGCAAATGTTTTACGTAGATCTCGGGGTTGTAGAGGTTGACTTGCTGCACATGGATCTTGATCTTGGCCGTCGCTTGGCTGGCAGCAGCTCGCGTGTACGACGCCCCTCGGTCCTGGGCGACTACCGTCAAGTCATGGATCGCCTTCTCCATGTACCTCAACGGCCTCGTCAAAGACACGACCCCCGTCATGGGGTGCACGGCGAACTGCTCCGTCGGCTCTCCGAAGCTGTAGTAGATCTCGCCGTTAATACCTAAGTCAGCGTCTTCAGCGGATACTTTTAGAATACTGCGATGCAGAGGCGTGTCCTCAGGAACTATTTCCTCGTAATCGGTAGGGTAAAAGAGAGGTTTTAAATCATTCGAATCTAATACGGTAATGATGATTCGAGTGTCCGCCTCAATAGAAGTCACCTTCTTCCCCTCACGTTTAGTCCCCGTCGCCTTCACTTCTATCACATATTTGTCTCTCCGCTCTCGATTCAAAACGTCGTGACCCGTTCTCGTTCGAATCAGCAGGAAACAGAAATCGCCGACAAGTCGTTCCTCAGCTTTGAAATACTTGTCTTTATCGCCGGCGACGATTCTATACTTGATCTCCATGTAGTCGTCATGCGTGTTGATCCCGATCCTCTCCTCGGGAGTGACGAACGTCTTCCCGACAGAGTTCTCCGGAATGGTCACGTTGTAGATGGCACGGGTGAACTTGAACTCCGGCGGCGCGGCCGGCGCGTCATTGGGCGGCGGCGGAGGCAGAGGCGACGTCACGTCGGTGGAGTTTGCCGTGACGCCCGCCAGGAGCAGCGCGAGCATCAGCCACGCGGCTCGCGGGTCTTCCGTCATCCTCGGCAGTCGGCGATGACTCAGTGCATGGTGGTGGTCGGTGACGTCATCCTCGATGAGGAGGTCTCACCACGGCACCTGGAACAAATAGATAACGACTTATTAGAAGCTGGCAAAATATTTTTTTTTAATAAATGAGATACAGTATTAACCTTAAGCATACATGGCTTTCTTTGATTAAAATTATAAATTGTGATGTTATTTATTTAAAATGAACTTATAAACATACATGACTTTTAAATATTGTAGCTAGGAATTGTAGTGGCAAAAAATTCCAGTGGTATGTTGGAACAAAATCACCTCTCATCTCATGATCCGTGTTATTTGTTTCACTTGGCAAACATAGTCGAGTACCCGATTCCACGAAACAATTAGGTATTGTAACTGCCGATTCCAAATCGATAAATCAATGAATGTCATAAAAATTCCACGTTTATTAGCGAATAATAGCGCAAGCTTATCAAAATCATCAATTTATATTATTTGCAACTTAGAGATAAGTTATGACCTATCTTGGAATTTATTTGTACTAAAAATACACCCATAATATTTTATAGCAGTCGACATAAATGATGTTACTTCTATTATTTGTGTCAAAACGTTCAAACCTTCACGGAAGAAATCAGATTTGATAAAAACTCCACACAATCGGATAATGGAGTCGGATCAAAGAATATAACTTCACTGCAAACAGCAAAACGTCGTCGATACCGAACAACACAATGTGACAAATCAAATAAACTTTTTCTAGAGAAACGGCTCACTCCGATGCACTTGGCGCTGTTCTGTCAAACCGCAGCTCAACGACTCAACCGTCACCGGATTTGTCGCCAACTGAACTGCGTCTAGCTCGACCAGAGAGGTGATTAGATGCCGCAGAGATCGATTAATCAATAGCTCCAATTGGCGCCAGAAGATAGAAGTGTACTTATCTCGAGGAATTAACGATAAGTAAACAGTGTACAGACACATACAACATGGTCTGCTATGAAGTGTCAATAATAAACGCAGCGAGGCGCCAATTCTCGGAAACAGAACTGTCAATTAAACGATGGCATAGCGCCATGGAGTTGTTATCACAAGTTTCAGACATCGGAGATAATAAGAATTAATGGCTATTAAATACTTGAATGAACAATGTAGTGGGAGTCAAGCTGTTTGTGGCTTAGTTATCAACTTCATAGTTGAGTTTCTATGCATTTATGCAGTTTACATAATTCCATGAAGTTCCTTGAAAGATATGAATGTATGTATAAGAGATTAGGTTAAGTATTTTGAGATATGGAGGCATTTGTAGATGCACGATTTGAGGAATCTGTTAGAGAAAATTAGAATATTTAGATTGGAGATCTCGCTGAAGTCGATGTGTCTTGGTTTATTCATCGCACATAAACGTTGACGGAACTGTAATTATGTTGCGCAGTTGTGTTATTCAGACAATAGAATAGAGATCTACGTTTTTATTCATATAGTTCAACGTGTCGAGGTCGTTCAATGTTTATAATGCTGGGTAATAAAACCATACGCATCCTTATATTTACCTCGAACTTTTCTATACAGTCAAAAGTCAAGATAGATTCCAGATTTTATTTTAGAATTTAAAATAGGTTCTTATAGAACATAAGGTAAACAAAAGTTCAGTTATTATGTTCTTTTATAATTTAAAATAAAATGTTTGGCATTGGAGCGTTGTTTGAAAGTGGAGTAGGAACGCATCGGATTGTCATTCCTGAGCAAAATATTTAATTTTGTGTAATCAAATAATGTTATCAATGTTCGATCTAAAAGATAACTAATCAAATAGAATATGTAGAGAAAAGATGGATAAATTCAATGAAAAAGATTCAGCCGAGAAAAATACATTACGAGAGAATCACAACGCAGATCTTCCATTTTGTTAAATGTCATCATTTTATTCTGGAAAAGTCTGAGAAGACGGGGATCATCGGATGCTGGAGCCAACACAGCTCTTTTATGCGACTAGGAATCTGACAGGCTGTCTCGCGAATACGTTTACTACATGTCCTATAAAGTTTCACGAAAAGGTACAAAAAAGAGTGTCCAAATTTATACATTTCACAAAGTTATAAATTCAGTAAATCTTGGACGAGAACTCTGCGCAAATTGCATGCAATATTGATACTAAAAGTGGTCTTTCTTATTCACGTGTCATTGAAATCCGTTGAAAGCAAGTTCTTACTCGAGACTTTCTCCCGATGGATTGTTTCTCCGTTGTATTTTGAGAGCATTCCATTCCTCCCTCGGAGCTGTCACTGCAAACTGACACGCGCGCCTGTGACACCCTCTTCGGGGGGAAAACTTACACCGCCACCCCCACCTCCATTACCACCCCCAGAGTCGACCCCACACGGGGGGGGGGGGGGGGGCAGGTGGGCCAGGCTCTTGGAGGCGCTCGGGCATCGCAACTGCTTCTCTCGAATGATAAATAGAAGAAATACAATTGCCAGAAAGTGATCGTATTCTCGTTTTTATAGTGGTGAAGTTTCACATAATATAATTGAAAATCATCAGTAGGTGCTTCATGAATCTATATTAGAATTGTTTACTTAATCTATTTTCGTTGCAACCCTAGTCTATAGATACGAAAAAATATTTGTGTTTCGATCTGTCAAAAGGGACATTTGGATGAAGGATAGTGATTTTCAGTTTTTGTGGTCTTTGAAAAGAGGGATAATTATGTGTAAATACCCATAAATATTATTAAATACCAATAATAATAAGAATTTGGTATGATCATGTATCAGTGATCAGTCATGTCATATCAGTCATGTATCATATCAGTGAAGAATTACTATAAAATTTATCTATATAAATGTATAAAGACATCATTTTGTCACATTTCATACCCCTTGGTATCCGAAAAAGCCTTAAATTGAAGTTCGAAAAATACCATTACTGGATTTTACAGAAAAATATCTCACCATGTGACACCATGCCCCTTTACACAGATTGCATCACATTTCTAGTATTTCCAAACATTCCGTTGAGAATGAAAAACACAAATTATAATGAAAAGTTCAATTACAAATGTGTTTTATTTATATACTCTACAGAGCAACCTTACTGAAACTTGGATACATAATTTATCTCAGACTGCAGTTTGCAGCAACGGCTCCATTCTCACAAGGTATTCACTAATCACGTCTCTTTTGAAGAAGATCCTATGCATCACTGCATCCCGTCCCACTGATGAAGATACTGCGACAAACGCGACTGTGTCAAAGACGAGCTGTAATTCGAGCACGTCATTCTGCTTTCGGGTCGCGAACCCAGGTCGATTGCTCGATAGATCGTCAAGTAGGTGGCAAAATGCCTCCAGCATGTCGGGATAATTACAATGCTGATGATAAGAAAACATCCGCAGAGTCTCGTAGAATACAGTGAAACTGTATGGAGACTGTTACATGGACAGTGAAATACGGTTTGGTCAAAATTAATTGCCCTTTTTAGCGCCCGACAAAGTTTTCTGCGTATAATAACTCGTTGGAGAGAGAGTTTAACAAAGGCATAAGAAATATATCGCTACAATGAGCTAATACAAACGACAAGTTTGAGTTGGACTTGGGAGAGATTATAAAGTTCGTAAAAACTTTTGAGTACTTATTGGATTTGTAATAATTCCTTTCTCGTCTAAAGCTCTTAATTAACAAAGAGTAAATCAATCCTTAATTATTTAATCAGATTACGGACAAAGCGAACAGAGGTCAAACATTTAACTAATTTAAGCTTCGGTGATCCTTTTTATAGAGTTAGAAAATATGAAATGGCAGTATTTTTACGATTAAATCGAACCTTTCGAAACGCACAGACCGAAATTAATTTATCGACAGGCTTCGCTAGAGAATACAGAACAAAGCTAAAGGGGCCACTCGAGCCAAAACAATGTTCCCGGAGAATATTAATTCTCTCTCCCAGCCGGTCGGTCATCTTTGATTTCGCAGCGCTCCTGGTGGAGGTTTGACGCCGAGCGCAAATACCTCCTCTTGCCTCCGCCAGATTCGCTCGGATGGCTTTTATTTCCCCCTGGAGAGCGACGATAGACGCCCAAACGAGTGTGATGCCCGGCCTACTGTTAGCGACAATGTCACACAGCCACTCGGCTGCCCGTGTAGTAGGACATTTCATTTCAAAAACTTGTTTGTCTACTTGTTTTATTTGCGTTGATGTTTTCATGAGTTGAAATGGCATGTACTACAATAATAGGATTGACTGAATTAAAACTTATAATTCATAAAAGTTTCAATTTGGATGGAAACAATGTTTTTCCCGTACAAAGAGAATACTTTCATGGGGGCGAGGCTATTGTTAAATGCAAAAGGTTATTATATCTTACCAACTTAGAAAATTATTGATTAGTATCTATAATCACCTATTAAAACAATTAATTCACCTACCTAGCAGTCCTCTCGTAAGTGAAGAGTATATAATAATCTCTAATCACTTCTCACTTAAATTTCAAGAATAGGAAGTGTGTATTATTGAAAAAAATTAATAAAGAAAACTGATTCATTTTTGTTAATTGCTGGACAGTTTTTCAATCGATGATTGGAATTCCTGACCAAGAAGATAATTACATCATAAGAACATAATTTATAGTATAGTAATACCTGACCGCTGGTGTGGTTTTCCGTTTTTGCTTATAAAAGCAAGACTTGCAAAGAAAATACACTCCACCATAATATTCTGTGTAACCTATTTTGTGTGTCGCTTATAAAGTTAAAACACAGTTAGGATGCAATGTAGAACCTAATTCAATTAGTATCTCACTTGACTCTTTCTAAACTCTTCGCTTCTCTAGCAGCAAATTAGGGGTAAAAACATTTCTTCGTGCATAATTAATTGAGCTGTTAAATAAATAGCTTCGTAATTGAATACCAACTAAATGAAAGGTAATTGGTTTCAAATTGATTGAAATAGTTTGAAACTTGTCAACGTACTTACACCGAGTTTATTAAGATGTCTTCCTTTAATATCTAATTGCCACTCTATAAGCGTCAACTCTGTGAGAAAAGTAAAGGATCCAACACCACCTCAGTTCATTTTAGAATTGTTTTAGGTTACGTTGTTAATGAAGGAGTCAGTCATCATTGTGAAGTCGTCATTACGTGAAATAAAAATAAAATCGTTTATCAATTATTATTCGACATCCAGTAATACCATAGTATTCCTTGTCATTGGTTCGCTAATAATACCGCAGTGTCAAGATTTGTACATCCAAAGCATCGTAAATAATAAATCTATCTATGTTACGTGTTGTAAACTGTAAGTAATGCCAGTAGACATAGTCAACAAACAATAGAATCCAAAAGCCACATTTTATATTATTACCTAACGTTGTTTTCGTGACAAAAAGTCTTTCTGAGAATCTAATTTACAGTTGTTGAACAATCTCACTACACAATAAAGTGCCTATAGTTTAAGGTGATATAGTCTGTGAGGAGTAATAAATGAGTGAAATTGATAGCACGTCTATAAGCTGCTCAAGTACACTCATACCAACAGCCATACAGGAAGTAATCTCATTACCAGTTGTGGGCACTCAAAATGTCGTAACTCGGTCCCGTATCAAACGCGATTGAAGTGCATTTTATGTTTCCAGAGAGTTAATCTAATCAATTCTATTTTACTACCCCCCCCCCTCCCCCGCTCCCCTAACTGCACCTCATACTCGGCCATAGCTTCTAGGAAATGATAAGCTTCCAGAAAACCACTTTTCCATTTCCATTCATGGCGCCGGCTTTTTCGTATCGTCTATTCCAGATATTTCACGAAGGAAATTACGAATATTTTAATCACGTAAAGGTTACTACGCTAATGTGTCCCAATATAAACCCGGGGAAACATTATATCGTGAATTTTTTTCTCCAAATTTCTAGATTGTTAATATTCCGTTCTTGTTCTCAAAGAATTTGTTAATGCTTTTGATATTAAAAAGTTTCTTTCATTTAGTTTTTCACCCTTCCAACCCATAAGAAAAAAGTTGCGTAATATCATTAGGCAAAATTCTATACTATAGAAGTTGTTTTTAAATTCCGCTCAGGATCGCTCGATGAAGTTTCTGAATTGTGCAGTAGCACAATAGCACATGGTTGATAACTAATCTGTAGCGCTATTATCATACAACATAATGCTATTGTCACTCAAGCAATGCATTTCATACAAAAAGCTGCATTGTTATATTTTACTAGGCAATGAATCGAGAGTCTCTATGTATTTATAACCCCTTTTTATACTCTCGATGGATTAATATCAACACCTCATTCATACTTTTAGTAGGTATGCAGTTTATATGCTGTTTAGAGTGTAATTCAGATCCTTAAACCTAGTGAAATCACAGCTTTTCACTCCGGGATGTGAGCTGTATTAAAACTTTGCTACGACCTAATAACGTCCCAGCAGTGATATGTCTGTTGGTAAAATAGACCGTTTGTTTGCTGTGAGTAAAGGATTGCTGTGGACAGAGATATAAGCTGAAATTAGATAAAAACACCTTGCAGGGGCGAAGAGAGACCGTAAATTAACCTCGGCCATTAAAACTCTCACTGCAAATCTAGGCAGAATATGTGCGCATATTTTTTTTGTTTTAATTTTCGCATACATTTCAATTAGAACCACATGCATGGGCAATTAATCTCTGGTTAGAGAATAATGTTTGGTCCTGGTTCTGGCAAGCGCTGGGCCACGCCGAAATTCACGTACCTCGCGGATTTAATTCATTAAATCCTGCAGGACTAATTGGCACAGGAAATTGAGGCATTCCGGACAAATTAAAATTTTTACACGAAAATGGTTTCACATCAAAAAGGAAGATATTTCTAATTATATATAAAGACATTTTAATTATCAAAGTCATGTTTATCTACGTCCATATGTAGACGATGGGAGAAAAATTTATTACCAGGGATTTACTTTAAATAAGCGCAAAAAACATTATTTTTTCACAAGAGGACGTAATTTTAATCAAATTGTTTGTTGATCAATTAATCATACTACTGCATCATAAAATCAATTGAACTTATGAAATGTCCTCATTTCGTTCCGTCGTGCCAATGTTTCTAACTTTCTAGTGATCAACAAATTGAACTCTGTATGTTGTAGATAAGAGCCAATAACAACAAAGTCACAAGGGGTAGTTACATAAAGTTGGTTACGACTTCTTTCTAAGAGAGCGACTGTCGTAAAATTCCTGTGAAAAGGAAAACTATACACCGACGAGGAAAAGCAAGAAACAAGAACTAAAATGTCAGCTTTATCGCAGAAATAAAAGAAGGAAATGATCACGCATTCATGATCTTGGACAAAGAAATGATAAATTTTATTGTGAATTATAATTCGATTTCTTACGTCTTTCACATTAAAAATACGATTGCTTTCAAGTGAGCAATACAAATATTGATTAAGTAGAAAAATACAGGACGTCTGCAAAAGGGAAATGCAGAAATGGAAGTAGATGACAGAGAAACTCCAGTAGAACTTGGCAACACTCGCAGATAGTGTGTCCAAAACACGTGGAACCTTTTAAATATTCATAATCAATTTATAACACATGATTGCTCGCGTAATATGAAACCATACTCGCATTTCATACCATATTTTGATATAAATATATATAGTGTGCATTTAAAATTCAATATCTAACTCACTCTATGACGAGAATGTTTCACCAACATCACGGAGTTGTGTCCCAATTAAGTGCAACAACTGTTTACCACCGAAATTCACTTTCAATGATTTATTCACTTGTTTTATTTTAATTAATTGTAAAGTCAGGAGGGAGAGGGGGGGGGGATTTATTTATGAGGGAGTCAACCGCGTAACTGTTCGCATAAAATCTCACTCGCGCCTAAATTCCATGCGTCGCGAGAGAATCTGAGTCCCATATAGCCGGGAATTCAGTTGTTGTAAAGTGACGGTGGCGGGTGGGGGGGGGGGTGAACTTTGGAACTGTCCGTGTGTTTGCCAGCATGAAATAACCCCCCCCCCTCCCCCACACACACTCGCGCACTGTGTTGACGTTGACAAGCTGTTTGGGGTCGCCTTGATACGCACATAGATTGCGTGGACCGTCCGCAAACTGCAATGAAGAACTTTCAGTATCAATGGCAAACGGGCGCGAGCTTTTCAAGTTCACTATGTGAACATTCTAGAGGCAAAGTTGAGATAGAGGTTTCACAGCGATGAAACAAAATGTGTGTACCTCCATTCTTATTTGAATAGCTTGCTTGCCGCAGGGTACAGATAGGTATCACTATCAAACCTTGAAAACTTATAACGATTAAATTTACTGTTAAAATAAATCATTTTATACTGACACATTCCCACCTCAATCATCAACATGAATCATGTAACAAACAAATTGAACGTGTTTGTAAAACACTTATGACTTAACTTTCGAAAAATATATAATTTCGTCGATCAATTGTGATTGAAATTAATCATCGACTAAATAAGGACATACACACGTGGTGGATGTCCAACGACCACATGTATAAAATATAACGAATGCAAAATTTCAATATTTTGATCGAAAATATCGTTCCCTGTGAATTTGGTTGTGTGTGGCCCTGAATTCAAATTGATTGTCCTCTTCCACATTTTATTACTAAATATTAATTTTGATAGCTTATTTACGCGGGATATATTTTTTTTTCAATATTAAACGATATTAAAGTGTATATGAATTATCAAAATTAAAATCCAATATCGTTATCGCTATCGTTGGACACCCTTAATTTGTAATAACCCATAGGAAATTTAAAATTATTTACGATTTTTTTTTGCAAATTTAAGCAAAATTTACGACATTTTCACATTGTAGTTTCATCATTAGAAAAGCATCAAACGGAGTAAAAAAGTGATAAACGTCAAACGAGTACGAAGAACGACATTAATTTCGCCTTCCCTCTCACGTCTCATAAATTGTTAAAACAATGTCAACCAGCGACATTTTCAACCCCCACTTGAACCCATCAATCTGCAGTGCGGCAGCCGTGATAGGAATCCTACACCCTTTGACGTGCGTGAAATAATTGATAATGATATGAAGCCAGAGCGAAATCAGCTCTGAAATTACACTCGCTTCAAAATGACCAAATCACAGCGAGAATTTAATACCTGCGATCAATATCACAAATAAGAGCGTCATGATTGGAACTAAAGCACTTTCATCTGATGCCGTGTTCAAAATTATTTATAATCGTCTGATTGTTAGGATCGTATAATTAGAGAGCAGGGCACGTTATACCATGAGGGCAAGTCGTTTTTGCATATTCCAAAATGTTCCAAAACCGCGAGAACGATTAAAACTTCGCATCATATTAGAGTAGTTGTCAGAAAAAATGGTTCTCAATTTAGAATAAACAGACGAATAAAAAACAAAGCCTTGAAAATCTTGTCAGTCTTTTTATAGAAAACTAGTGAAAATGTAACAACTGTAGAAGCACGAAAAGAGATTACTACGAAAAGAGTTTTAAACGGATTTTATTTCGTTCCCAAAATGAAAAAAAAAATCCACCCTCCTTTTCTCTCTCCTAAGCTGTGACATGATCTCATCTCGTGTAAACCACGCGACGACAACAGCGGAGATGAAGTCCTCATTGTGGTCCATGACAAGATACGACACGTCTTCCATCTCGCGTCAATCCAGAGGGTTATTTGCGTCTAGAGACCGGATGTGGGCCGATCATTCGTGACGTCATGGCACGATACAAGACGCCGTGCCATTGCCGGCTCCGTGATAGATAATTAAATATCGATTTTCTCTCAGATCTGGAGGGTCTCCATTTACAAAGAAGGTATAGAGTTTCTCTGGATTAACTATTTTGATGTTTCTTTGGATTCTAGCCTAAGGCTTTTTTTCTTGAGATTATAGATCAGTAATAGAATAGCAGTTTAAATCACATTGCATTAAGTCATTGTTTTGCCAGAACAATAACGAAAATAAATTAGTATGAAGCAAAAGAGGAGACAGCTCGTATTAAAGTTTGGAACCATCCCAGCCAGCATGTACCTTGCACTTAAAACGGAATTCCAAATTGGTAGTCATGGATGCCATTTGCATCTATGGGAATAACGTAACGAAAATTACTCCCACCACTTCCCCTAGGGAGTCATCACATAAATTAATAAATGAATGTTGCTTTTATTGTTGAAGATAGCAGACAAAGCTACTTTGTGCAGGGATTAATAAAGTTTTTCTCAACCTTTCAGCGGAGTCTTTGTATGGAGAGGTGGTAAATAACCCACCTCTGACACCAGTTGTAGTGAGACGTTGATTATTAATGTGCTGCTGTAAGACTCTAAGACAGTCCATGAGCCGCGAAGTATGTCAGTGTTGAGAGATAAAAGTTGGGTGATTTGTGAGACAGTTCGGGTCAATCTTATACGGGCTTTTTTACGTTCGTTGGAAGAGCGCAATTTATTGGTTGAAGAAAATGTGCACTTACTCTTTCTTGAAACGTGAAAGATTGTTGTCTTGCTCAAGCACGCGCTCCAGATTGATTGTTTACTTTGCAATTACCTAGCTTATCAATCGGCACGATTGCTGTTAATTACTCTCGAAAGTAAACAAATATCGGCATTGGAGTACAAAATCAACATGAAAAATGAGCGTAGTATAATAAAGTAGAGAAAAGAACAAATCCAAAGTTAACAGAGAATTTATATGCAATGAATTATAAGCGTGATGCCGAGAAAATGACGTGGCCTTGGCATATGCGCAGCCTCCTAGATACTTGTCTTTCATCCGTGTAGCTGACGCGAGATTTCGCGAAGGCCGTGTTCGTATCTGCTCATCACTGGCGCGCGCTCCACTGGCTTCGAATCCAAATCCCATCGAACGTCAATCAAAATGTTCTTCTACCAAAGTTATAGCATCTTCGATTACTAGTTGAAGATATCCGTGAATAAGAAGATATTGAGATGACGAACGGTCGAGCGAAGTCGTCTTTCATTCGCTGCCAGCGCTGTTTGTTCCGAACAGAGGGCGATGAATGCTGATGGCAGATTTTTTAAAAGTTTTGCAAATAAATTGAAATGGGAGATTGAAGATTTCAATCCAATTACATTGCAAGGAGATATCAAAATCGATTTGAAAAAAACATTCCCTATACAGACTAAGCCTACAATATTTTGTAGTTCTAACTGAGATGAGATTGTAGGAATAATTACATGTTTACATGTATGACATAAAACTGGAAGAGAAGAGAGATATGATGAGAGAGGGAGAAACCAAATTAATCATCAAGTAGGTTGCAAAACACGTTTGAAAATCCCATTTGCTTACAGATTAGATACTATATGTATAGGTAAAGATGGTCTTCCAATCCCTTTATCTTCACACCATACACAATATACATACTAATCAAGTACCCAAGACAAAATCTCCACACTTGTCAGACCTTGTTAGCTGCAACTTCCCAAGCACATCCCAACAGTAAATGTAATTTCCACCCCTCATCGCTTCATCCCCGGAGATGATTTTCTTCGAAAGCTATTTGCCTTGCAATAATGAACATCCTGCTCGGGGATGGAGGTGTAGTTACATCACCGCCCCCCACGGTTCTGCGGGCACTTACCAGAGCTCTCAGTTTATCTCACGTGCTAGGTGAACGGGGTATTAGCTTGGGGTGGAGGAGATATATCTCGGTGGCTCACTCGCGCGTACATCCACATCTCGTCTATCATTACCTCTATAGCACTAAACACAACATGATGTATCGGGTTATAATTCTCAGACTGACAAGAAAGGTGGAGAATATTTGAACCTGACTGTCCTGTACACCCCTGAATCTAAGAGTTCTGAGTTAAAACACATGGAGTTGATAGACTCCAAACAACATATTTTACAAATGTAATTACTTGTGAACCGAAAACAACCAGTGAAACAGGCTCACTGAAATATATTCTTATAAATTTACAAAAACAAATTCGAAAATAATACCGCCATTGAGTCATCGCTTACGACTGGAATTAGAAAACTGCCCACTCTTAGTATGTATGTAATTTCATTTTAAAACTTACACATTTTATAAGCTCAATATGAAGATTCCATAAATTCTTGTAAATGTTTGAAATTTGCACACGTCAGTAATATGTTTTTAATTAAACGAAGACATTTTCAGCTTGATATGTTCAGCAGTTTCGAATGAGTATCTCAGTCATTGCATTTGTTTTAGCCACCCGATAGAGAATTGTCATTTCTAATTTTACACGGTTATAAAAATTACCTTTTGTAACATAGATAGAGTGCAGCTGAATAATGTGTCCGAGTGTACCATAATCATCATTACCATTGTTAAAAAGCATTGTTAAAATTGGAATTAATATAGCGCGCCACCAATGGATTACGTATTATATGCCACGTTCATAAACACCTTCAAATTATTTGCTCATTAACACCTAAACATTGAATACACCACAAAAACCTTCCATCATCTGATCAAATTGTCATTTCAAATGTTACCACCATTTCATTGATTCGCTCGTAAAATTACATTCATACTGTTACAAGGCTTATTAGAACAATACAACGAGACTTTTCATACAATAGCGTTAATACACTGTCATAACTGCAAAGCCTGTTTTAGTGTGTTATAAATGTGTCGCCTGTTTATCACCACGACACCTGTTTGAAGCTCCATGACAGATCGCTGTGTGACGTCACAGCTTCGAACATGCTAAGAGGCCTCTGTAAAGACGTCTTCAAGTGGCAGTGCGTGTGTGCGTGTGTGCGTGCACCGATCATAGTAATTAGAAGATGAGAATAATTACGTCAGACGTCTGGGAAGGAAATTTGATTAATTTTATGATTGATGTAGTCGAGTGCAGTCAAGTTGATGCAAGAAGTGCATTCAGTTAGACTGACATGATTCGTTGAGCAGGAAAAGTCATCTTGAACATAAGATTAATTAGATGAGGCGTTGCTAAGAAGACAATCTAATTTCCTAAGGGACGAGCTACCCTAGAGTCAAAGTTTATTTTACTGAGGCCAGATTCACAAAAAGTAATTATCTCTTAATACGTACTATCTTTTGTATTGTCTTTCATTTAACATGGTGTTTTGGGTATTAAATCAAAGATAATACTTATTAGCAGAAAATACGTTTTTTATGAATCCAGCCCCTGATGAACAATATACTATTTTTGTAATTTGTAGGACTGTCACTGCTCATTTCTCAGTGAAATAAAGTGCTCAAGCTGTATGCTAAAATAGATAATATTTGTAGACTAAAATAACCAATTGTCAATCCGAGGATTGTTGATGTCCTGAGCAATAAGTGTAAAAAGCTGCAGGTTTCAGGAACTGACCTTTTCCCTCCAAGGTTCTAGTGATCATTTATCGAAAATATTGCATGGCGTGCAGCAAAAACCAGTTCGTCGAAAACTGTAGACGGAAAATAAGGTTTCTCGCAACTCTTCGATATTCAATGAATAATAGCAGACCTAAACGAGACTGTATAATGGTGTAGTTGTCGATGTTTTGGTCAAATGGCGAGAACGGTAACTTTGTTGATTAGTTGGTGATAATTCAATTAGTATTAGATTTACCTCCAAATACGTCAGCCCCAGGCAACAAACTCGCTCACTCAAACGATTCCATTCCAGTACATTTAATTTAAAAATAGACAGTACAGAGAGCGACGACCGCGTTTTAAAATCTACCGCGGATTTAGCAAACCAGAGTGGATCTTCAGATAAAGCAAAGACAAAAACAAAACATCTTCGTATTGAAAGCAGCACTTACCACCTACTGTACATTGAAGTTAGCTAAGAAAAAGTTAGCTTTCAACTGGTGCATGCTCTCAACACATGCGATGAGCGATCTCCGGGCGTTTTGTTTATTAAGACAAGAAGTTCGCTGTCTTAGATCATCTAAAAGCCCGCTGCCGTTCAATTAACATCGCACACAGGTAAGTGCAGGAAGAGGATGTACGGGGTGGAAGGGGGGGTGTCATAAAGCATCCCTTGATCCGAGAATGAGTATGTATGTTCTTACATCATCCTTGCCTCTAAGATATGACGTGAACACGCTGCCAAGCTTGCACGAGATTGGACAGTTATTGCCTCCGTCGGAGATCGATGGCCAGAACGCAGAACGGCCCGAAGAAATATGTTATGAGCCCATTTCTACGCCCACACACATATCAGACTCGCAGTATTGAATGGACACATGTGTAGAAACAAGGGTTCAAGTCAGATTTACAATAGAAATTAGCAGTACGCCATAAAGCCAATAGAAAATCATCTTGAGGACTTCTTTATCGACCACTGTCAGTCTGGGATTGTTTTGAAAAGTCTATGCATAGTGAAATGATAACAATTAGTTTGTTTCACGTTGAAAATACATTTGATTGCTACATTTTAACCTGGATTTTGTTATGCTTTTTCCTTTTGCTGCTCTTCTTACGCGCCACACCGTGTTCAAATCTAATTGGTTGAATCTTACAGCAAAAGTAAAATTAGCACCATAAGTTTAGTTTGCAAACTGCTAATTTTACAATATTTTGTAATTTGTTGTGAACGACTGCACACTGCTAATTTCTATTGTAAACGGGCCTTACAGCACTGCAAGAGACGAAACGGCTGCAGCCACGTGGATGATTTCAAGATGAAACGACGTGATGCGATAGATCATTCACCACGATGATGGCACATTACTGACACGAGAAAAACACATGTGTTGAAGAACAAGAATGAATCTCTTCCTCAAAGATTGAAACTGATGAAAACCACATCTAATGCCATGTTTTTACTGAGTCCATTAAACACAATCATGGACTTTATCCCACTTGAGTTCGTCTTCATAATCGTAAACCGATAAAACACGAAGACCTCTGGAGGAATATCATGGAATTACCATTGAAATCAAATAAAAATGCAGCACCATTAGAGTTTATGTTAGTTTCTTCTTATTTTCTGAAGCACCTAATGTATCTACAATCTCTTCTAAAAGAGATGAACGATTCTCATCCAATTCCAATAGCCAATTTCATGAAACGATCGCAATCAGAATCGGGTTGTAATATTGAACGTTTCTCTCGTTAGAGTTGGTGTGCCTGACGGTGACGTATTAATTGTTAATGTGTGTCTGGAGAACAACTCACAGCTCCATGGCAGCTCAATCCTGTGATTAACCAATAAAAACACACAACGGTGTGCTGAGTGGATTGCATGCAATTCCAAGTAATTGCCTCTTCCTGGATGCTCCATAGTTTCAAACGTCGACGCAAAATGACTTTCCGTTGATGTATTACGAGTCAGTACGAGACAATAACATCATACAAGTTTCAACCAAGACTGAATGTATAATCAAATCATGCATTTTCATGTGAAGGAATTCAGGTGTAACATGTTTTATAATTGTGTAAACATATCTGCTAAGTAGGATCTGGTAGATGGATATAATTAGATTATTTCGATTCCCATTTTAAATTATTTATAGGTATGGGTACTTACTTTTATTTTAGTTCAAAATGTTTCATAAAATTGTACATTACATTATTTAGCGGCAACACGTAATAGGGTTTATGTATATTTAATTAAATTATTTGGTGTTTAAGTACGTAATTATGCTTTGGCGATTAAGCTTTAAAAATTCAATGCAAATTGTTACCGCCACCGAGCATTTTATATTACCTACGTATAAACCCGCATTTAAATTCATGGCAAATTACTTATAAAATTCTAAATTAGTTAGACAATACCTTATTGACAACCTTATTGATACCTTATTGACCTTATTTAAGGACAAGAGTCATCAGAAAGAGACGTGTGGGACGGCCCAGAGACAGATGGGAGGAGCAAATACGAGGTGATTTGATGGCAAGAGGAGTGGAAAACCGAGGGGTTAACAACTTGACATTTTAGTGTACACCTGATTTTTTGATTTTTTGATTTTTTGATTTTTTTGATTTTTTCTGATTTTTTTTGTTTTTTTTTGATTTTTTGATTTTTTATGATTTTTTTTGATTTTTGATTTTTGCCAATGATTTTTTTTGATTTTTTATGATTTTTTAATTTTTGTCAGTGATTTTTTGATTTTTTTTTTATTTTTTTGATTTTTTATGATTTTTTTTGATTTTCTGATTTTTTGATTTTTTTAATGATTTTTTGATTTTTAAAAAATTTTACATGATTTTTTTGATTTTTTTGATTTCTTTAATTTTTAAGTGATTTTTTGATTTTTTTTGATTTTTTGATTTTTTATGATTTCTTGATTTTTTTTTAACATAGTTAATTTTTGTTGATTTTTTCTGATTTTTGATGTGATTTTTTGATTTTTTGTGATTTTTGGTGATTTTTTTATTTTTTATGATTTTTTTTGATTTTTTTATTTTTATTTACATACTTGATTTTTTTTGATTCTTTTTGATTTTGCTGTGATTTTTTTTGATTTTTTCTGATTTCGTCTGATTTTTTTGATTTTTTTTGATTTTTTTTGATTTTTTGATTTTTTTTGATTTTTTTTGATTTTTTGATTTTTTTTTACATACTTGATTTTTTTGATTTTTTTTGATTTTGATGTGATTTTTTGATTTTTTTTGATTTTTTCTGATTTTTTTTTATTTTTTGATTTTTTTTGATTTTTTTTGATTTTTTTTCAAAGTGTACACTGATTTTTTTAGTTGTTCACCCCTCGTGGAAAACTATGAGATTGTGGAGCAGGAGCGATGGTGGGAAGATGATGAGAGATGGAGTGCATTGGTGGAGAGAAGAGAGGAGGAGGAAGAAGAAGAGGAGGAAGAAGATTAAAAAATACGTTATGAGTGGCGACTTACGTATTATAAATTGCCTATAAATAAATTGTATTACTTACCTGCTAATTTTAGTGGAAAGTTAAACAATAAAGATGTTATTATTTAATACCTTATACTTCGTCTCACGAGAGAAGAATATCTCGCCGCTCGACTTCTTTTTCAAGTCAAATATAACGCGTCTTTCCACACAACCTCTCTGAATATAGCATTCTCGTCTCTCATTCAACGATCGGAATATTTCCGTAGAACGATAAAAGTCGATATTAGGGGCTGTTCCCTTTTCGCGTGCAACAGATGTGCTCAATGGTCCCATAAAACCGCAACGGACTAAACTTAGAGCGAGGAGATCGACGAAAGACGCTCGCCCAGATTTCACTTATGAAACGCTTTCGATGCGTCGCGAACGCCACAAGAACAACGGAACTTATCCGGAAGATAAAAGCCATCAATGTAGACATGAGAAAGACGTAGAAACATCGGACATCAAATAGGAGATGAACATAAATTTGTCGGACCACTACTTTATTCAATGATGGCCAGCCGTTTGCAAAGAGATACAGTTACGATGGACGCGTTTTTGCAGACACTAACTGCGTATTATACAACAGCAAAAGTCATCATGAATCACAAAGATACTGCAGTACACACTTTCTTTACGAATAAAGGGACTTTTCTAACCACCCCTTATACATTCTCCCATCGAGTTTACTGAACATAAACAGAATCATTATATACCCTTTGTCGAGATTTTATTGTCTATTCTAGAGCTGTACGCGCACTACTGCTCGAGTGATTCCATCACAGAATAGTTCCACCGTGGCCCGTCAAACGTGAGGGTGTACCACAGTAATAAGTTCAAGTTATCGGATCATGATTATGTTACGTCTAGTTATCAAACACGAGAGCATATCTTCAGCATGATGATCCTACATGTTCGCACACAAAGTTCAAAATTGCTTCCCAGAATTCAATTTGGTTACCTACCTCACTTTCGACGGACCACTTTGTTTTCATCGCGAGCAATGTTGAATTAGTATACGTGACATCTAAGATCGAAACTGTCTCCTCGCGCTATTCGCCTCTCCTCCGGTGTTATTGTTCGGCAAGGGCAGCCGGATTGAGAGTTAGCTCGAGACTTTCAGGGAAACGACGAGCAGGGAAATGAGCTTTCCTCGTGGCTTTTGTTCTAGATCGAGTTTCTTCCATAGGCGGTACATCATGAAAGTGAGTTTGTTTGGGATATAGTTTCAATTTTGAACGCGAACAAAGTTTGAAGTGTTATTGAAAATCAAAGACGGCGAGTCAATCTATGGGATAAAGAGGTTAGTTACCGGTGGATGACGCGTTGACTTATTGGATGGGAACACGAATGTGCTACAAGAAAATCAACAAGACAAACATTGGGGATGAAATTACACATTAGTTTTGCATTTTCAAGCTCAGTAAGTTGTCTTACATCATTTACGTCGTTTTCCTCTGCTTAGAGACATAGGGTTGGGACTAACTGACGACTGAAGCAAATTTTTAACCAAAATTCGAACATCGCCTCGAAGCTGATGTAAACTTTTTTAACGTTATTTTCTACACTGTATTATAGAAACTTAAAAATTAATTCAAGTGTATTTCAATCTTATACATAGCAGTTCACTACCGTCTCTCTCAGACAAAACTTATTATCCAAGTAATCTACCAACTAGTTCACTAAGGTAGATGTATTAACACAATCTCTCTCGATGGACCTCAATGGCCGTTGCCTTAGATAGAGGCTCCTTAATCTCATTTGTGGTCAAGCCATCTCACAGATTGGCAGTCAATGAACGCTTTGAAACACACCTCCTGCTTTACTGATTGGGTTTTACAGGGAAACTTAACAACCGCTACTTCGTTAAACATGTATATTTGGACTTGAGATAAAGTCGTGCAGTGCTAACACTTTGGTGTGGTCGGGAATCAAGAGCGAGGACATTTATTTGCTCGAATCACGCCGGGTACGAGAGGGTAATTCGCTTAAATAAAGTGTTCAAAGACGTAGTTACTTGGGATGAAGCTGAGGCAACAATTTGTGGTGTTGGCGGCAAAGCTCCTCCATAAATTATATAAAGTAGAGTTTCTCTCAGGCCAAACCTTGTTATTTATATAAAGTTCTCTTCAGAAGCCTACGAACAAAATTAATTACCAATTTGGCACCCAGGAACCATGGAAGTGTATTAGCAATATGGGGATTGAAACTTGTTGTAAATTTGAGCCAAAGGTAAAATACATTTTGCACCTAATTCTCACCTAAATAAGTCTCCAACTTAGCAACTTAGTAAATATCAAACTTCTCTTCAAACTTCAAACTTTTCCTAGCAAATTAGAAATTTCGTAATTACAGTTTAGTTTGAACAACGCCATGTTCAAGGAGCTATAGGAAATGACAAAGCATGTTTCCTAATCGGAACTATCTCAGCATCTTCTCAAAGCACACATCAGCTTTGTCCTCGATGTCACATAATCAATTTCCCATACCTTTATCATTTGAAAACCGACGTCGCTAAAAAGCCAGTGTGAATCCTGCTACTCCATCGCCTTGTTATCTCCAGAACACCAATTACACTGATTACACCGTGTCACAGTAGAAATATTCACCGGCGCCACGGGGTTCCAGGAATGTCAACAGCACCACCACCCCACATTGAAGGCTCACATGAAAACCGGAAGTAAACACATGGGAATACTACACTTCCGATATTACAAACAAACCCACGAACATTCCTACTAAAACAGTGTGTTCTTTCATCCAGACAAAAAAATTATTTCAATCCAAGATAATTGACAGATGTAAAGAATCTCGTTTTCAAAAGCGAACTCATGTTTGCTTTGCTCTTCCCTTCTAACTGTGTGTTTAGTTCTATCAGAAGACAAATCAGACGCTGTGTGTAGGTATCCGGCCAGAGGCGAAGGGGGTTGCGTGCGTCTGTGTGTATGTTTTTTCCTTCTCCCTCTCGCGAGATATTTCCAACAATCTCCGAACATTTCGGTGCGGCAACGCTTTGTCTGGAAGCAGTCAATCGAAGGCAGAGAGGGAGGCAAACAGAAGGCGGTGCCAGTAACCTTCTAACTGCGTGAACATATCCGGCAATGTCAAGCGAACACGCGAAGAACTGGGGCTGCAATCAGACAATCACGTATTGTCCGAGGATTTCATCGATTCGATTTCAATGTTTTCAATAATTTCATGTTCCTTATTGCTTGGCTGCGTGGTGAACTTAAAACCACCCTTGAAGACACTTCAATATTGCTACGACGTTGTAACTGCGTAGGTGGATGCGTCTTCATAGAAGCTGGTTGAAATTGGATTACTTTTTTTCATTTACATTTTCGTCTTCTTTAAATGTCAATCTGACGAAAAGGTCATAAGAGATGACTACATACATTAATTTACTTCTTTCCGTGTCTTCTTGAAAATCACTTATTTAGGGCAATTTTTTTGTACACACTTTTTGTACACACTTAAATAATAGAGTGCACAATCCAACAAAATCTAATGGAAATTCTAATTACACGATATAGCATACTTATTCGATACTGCTTATACATTCCCGTGGTTCCGAGTCATTTTCTTCCTAAGAAAATATTCCAGAATCCTGAATTCCAGCTCCTCCCTTTCCAGACATCTTCTGGCATTAATTGGGCAATTTACTCATTCGCTTTATGGCAACGTTTTATTTTCAAAACGTCTACTACAACACTGGTTTTATTCGAAGTTTAATTCGAAATTGCTTGCCTCCTAACGCCCCAGACCATTGAGCATGATGCCCTGAATTTAAAACACAGTTTAGTCTAATGATGTAGAAAACACTAGCGTAGATGAATCCGGCGAAACCTTGGGGTTTCATGTATGAAGTTGATATGCTGACTACAACCACTAGGCCTCGCCCTTCCTCTCTGTTTTTATGTTAAAAAATTATCATTTGAATAGGAAATAATTACACACGAACATAACGTGTTTCCATCTCGGAGATGGAAGGAAAAGAGATGATATAATTTACATTTCCTGGAGGTAATGCAGCAGAACTGACTGCAAGCAGAGACCGAGAATGATGATATAATGAATGGACGGATTTTAAAACATGACGTGGCAACGCTGCCTTTTGTTCATGGTCGAAGGCATTTCGGTAATGACGCCGGCTGTTGGGATGCTGTGAAGATGAGAAGAAGATCTGGGCTAGGAACCTTCAACTCTTTGGCCAATGCACCTGGACTCCTGTGAATGTTAATTGATGGAACTTTCTGGCCAACACAAACAGTTGTTTCGTCCTTTGACAGTCGCGGAGAACATGGAAATATATCAACTTGTTTCATGTATTTGTATTCTTGTGAATTTGTCGCCAAACCAAACAAAATTAATTATGTTTCAAACGAATTATTATAAATAATATGTTTTTGTATTGATTATTGTAGCGTTTCAAACAGTTCGAAAATGTTGAACGAAACGAAATTACAAGCAATAAAACAGATGTCTCAAATTGACCCAATTTTCTCTTCGGAAATGTTACTCAGAACTTCTTTTATATCTCAATTCACATGTCACGATATAAAATATATGAAAATCGGTGAGACAAGCGTGGAAAAACGCGTCGTCTCTTTGTAATTCGTTTCGTTCCGACAAGTGTTCGGGACCTCATATTGAACGTACGCGACAGCCTGCGATGCGATTGGGTGAAACTTTGTTCCAAAGTTCAAGGAAATACGTCAAATTACCACACAGCAGCAACAATTACAAACTACATCTTAATTGGGTGAACGTCAAGAATGTCAGTGTAAATGATAAACGAGGCGGATATTATATCGAAGTGAAGTGCAAATAAGAAAACATGTCAAGACTCTCGTTATTTATGAATTGGCTGGAACACGAGAGCAGAATGTGGGGGGCTTCAAGCTCACCGTTCTGCATCTACAGTTCAATTATTGAAAAAGCATGTAATGAGAAACTCGCATAAAATCTCAAGTAAATGAAGTGCTCAATGATTAAACCATTGTTGCAATGATAAGTTTATAAACCCCCTCGCTTTGATATCGCTCAGCGAGGGTTCGGCGATACAAATCACCAATTCTACCAGTTCGATACACATTGCGTAGTAGATGATCGTTAAAATAGGCGGGGGGAGCTCGAAGCTTGCTGAGAGATGGATTTGGAGAGAAGAAAGTCCTAGCAGCATTCAGTTTTCTAAAAGCTTAGAGTCAATTATTTCTGGCGAATCCTATAATTGGGGACTTATCTTCATGTCGAGATGGTATCGCCCTAGTCATAGGGGTTGATGCTGTGAGAATGCCATGCCGTCAGAAGAAGCCGGACAGCTGGCGAACAAGGGTAGCTGCTGGAGGAGGGGGAGGTTTAAAGACCAGGAGAAACCTCGGTTAAAAACCTGACACCGCCCCCACCCTCGGTACCGTCAATGAGGTGGAAATAGAGGGTAACAAGAATACCACGCTCAAGAAAAAAATAAATAAACACTCATTCGCTTAGTGAAAACATGTCGAAAAACGATTTTCAGCGTGCATGGATGGAAAATGCTTTCAGAAAATCCTCTTATTATTTAATTTAAAATGTTAATGCTTCGTTGGACGTGTAATTCGAAGTGTATCCTATTACTTAAAATTACACATTTTGCACATGTATGATTTCACGTATTATACGGTCTGCGAAGAAACCAAAGCCGATCAAGTATCTATCTGATGTCATCCATACGTAAATATATCGATCTGCAGAAGTCCACAATTAAGCTTCCACAGACCTCCAGACACTTGACTAGTCGGGCAAGTTTATTAAGCGTTAGTTAATTTCGAGGTAAAGGGTTATACAAAGTCAGGTACCCACAAATTGAATCCAGTTTCGGCGTCGTGCCAGGGTTACAAAGAGCCACTGAAAGATAATATGATTTGATGAAATCTTGATCCGATGAAAGCTGACGGCCTAAAGGCTGACCGCAGTCTCAGAGTCGATACATTGGGGTAGGGGCTTACAATGTCAGCGCTCTGAACCCGGTAATCCACCCACCGTAGATCTAATAATAGATACTTTTTAATACAAACTCAGAGAAGAACTTTTACAGGAAAATGAAAGAGCTTACAAAATGTATACAGTATGATAGGCGTATCGAATTTTAACAAAATTATTCTCATCTCGGGTCGCCCGGTTATTTTTTACACTTTTATCCTGTTCATGGCGTACTGAGTCCATTGGAAGATCCACATAAAATCCCACATTTCAGGTATTGTAATTCTGACACTATAATCCGGTTTATGATGCAAGGTTTTTAATAACACTATTTCATGCCTCTACATAGAGTGTAGGTACTACTCTAATCCAGTATTTAGTTATTTATGATCGCCTTTAAAAACTAAGTCTAAAAGCGAAGCAACCTACTGGATACACTAAAAAGTTCCTGTCGGTTAATAAAATTACAATATCAAACTCCGGCACTCGTTGGAAGTTGAAACCGACTAACTGGCGAGTAATCTAAGCGCAAACAGCGTATTCCCTGCTAATTAAAACTATTTACCAGGTAACTGCAGAGGCGGGAAATATCCTACTTTTTCACGGCGTGTGGGCGTCGTGTCGTCTATTATTTGTATGTACACTCTGGTGTTTTTCAAGGAGCAAAATGGCCGCCACACGCAAACGAACCGTCAGTATTAGACACACCGGAGAGCCGTGGTTCTCAACTGGCTCTATAAATAGTGCCCCAGAGACACAATGGGCAACAAACGCACCCAACTAAATTAATGATAGCCGCCATAGCAGTTGGATTGTTGTTTGGCGGCGTGCACATAGAGAAACATGGGCACTAATTAGTAGCCAACTCTAGAAATACTCTTGACACAGCTATTATAAAAACGGATCTAATTCGGTCCAAGATGAAGTAAATAATCAAGGTTCCAATTGACTGTTGTTCAAGACTAAATATACCTGTCAAATTACTTCCATTTTGCATTTCCATTTTGCAACTATAATATAAAATGGCGCCACAAAAAATTAAAATTGCTGCAGTATTTGTGGTTCCATTTTGGTTCAGCTGTCAAAAGCACGGTAGATGTGTGTTTTTAAAAGCAGTTTAATAACAACATCTGAATTGTTTTTAAACACAAAGGAGATCGTCACGTGTTGATAGTAAACAAAGCTACACACGTGCTTACGAAAGAATGACTGACATAACCTCCAAAACGCTCGACATCTTAGTTACCGACTCGGCCCGCCAGAGGCGCTGTTTCGCGATATCTTGGCCCGATCATGCGTCTCGTATCCAATAGCGACCGATTAGCTCGACATCCAAATTATACGGTGCATTCTGAGACGCGGCACAGCCTCTCTAATAGAGTCACAACACATGTGTGTATGTCTATTAATGTTTAGAGACATAATACACACATGGCGCTAGAGAAAATAACTCCACACTTCCGTCTAAGGGAGCCACGTTGGGGTAGGAAATAAGGTCGATTAGGGTGCGAACTTTTGACGATTTACTCTCTCCATCGCATGGGCGTTGCGTGTTGAACCATAAAGTAGAGATCGTTACTTTATTCACCATTCATGTTTCTCTTTGCTCGGTACAGGTATATCTACCTACACCTCCGCAGACAGGTAATGTAAGGTATCTAACTGTACAAGCCTACATTTATATCCTTATCGGGTAACTTGTGTTGAGAAATAATGGGGACACTTCGATACTGAGGTATAATCCTACAAATCAGAACCAACGCTCGTTCATGTTTATTGTCACGTTAATCGGTAGTCCCAATTGTTTACGTTGGAGATGTAAGTTAAAGGGGTTCTGTATGTAGACATTAAAGTGAAGATCAATACACTTTTTTCGTCGTTACTAATCGTAAAGATCTTGACAAAAGCGAACGTTAAAGTCACTGAGCCTCAGCGAGGACGTCGAAATGCCAAGCAATTCTTTGGAAATAGACCTTCGGGAACTGTCACGGATCATTGCCTGGATGAAAGAGAAGGAGGAGAGAGAGAGAAAGAGATATTAAACTGTTAAAAACCAGGAGTCGAATTGGATAGTAAAGGACGATTAATCTGGAACCACCTCAGACTGAGTGGTTGAAGGTTATGTAAGAGAAGGTAGCTGAACCCGATGGCAGCAAGTAGGCAAGAGCGTCGTAGAGTCTGCGCGGCAACACTGCAAAACAAGTTTTTAAGATGAAAAAGAAGAGATCCAGTCACGATGCTGTGCTGCGAGTGTGTGTGTATGTGTGAGTGTAATCGAAATAAGAAAAAAAGAAACGAAAACGCTTTTCGTTCAGCGACAAAACTGGAAGAGAAATGAGAAACTTGGCAAGTCTTCTCTCCAGGGCTGTCGCGAGGCAGCGGTTTGCAGCTCGAGAGGGGAAAAACTGTGAAAAAATGAATTCTTTACAATTTCAAGGAATATATTATTACGAGTGAATTTGTAATGCGAGTTGATTTGCATAAAACCGTCACGATATTGTGTTTATATTACTTGATCTAGGTACTTTAAAGAATTGAATTTGAAAACAGTTCGCTTTACTGCTTTGGAAATAGCCGTGCATGCAAGGAATACGATCATGTTATGAATTCACCTTTTTTGAGAAAGTTCGTTTTGTTCTTTTTCTTTTTTAAAAGAAGCCACCGTTGAATTTTATGATCTTCAATCAATAAAGTGGAGCGGGAAGCTGCTGAGATTTTCATTTTCCTTTCTTCTAGCAATAACTTACCATAATGACATCATTATACTTTTTATATTCTCTATGTAGATAGATGGTGCGACGACCGAGTTGCGAGTAAGAAAAAGCAATACAGCTATATTTTTAGTATCGACCTCTACGTAATACATTAATCCACTGTACCTAAGAATTAACACTGCAACCTCGGTGGAGGTTAGCAAACTTTTTGCATCCCCTAACGGGAGCCGCGCCAAATTGCAAAAGATTTGTGCTTTTTCTCGTCAAACTATATACGCAATGCAGAGGTGAATCTATTAAGCTGTAAAGTATATTATACAACCATCTGGTATACTTGTATGCTTGAATGGTCTTTAAATTTGGTTTCTACAAACTTGTATAAGTTTATTCAGTGAGATCGAGAGTGGGGGAAGAGAAGCTGTGTATTACGGAACTATTTCAAGGAGATGTATCCAAGTGTTCGCTTTAAAGACAAAACCCCACCGACACAGTAACTGGATATTATAGATAAAACGTATCATTTTGAAAAATAGAAAGTGTTGCCCCTCGCCAAGAGAGGAAATGTAGGTCAAAAAGACGCTTATTTATTATGAAGCCTTTGTTGGAATAACGTGTAATTTCATGTATCACGATCAACATTAACATTTAAATTCATAGCTGAATAATTTACCGGAGAGTTATAAAACTGTTACCTACAACAAAAGTAATATTCTAGAACGAGAAAATAAAGTATAACTTTTTTAAAAGTAAACGTTCCTAATGACTCGGGAAATCAAATCAGTCTATCTTTTCACTTGTAGACGTCATTCTACCCATACAAATATCATTGTTGAACTAAAGAAACAGAAAGCTTGAGCATCGTAAGAAGTAACATTATGCGTAGAACGATCAAAATAACGGATACATTGGAAAATTCGACGGGAATCCGTTACGTAACGTAGTACCTACGTAATACGCAACCGATTGCCTCTCCACTCAATCCTCAGTAACAAGTATAAAATTGTACAATAAGTACGTTATTATTACCAATAGTTTGCACATTACGATAATAATTCAAAATTCCAATCTCAGGAAAAAATCAGAAATGTCTTCCGATCTTCCTAACAAATTACATATGACATGAATTATAATTTAGGTATTTAATTTATAATGTACACACAATTCCTCATTCTAATCTCAAACACTAAAAAGGACAAGTTACCACGAAATTCTTGTATAAAAAATATCTCCGAAAACGAATGTGGACAGGTACAAGCAATAAAGATAGGAATAATTCAACTTTCCCATCCCGTTGGCATCTTCAGTTGTAGTAATTAAGCATCCGAACAATAAATATGTTTAGTGTGCATTGAATAATGGGTCTCTGCAGTGCAAACAACCGTATATCTTCGCCCCGAGCCGGTAATCGAACCACGTACCTCTGCTCCTGTTAACACGGTCACGTGACCAGGCCATATTACATGTGTGAGTTTTACGTCCCGGCAGTAAAACGCTCGCAATGTTAGGAGATAAACTAAGAGAAACGCGTTCGGAAGACGAAGAGATCAAAAGGAGATAAAAATGAAGAAAATGCTGGCGAAAACGTTCAATTTTTAACTACAATTTCTGGAGTCAAACATTTTCGTATTTCAACTCTCTAGACAAAATATTTAATTGGTACAATTTTAAGTTTAAAACAGAGTAATTAAATTTTAATTTGCCTCACAAAGCGAAATTGTTTCATACATAATGTGCTGCTGGAATTCAACGAAATAATAAATACAAAAAGTACTTCCATCGTAAATTAAAAATATATGGAAAAATATCTAGGTAGGTACTAAAAAAATTAAGCACAACTCTATTTTTATTTTGCAAATATGTAATGAAAAGTCCATCTACACCGAGTCGTGTGTTCAAGGCTCTACTTTTCATTAACAACGGCGCCGGTGTCACAATCAGTGGCATTACGCTAGGCGCCAGTTATCTCGATCGTCATTGGCCAATCAGCCGTTGATTTCAATAATAACCCAGCAATCGTCATTGCATTCGTGATCGGCATTAACGCTCACAACTAGCTGATGACGTCATCAAGGTGTGAGGTGACGTCATGACATTGGTTCCAGGATGAATTATAATCCAGAACACTCGATACATTTCTTACATGAGTTTTATGAAGACCCCCGTAGACATAGTTAAAATATTACTGTGAGGTTGGGGTGAGACATACATTTTTTATCGGATAAATTGAAGATACAGAATTTTGGACTGGGCAAATTTGACCAAATTATATGTGTTTCCATAGAATTAAAAAATATTAACCACTAGCGAAGAAATAATTACATACTGATTATGAAAGTCTTTATTCTAAGAACAAAAAACAAAAAAAAATCTTCTGATCTTCTTACCTATTCCTGACTGCAAGACAAGATCCTTGGATGGGATCCTATTCCCACTTACCTATTTCTCAACTCCTGCCAATTTAATTTTTCAATTGTAGAATTAAAAAAATACTTTAAATACTAAAAATTAACAAATTAAAAAATTAAAAAATTAAAAATACTTTATATATAAAGTATTTAAAGTTTTTGACCGTTTTAACCGCTTCGACTACCGATAATCTTAGTTCACCTGCAGTTGCCAGCATTTTAGGTAGAATTTCTTCAATACGACGATTTCGTCAAAACAAACTCGCACCAAAGACGTTATCGATGAAAAGTTTCTGGCGTGAACGAATGTTCTAATAAGATAAGCAAGTGTCTCCGGGTTTGAAATGAGATAATTTCCCACATGAGTTGACGAGCGTCGCTTGGCACCTCTGTTTGCGTCTCTGGGGCTGAAGCTTAGGAATCGGAAAGATTTATCCTCGGCTCACGCTCGCTGGGGGGGTACATAACTCGCACGTGTGACTCGGTGATTGGGGCGTCTGACAATGTTGTCTTTGGGAAATATGAAATATTTGCGGAAGTTGTGTACCAGTGAGTTATGGAGATTTTTTGGAGAGAGCTATTTTTGAAAATTCAGTGTCTAACAAAACATCATTAAGAAACTTGAACGCGTACTCATTATTTTCTTTTCGTGAACTTCAGAGCGTTTGTAAAAGCGTTTTGATAATACTTCGTGTGTTCAGATATCTTTGGTCCTAATTATTCGTTCTGACAGAGAGAATATTTAGGTACAATTTTCTTATGGATATTTCGTATACCAAAGCGCTGGTGATCCAATTTGTTAACAAGATGCTCGGGGTAAACGATAATTCCATTTCTGCAATATCGCCCAATGGCGGTATCAAACCAACTCGCCCAAAATTCGCCCATAAATATTTTTGGTGAAAATAATGTTTTGGGGAAAAATAGAGGAAAATAAAGGAACCTCAAAAAAATTAAATAATACAGAACTGAACTTAATTGAACTGTTACTTCAAACAAATATTGATATTAAATTTTAACGAGGGGCTTACGCGAGCCCCTGCAAACGCCAACAGCCCACCAGGAGCCCTATTACTGAAAAAGTGACAAGTGACAAGTGACAAAAATCGACGACAACCTTGGTTTTCTCACTCAAGATGGTGGATTGCTATTCCCGAGATCTGAATTAGTCGCCTAGGTGAGAAAATGTCACTTTTATTTCTCACCTCCCATTACGGTAGTGACAACTCAAATTCACAAGCGAGAAGTGAAGAAATGGCGCTTGCCCTGTTTTTTATTCGTCGTAATCAACGAAGAAATCGGCAAGAACGAATTTATAATGTGCGTCGGGACGCTTTTGAGCTAACTGACAGAAGGTTCCGCGCAAGATTCCGCCTGCCTATAGTTCTTGCGCAACAGTTAATAGCCGATTTGGACGTGCAATTGGGTCCAACAAAACGCACGTCAAGCATTTCAAATGGCGCCAAGGTTTGTTCAACACTGTTTTCACTATATTTCAGCTCATTAAGTATTGTAATACAATTCCAAGTGGTAATTAAGAAGTAAACTTTACGCTGACATGTCAATTAATCATCAAGGAAGTACTCAACATGTCAAGTGAACGTCAGAATCATAACCTCAAACATGGTTAGTTCATCAATTTTGTCCACTGAATAGGTTGAATAACTATAATTTCTATTATTGTTAATTAATAGGTACTAGCCGCTCTGCGATTTTATGCCCGTGGAAGCCATCAGCTGGACGTGGCAGAAAATGAATTCTTAGGAATGAGCCAGCCTTCCATCAGCAACGCCATCAATGAAGTCAGCAAAGCCATTTGCCGAGTGCTTGTGCGGAGGTGGATAAAGCGGCCTTCCACCGAAGCTGAGAAAATGGCCACAAAGAGAAGGTAAGAATGTTCGTGAAGAACCTTACGTCTCGACTTCTCTGCTATACTGCTAGTCTTTGGTGTCATGATATCACCTAGTTTCGACCAATGAGCATTTAGGTGTACACCTCTATTGTATTGTCAACAATATCAACAACTTGTGTGGAAGATTAGCAATCAGTCAACTTTGTAGTCAACCAACTTAGATGTATATGTTTCTATCCCATGAGTTGTCGTTCAGCTGTAAAAGAAAATTACAGAAATCTCTGTTGTTTCTGGGTCCGGTGCGGTAGCTGCTCTGTCTTGTGCTTAAAAGGGCCGTTTGCAGCGACGTTGCACGCGATTTGCTTCCCGCAACCTCCGGCTGCCTGGCTGGGCTGTAGATGGAAAAGCCGGCTTTAAGATGCCTACTGTCGCAAGTAGGCGATCCATTGGGAAAATTTGGACTGAAATTTGGACTGACTAATAGGACTAGGAGTGTGGGTGAGGTGTAGGAGGGGGGGGGGGGGGTAACGGAGGGGTTGTCTTGTCAGCTGACTAGTCAGTTTCTGGGCTCTGACACGGCTGCATGTCCGAGGTCCCTGGGTCGTCGAGTCCGCGATGGTCGGTGGGAGAGGTGTCGGCTCGTCCGGTGCTACGAGGATCTGCGCCATGACCGGCTTCCAGGCATGTTGCAGCCTGATTGAGTCGTCTCGCGTGTTCAAGTTGTGCGGGCGGCGTTCTATGTTGATGGCCTCCTCGGACATGGGGCAGGAAGGCGAGTCTGGCTGGGTCGATGGGCGGTGCTCGACTTCCTGTTCTACGCCTTGTAGAAGTCGCGGTTGGAGTAGCCGTTGCTGAGCAGCGCCTTCCATAGAGCTTTCGCCTACTGTGAAAGGTGATGTGATGCGGTCGTCGCTGGAGCGCGTGGTGAGCGAGTTCTGAGCTGGATGATGATGCGACGACGCGTGCAGGTGCGTCTTGTACAATGTGTACTGTCTGCGCGCTTGAGCACCAGGCAGTCCAGGAATGGCAGCTTCCTCTCCGACTCGAGTTGCATCGTGATGTTGTCATGGACGCTGTTGAGATCTGCAGGAAGGCTGGCAGTTGGTTGGCAGTTCTTCATTGAGCTACTCGGAAGTGCTCCGAGCTTTTGTTTGTTAGTAAATCCTAATGTTAACTTTAACGGGGCATTGTAAAACTGGCCTGAGACAGAGAAAACAAGTTAAATTATTAGTGATTGAGGTGAAATCCAACAACATGGTAATCCACAGGATTTAAAAATACTTTCACCATTTTTTTTTTAAATGCTTTATTGGTAAATGTACAATAATTTACCAGTAAATTTGCAGACGGCCATCCCTTATATTAAACATTGGTGAACTTTCTACACTATCAAAGTGTAGAAACTACACTATCAAACTATCAAATTCTACAAACTACAAATCACAAACAACTTTCTACAAATGAACTTTCTACTATCTTACCAACCTCCTAGCCTTGCTTTCTTTCAAGTCTTTCTATTCAACCCTATGAACATGTACAAATCCTGGATAGCAGCTTAGCTGAAGATAGTAGGTACCAATTAGAGGAATTAGCCTTGTTCTAAACAAAACAAAATATTCATTTCATTTTATTTCATTTCATTTTATTTGAAATCACCAACAGAATACAAAATATTCCACAAGTGGGATTTAAAATAACAAAAAAATATTCTCTCAAGTTCAATATGGCGAGGTTCCACCTCAGTGGCTCTTCCACCTAACCATAATTACAAGTATAATACATAGTAAAATACAAATATTTGAACAGAAACACTGGTATTGTCAAGAAATAAAAATAAAAAGAGTCCGCTGTACCAGTGTTTCTGTTCAAATATTTGTATTTTACTAAGTTGTTTCCTGGTATATTATCTTCTTCTTTGTGTTTATTAAGTATAATACATATTGCATTTAATTATTAAAAATTAATAAAAATAAACACAACATGAGTCAATAGCAAGTTATAAAATACAATAAACTTCTTCAGTTTAGTAGTCAAAAAGTAAAACACACACATACATCACACATCACACCATACAAGATGAAATTCAAACATTCATTAGATCTTTATTCGTCTTCTGCAATGACAATAAAAATGTGTGCGTACTTTGTTTAAAATCAGTGCGACTCTCAGTCATTTTGATTGACAATGGCAGTCGATTCCAAAGTGTTGGAGCAATTACAGAGAAAGAACTTTGGCCAACAAGTGTTTTATGTAACGGTGTTAATAAGTTTAAAGTTCGTTTATTATATGTTGGGTTTAGTCTATTGAACAGATAAGACGGTGCCTTTTGCATCAATACCAAAAACGTAACATTTAAAAGATGGCAATACCGTCGATTCAACATATTTAAAATATTATTAGAATTTAAAACATCTGAAATACTATCACACCTTTTAAGATCAAAAATAAATCTAATACAAGAATTTTGAACCTTCTGTATTCTGGCTCCATGCTTCTTTCTCACCCCAATGTATACGACATCACAATAATCAATATTAGACAGAATCAATGAATTTACCAGTGTGAGTTTAATGTCAGTAGATAACATATCCTTAAACTTATACAAGTAGGCAAGAGTTGCAAATGATTGGGCACATACTTTCGCTACATGATCTTCCCACGTCAAAGCAGAATCAATGACGAGACCAAGATTCCTCGCTGAATTCTGTACAGCAACTTTAACCCCATTCAATAATATTGTTGGATTTTCTGGCATCCTTGCCAGGTTGTGAACGCTACCTACAGGCAATACAATGGTTTTCGTTGCATTGAGACATAGGCTATTCGAGCACGACCACTCATGCACCGCTTGCAGGTCATTTACTAGGTTCTCTGACAATTCCAAAACATGATCAACTTTCCCAGAGGTATAAACTTGGGTATCATCGGCATATTATATAGAATACAATTATAATTTACCTCAGTAAATACCTACATTGTTGCTTTCAAATTTCAGGTAATGTTTCATAATTAATTAGCTGTCCTGTAATTGCACATGACGTCACAGCTGACCAAACATCTCTCTGGGTGCCAAATGCTTTCAGCAATAGTACATAAATAAGAAGTAATGATTTACTTGCTTGGTAATATTTCTTTATTTTATTTAACCCAATTTCTGTCTTCTTAATTTCTGTTCTATTTGCTCTCCTTTCTTTTTAATAGGTATCTTTCTTTCACAACCATATAATTTTAAAATATGATTAAACTATGGAAAAATTGCTGTGAACTGTGAACTAGTGAAACAATATTATATATCTATGTAAATAGATATCTTGATATCCATCCTGAGTCATGGAATTCTTTTGCATCTCTTCAATCTTGCATTGTTTGAGTTGGGAATGGTGACAGGATTTATAATAGCTGGATAAAATTTTTTTTTCTTTCTGTTCAACCCTAATGTTATTTAAAAAAATATATCACAGATATGAAACTAATGCCGGTACATTCCACTCAATTTAGGTTTCTAGATGCTCATGGGTTTCCTGGTGTAGTCGGGGCGATAGATTGCACCCACGTTGCCATCATCGCTCCACCAGTCAACCATCCCGACTATCAAGAGCACCAGTTCATCAATCGTAAACTCTACCACAGCCTAAACGTGCAATTAGTAAGCTAACTTCATTCCTGTTGTGCAATATTAAAGTTGAAAAATTATTGTTTCTAAATTAAATAGTACATTATTTATTTTACAGGTTTGTAACATGGATGAAATGATTACGAATGCAAACGCCAAGTTCCCTGGAAGAAATCACGACCAGCATATTTTTCGGAGCAGCCGCATTTCCCGGAACTTGGAACGTGAAAATGACAAAAGCTCGTGGCTCATCGGTAGGTGGAGTAGAACTACATACTAACATACCCGTTGTAATTTCAGAATGTGCAACGGAATTCAATTAGTTCATTTTATACCACAAGTTTGTTAAATGATAAATGTTGACACTGTTAAATGATGAAAATAAATCAAATGTGTTTGCTCTCTCATTAAAACTTTGTTATGATGTGTGCCAAGGTGACGGAGGCTACATGCAGGAAGCCTACATGATGGTCCCGATCGCTAACGCTGCTGCTGGTTCTCCTGAAGAGCGGTACAACCGAAGGCATGCGAAAGCGCGGGCCGTCATCGAGAGATGCAACGGCCTGCTGAAGGCAAGGTGGCGCTGCTTGCTGAAGAGCAGGACGTTGCATTACTCGCCTCCCAAGGCTGCGAGAATTGTCATGAGCTGTGTGGTGCTGCACAACATGTGCATCCACCACCGGCTTCCTCTCGAGCAAGATGACGATGAGGATGACGACTTGGGGGACTTGGGGATGGAAGACATGGCGGACAACCTACCGGAGGGGCGTGGACGTGGGCAGCAGACCACAGGCCAGAGGCACCGTGCCCGTCTGGTTCAGAGACATTTTGCTGTGTGAAGGTAAATATATCAATAATTGAGATAGACTAGGTACTTAGCCACATAAATTTTATTTTGACAAATGTTGGGCAATTACTTCCATGCTTCTCGCATGGCTGTTAAGTGCTGCCACCGCCTCACTCATCAGCGCTATATTCATTTCAGCGCTCTGCCTCATGATTCCAACCATCTCGCCAAGGGACTTGGCCATCTCGAGGTTGGCGCTGGCCATGTCCTTGTGCGACGCCGCCAACTCATCCTCCACGGAGACACTGGCACTTACAGTCGAACGCCGCCTCTTGGTGGTGGGCAGCGTCGGGAGGTGGTATGCTTGGCTCCCTAGAACAATCATGTAGATATATTTTAGTTTTAATTTTCAAGGAGTATGTCACGCTATGTTTGGACATTTGATATAAATGCATAATTTTTCACTCTCCATTGATTCAACCATTTGTAATTAATTAGCAAAATTTTTTGGTTATTAATTTCAAGAGCAATCATTGTGAAATTAGTTGGCATTGGAATGATTCTGATGATTCATAGAGTTTTTCTTGCTCTTATTTTTATTTTTAATAATAGTTCTCGATTCGCCATTTGTTTTACTTCTGGAAATTGCCAATTGGGTGTAATTTATAGAGACTTCAAGAGCAATCATAGTTATTTTATTTTTATTTCATGACTACAGATAGGTCATGCTTCAAGAGCAATCATAGTTATTTTATTTTTATTTCATGACTAAAGATAGGTAGGTCTGAATATGTAGTACTTGATTCTGAATTCAATCACCATTGAAGGGTTGTGAACAATAAATATTACATAGCTTGCGAATGTATCTCCTTTAACATTCTTACTAGCATACCGATTACTAGCAGTAATTAACATAGGTACCGCAGTTCTTACAACTATCTATTTTGAATTATTACATAGATACCAAAAGCGTTTAAGCTAAATGTTCTTGGTATGACATTGTGTTGACAAGACCAGCATAATCATTTTCACAATTTCATTTAGTTTTCTTTTGAGTACCTATTACTGTATTTTTCAATTGACACACAAAATTTGCATGAAAGAGATTGCATTTTTTTATATATGATGCAGAAGTGTTTGAATTAAACAAAATTATTTGTATGCCAAATTTTCTATGTACCTACCTACATTTTGTTTTGGAAGGAGATTCAAATATTATATCATATGAAAGTGTTGACATATTTGTTGTAATGAATATAGGATGAAATATCCCATTAACTGTGTAAATAAATAAGATATCAATATAAAATTATATTGATGTCATAGTGGGAATCCATATTGTGCTTGTGCAGCACAAGAATTTCCCTACAAGTAGGCATAGCTTTTTACAACTTGATGTTGCTCTAACCATTGGTAGGTACGTTAGTCTGACTAGTAATTTTTAGAATTGTAATAACAACCAAAATGTTTCTATGTTGTTCTTTATTTATGAATGATATATATACAATTAAATCGGAATTTTTATGCAAATTCCACGACTTTAAGATTAGAAAGTTTGTATAACATGAAGGGTGGGACGTTTAAATCACCACCTTCTTCAATGTGTTACATTCTCCCGCCGGTTTAGAGAAACATTTTTGTTAAGGGAACCCGTGGAGCATTTTAGAGCATTTTCACTCAAAATGTTTTGTGAAATTTGATGTAAAAATTCTTCATGTGGTATTGAAATAATACACTGATTAACTTGTACACACCGTTATTTATTATAATTTGCCTAACTCACCACTCTGGATCTCCCTCTGAGCTGGCCTCTTCTCGGGGCGACCAGCGGATGTCCCGGCAACTGGCGTCTCCGGCAGCGTTCTCTCGCAGATGTAGTTTGTAATTGGGTCAATCAAGACATCCTGCCACACTTCGCTGCTCTCGACTAGCCGATCATCCTCTTCCGAGTCCTCCTGTTGGCATAAATTAGAATTGTGTTACTTGTAACTAAACTTTTATTCTTCCAATATTTCCTTCTTATAAATGGACATTGAGGTCTATTAGTCAGAATGTATTTTTTATTAACAACACTGATTATAGCAGTTTTGTACGCAGTTGCTCGATCGGACAAAAATACAGCTTAGGTACTTAAATCGGCAAAGCAGAAACGGACATATATGAGCTATATTCAAGTGTCTGATCCGTCGAACAAAGTAAAACACCACATGCTCAATATTCCTTTGCAACGTTTGAAATTGGGAATTAAAATTCTTCATTAATTTAATGTGTAGGAAAGATGCATGGAATTCTTAGCAATGAAGCTTGATAGCAGTTTAGAAATTTATGTTTCTACATAGACCATTATAAAATTAAATTGTATCTTTTGTAAGCAACTTACGCCTCCCTCCTCGACACCAGCGATCCCCCTTAGCAACACTTCCCCCAGAAGTGCCGCTACTCGCTGCTCCACGTTGTTGAGCTCTAATAAGGGTAGTGGAGAGCCTCCTCCCGTCTGGAGCATTCTCCGCTCGTTCTCCCGGACCTTCTCCTTGACGTTTCCCTTGAGGTCATCCCATGTCTGAAACCATACATTGCATATTGTTTAGGGTTGGATATTGAAACATAAAGCCTACTTAATCGAAGTATTAGTTCCACTTCTAAAGAAGTATAAAGTGTCCCTACTTTTATATGGATAAATTAGTAAAATTAATTAGAAACAACTTCCTTTGTTTGTAAAACAACTGAACCAAAGTACAGCAAAATAAGATAAATATAAGTTACTTATTTAAATGTATTTTCTTGAATTTGAAATTATAGTACACCCATAGGGGTATTTATAATGGGGTTGTCTCCTATAATGGGGTTGCCTTTGTCCATAGGCTTATTTATTGGAGTCAATGAATGCCACGTGTTTTTTTCTCAATATTATTTTATTCAAAACTAATAAAGTTATTTCAAGGAATACAAAACAAATCATAATTATGTATTGCAAGGCGAAAATATTCATTGATATTATGTAAATTTTAGATTTAGATACCTACCTACTAAATGCAAGCAAATACTACAATTTTCTTACCTTCTTCCACTTTTCTTTTTCTTTCTCTGGGCCCTCACAACTGTTCAATATTGTGGCCAACTCTTCCCATTTCTTCTGGCTTTCTTCTTTGGTAAACGAAGGGGTGAATTTCCCCCTATAAAAAACTAAATTATCTTCCATAAACCTAACCAAGGTTTCTTTTTGTTGTCTCGTCACTCTTACGGCAGGCATGATGCTTGAATTGAAGACGATGCGCGAATGACTCATTCAGTATTTGTATAAAGGAAGTTAAAGGGATGGTTTAGGCCGCAAGGCAATGACTAATTGATCCAAAAGGGTAATTCTTGGAAGTGAGTCAGTACGTTCAGATAGTGCGCGAAACCATAATTACCTAGGTTTATACCGAAAAGTTCGAAAAGTTGCTTACATAAATATAAATAAATGGTTACAACGTGAGAGCACGCAAATATACAATGAACACTGTATTACTTTTATTAGATATAAATAGTAATATGAGGATCTATTAACTCAACATCATTTGCAGTTTGGGATAACAGTGTTTTTCGTCAAGATTGAATCCTGCCGCCACGGCATTTTTGTAACAAGGTTTTTGATTGGCTAGCCTCGCGTCGAGGGACCGCTGAGTTGTCACTGGTAGACATTGGAGGGGATGAAGAGGTGACTACTAGGATCTCGCAAGAGTTGTCGCCTAATGGAACTCGGGAATACCAAATTGTCGGAAAGCGAGATGAGATCTAAATGTGAGAACATTTTGTCACTTCTCACTTGTCACTTGTCGCATATCTCGGTAATAAGGCTCCTGGCACGCCAACAAGCGCAGCGCATTGTCCTGACTCCTGACAGTTCAAGCAAACCGGTCCGCGCATTTGCCGCGCGCACTAGAAGGCTCCATTCACAAGATATGAGAGAGAAAACGCGAAGATCATTGGGTTTGGTGACTCATGGATGAACACTGACAGTCGCTGCAATATTTCCTGATAAGATATTTTATTCACCCAAGTAGAGTGCCCAAGTAGAGGTGTCCGATAGATATCTGAACAAATATGCTTATGTAAGCATAAAGATAACCACCATAAAAACGCAAGAAAAAGTGGGGCAGCCGAACTAATTTTCAAGATATATCACTTTGTAAATTTGAGTTACGAGTCGAAAAAACACAGTAATTTTCCTAGTAAATATTAGATTTAAACTAACCAAAAATTAATATTATGTGCATTGGACATAAAGGTATTTATATATATTTTCTTACACCTACCCGTAGGTACGTTTTTAAAAGGTAGAAACCAAAATCTAATCAATTTTCCTGTACCTCCTGTGTTAAAATTTCCTCATATTCTGAAGACATAAAATTGGATAAGTGAATTGAGCTTCACGTTACAAGATATTTAATGATAGTTGAAATTTTAAAAAAATGAATAAAAATTGAAAATTTCAACCAAAAATGTTTTCGGAAAATCTATATGGGATGCCAACCTAACATCGTGTTCCCAATAAGGGTAGAAAGTTATCTGGAATAATTATTGCGGTTATTGTACCAGTCATTTGGTGTGAACAGAAAGACTCGTTAAAAGGTCTGGTTTTATAAACTCAAAAGAAATTCTTTTATTATCATCGGACGAATAAAATAACTCGCATTTCCAGGTCTCTCCATAACTGGATTAGTCTCTTGGATCGCTGTTCGTAAAATAACTGGCATGCATTGTTCGAAACGTATAATATACGTTTTGATCTGAACAAGCAAGTTTGGAAACAAGACGATGAATAAAAATAAATACAGTTTTGAACCGAGGTAGGTAGGCTCGAGATAAAACGAAGATGGAAGTACCACTAGCTAGAAGTGAAGTGAATATGACTGTTTTATCGTCTCAAATAAAATCTCAAAAGCTCCAAATATTCGCAAAATTAAAATTTTACACAATTCTTATCTTCTATTTGTTTTGAAATGCGCTGGGATTCTAGGGGGGGTATGAGATTTTAATTTCAGGGCAATATTATAGGATGATGTTAGTAGAGATCGATATTTAGCGAAATCAACCAATTTTGGAAAGTCAAAAAATATCCGGGACGATTCAAACTGGTCAAAGACGATTCACAGAAAAAGTCTAAACTAACTAGCCGTTGAACATTACATAGCAAGCTGAAACTTGGCATGAATAATCTTAATACTTATCTAGGAAATACTTTGTTAAGTCCTTTTTCGGTATTTTTATTGCAATTTTTCTAAAATAAAATCGGTAGGTACCGGAATTTTCAGCTAAAAATCCCATTTATTGGTGCCTGTGGGTGGCCAGGCTAGATATCACGTTACCTGTCAAATTTTAGCCTGTGACTAAACACATTTGTGATTTTGTGTGTGTGACTGTTTCCTATCTGAAATGTTTTTATAACTGAATCATTATTTTAATTAATAATCTCATGTATCTCATGTTTGACTATGTTTTCACATTATGTAATGTAATGTATACAAACAGCTCAATAATAAATAAATAAAAATAAATAAATAAAAAATAAACTTAGCGCCCTCTTCGCATATTCATAACGAAGACAACGAGCCCACATGCAAGTCTGTAGCTCTAGTGAACATTGCGGTCTCCGAGATTTTTTTAAAGCAACAGCAATATTTCGTCAAAAACATTTCGGGACCAAAATATTGGAGGCAAAAAAGGTCAAGTGCGTTGTAGAATCAATTATAGAATGAGGAAAATGCATTCCTCTTATGTGCAATAGTTTGGCCAATTTCGTGTATTATATGTTTATTCACGTGGAACCACTCGATGTAGGGATAAGTCACCTATCATCCATTCCTATTTCCTATGATAAATTTGATTCTTAAAAAAAAAAATTAAAATGTAATGTTTTCGATTTTGAACTTCTCAGTGAGGAAATACTATTTTAAACACTGTTTAAACACTGTGTGTTTTTTACACCTTGGACTTGGCATGATTGCCGTTTCATTTACGACTTTAATTTCCTCAATACCAAGAGAAATGATCGTGTTTCGCCTCGAGACTGTTGAGTGTGGTCTTGTGAACTCGAAAATACCTACCTAAGCGGAACTAATTTAAATGTAACACAATTATCTAATATTGAAAAATCAAATAGTACTAATTGATCATACGAAATTGAGTTACCTAACGATTTTACGTAGATTTAGTTATAGACGTTTTTACGTTTTACTTTTTTTATAAACATTCAAAAGCAAAAGCTATTTGATAATAGTATCTATTAGTACTTGTATTATTATCTCCACCCAACACCCAGGGTCTATTGACTTGTCATGTGTACGTGATAAATTCACGTACGCAAGCGACTCTTGCCCGTGAACTTTCGAAGGATTCTGCTTTGGTTGGTCCCTTTGAAAGGGAATAGAGGGGGGAGGAAGGGGGGCAATGTTATTCATAAACACATTTCCTTGTGTTTTCAAAACGCGTCATCGCCGATGGAATACTTGAGCCGATATTCCTTATAGACTGACTACTGAGATAAGATTCCCGATTATGTTTGATTAGACATTATATTGAAAGATATCTGCACAATCCCGCCAGCTTACCTAATGATAATTTTCTATAATATTGTTAAGATAGAGGAAATCTAGAAATATTTTTTTTAAACCATGGCTGAAAATCAATCTGTTGTTTGTCGAAGGTGTTAGTTAACTAGGTAATCGGGATTTTGAAAATTAATCTGTGAATTCTTCGGATTTTTGTTTCTCTAATTTAGCTTGTTTACTTGACGCCTCTAGACGTGCTCGAAAATTAAAAACAATTAATTCGTTTTCAAAAATAAAATATTTTGAGATGGTTATTGTTTTCACACCCTTGAAAACCTTGTTTATTGTATCTTTGAACTTTGCGTAAATAATCTATTTTCTCTTGTTCTTCGATAGAAACATGTTAGTTTCCTAGGAAAACGCTCGGTGTAAAGGTCGATGCACAATTGACGCGAACGCAACGACGCAAACGCGAATAGTTCAAGAATGCCGATTCAATGATGTTCAGGATTGACGCGAACGCGAGACGCAAAGAGTTGAACATGGTTCTAGTTTTGCGTTCGCGTTCGCGTCGTCGCGTTGGCGTATCGCGTCTTGCGTTCGCGTCAATTGTGCATCGGCCTTAACGCGTTGATAAGCGAGCACGGATGTACAGAACATCTAAGCATGAATTACCCGAAATTCCGTAAATAATCCCTGAATAATCACGGTAATAATAGACGAAATGCCCGCACGGCTACGAACCCAATCAGGTAAATGAAAGAAAAACACCACAGAACACACAGAGTTCTTTCATCCCCATTGCCAAGCTAAGTATAAACTACACATCAAGTTTCCGATGAAACGGTGAAACCAATGGACCGAACTTGCTGAAAATCATTTTGACCATAACCAGAGTAGTAATATAAGTTTTGTAAAAAAAAATGGCCTGATCCGTTACTTCGTTCGGCAGGAGACGCCAGATGCACAAATAAAAATAAATAAATATACTAAATAAATAAAAAAAAGAGATTCGAGCCATGTTCGAGTCATAAGTTTCAAGTGGAGACGCTCGCTCCGCTCGCTTGTTGATAGAGATGCTTGTGAACTTCGATTGTTGGTTTAACCATGGTTTAACATAAAAAAGTGTCTTAGGTAACAGATATAAGTTCTACCTAAATTTGTTATTATCTCCGAAGGTGTGATTCAAACATGGACGGTGTCACAACATTATTTAAAAATGTTTTATCTATCAAAGTATTTACCTACAAGACTTATCATTCTGTGTATCAGGAGATAAATCACTTCATATAGAGATTGTTAGGATATAGTAGTAAAAATAATAACAATAATAAATACAATTAATTACAGGAGGTATGTAATTTTTTTCCCCCATGAATGACGAACCGGAATAGTCAACAGTTTCGTGTGGTACAGAAGCTGGAGAAGAGGTGACAAGAGATTTGCACGTAGCCCGTCCGATGCAATATAGGTAGTTCACGCGTGAAAGTCTTGGTTTTCCTGAACGAGTAGTAAAACACAGTCATCTGCGGGCCTACGTGACTGGCTGCACTCCGCACGATGCGGCATAAGCACCATGCGCCGCCACGAATAAAACAATACAACCCCATTTTTTAAATATTCCAAACAATATGTGGCCCATGGGCATGCAGCTTACTCTCGGCAATATGATGATGATGGAGCTTAAAATAATTATACCTACCTACGTAATGTATAAGTAAGCTATTTAAGCTGTGCATCTTAAAAAAAAAACAGTGTCTCATTCGGCATTCCACTAACTCTGTGTGCTTATTTTATAATTTATTTACTATATTATTTGCCTACGGCTGAATTATAATAGCAATATAGTTCTTAACGTGTTTTTTAAAATACCAGGATTTTTCTACATCTTACTTTTCATGTTTATAAAATATTTCGACTACTTACAGCAATCAAATCATCAAAATTATTCTAACATGGAAGTAAATTCAATGCATACTTAAAATGAAAACAAATAGTAGGTAAGGTATACTTGGTGCATCACATCACGTATACGAAAAATCAGAATAATATGCAATATTGCCTAGAAATGCCCAATTTCCTCGGAAGAGGGTCAAAGTCTGGTCAAAGGTAAAGTTACCTAATAATCATTACACGTTCAACATCTCTGTGTGAATAGCATATAAAATACTAAATTTAATTGGAGAATTGTGAAATAAAGTTTGATTTGGACAATGGGGCCAAGGTTGCAACCCTCTACAACATTGTAAACATTGCAATGTAAACATTGCACAATTGTACATGTTACGTGGGACATTATTATATCTATCCTTCTAAGTTCTAATAAAAGTCGACCAATGAACTTGAGCACGATTGTAAACATTTCCTAGGTCGCAATGTAGTTATTCCTTGCGTGCATTTTAATAAGCATGTAGGTACCTAACTACCTTTTCACTTCACAATTATTTAATTTGCATTTTTTCAATCGTAGTTCTACCAGAGGTAGGCTTATGTGTTCAAAACTAGGTAGAGTTAGTTTTTTTTGTATGTTCTTTAGTCCTTAAAATACAAGTAGAAACCTTCTTGAAGGTAGAAACGAGCATAACTCAAACTCAGCATTTCACGTCATAATGATTGATGTTTCCTTCAGTTTTATATATTTAAAAAAAAATACCTATATTTACTATGATTACCTAGTGAATTGTGATACATCTTTTTCAGAACCTAAGACTGAATAAATAGTCATTTTCTCAGTAAAAATACTTGTAAAGTTGTAATCAAGGTTCCAAGGGGTTTCTAGTTATTTCAATGGAAACACTTGTAGCCTGTAGGCTTCTGTAGGTAAATACGTAGGTAATGCATAGGTCTACTAAAAAAATAAAAAAGTGGTTTTGCCAAAAAATGAGAAAAGCATATTTTTAGTTTTTAGGAGTTCCTAGATATAGGTACCCACTAAACTTAACAATCACACATTCTGATATTGACAAGTTAAGAAGTTGTGACGTCAAACCCGGCTACTAACAACAGAAATTTGGAGACTGTGTTGAGCTGTTATTTTGGTAAAAAATCTAATACCTACCAAGAATCTAATTTTTGCAATCCCTGACGTTGTTCAAGATTGATAGTATGTACTAGGTAGGTAGGTACAACACCTATTTTTACTGGTAATTTTAAAATGTATGAAGAAACATTTTCAAAATTGTAAGTTTTGTTTGAAAAGTATCTGGTGGGTAGGTATAGGTACTTTTTGGTACTTTTTACTTTGAAACACCTCAACAAATTTATTTTAAAATTATGTGTATTTAGGGACTAGATTTGCTTGGACAATTGGATATTTTTCAATAATTGAATTTTCAGGAACCAATTGGAACCCAAATGGAACCAGAATCGTTATTTTTTTCAGGAACTGGAAACAATATTTATAAATAAAATACCTAAAATGGAATAGAATTATAAAAAAATGAAATTAGATTTCGAAATTCATTTGGGTTCCAGTCCCTGCCTAGTAGAACAAGTATTAAAATTCTATGTTATGTTTAGTAGGCATCCTAAAACAGAATAATTACTTGATCTCAATGCCAATGGTCAATTGATAAGAAAGAAACATTGAAAATGTCTACAGCGTGAATCAAATTCTGGTCTGAACATTTACTCACCTTCGTTCTCCCATTAATGTTGTATTCACCGAGTTTGCCGTTGTTGTTCATCTTGTTGGCACGGATGATTATGTTGTCTACTTGAGAAATTAGCAGACTAATGTTTTCACATGACTTCTCCTTTCCATCAATCCACGTGATTTGATCACCTCGGATTGTCTTAAGATCATTATTCACTTTGTTACTAACTAACTGTCCATCCTTAAATACTCCTAAGCTGTACATCCCAGTAACCTCTTCTAAAACTGCTAGTCCTTTCTCCGGACCTAGAAAATTATCCACAACACACACTCCGTAAGCGTCCATGTCTCTGATCACGTTTCGACACACTTCTTCGAGAATATGCTGTTGGTCTTTTCCGTTGCGGTGCAGGAACGGTGGAAGTGTATCGTCTCCAACCAAGCTTATTTCGGGAAAGTTTTTAAAACCGTTTGTAGACTTGAGGCCCATATCAAATCCAGATTCCTTGGTAGGCATGTCACTTGTGTAAGAAGTATTACTGTCAAGTGAGTTGTTCGAAGATGAGTCACGGAAGTCGAATATCGGACTCAGAATCTCCGTTCTTGCACTTAGAATCTCACTTTCGGAACTACCTTCACATACAATAGAAGGATCCCAACTTGCAATATCTGCAGTTTTTTGTCCAACCATCCAACTGTCAGTTGTTTCCCTTAGTTCTTCAGAAATCTTACTTGTGTCAATTTTTGAAGGTTGATCCTGAAGTTTACCAGCATGTTTGGACTCCTTCTTGTCAACTCGATTTTTCTTACAAAATGATTTGTGATTCGGCCAATGTTGAGTTTGATGTTGTTTAGAGCAATAGTAAACTTGCTTACACCTGGAACACCGGAGCAATTCGTCCGCAGCTCCGCACAGCTCGCAATAGATTAGTGAATTCATATCATTGCTCCATCTTTATACCTACCTACTTGTTCTTCAATATTGGTCAGGCCTTCAGTCAAACTGACAACCAGTTGTACCACTCAATAAAATAATACACGCAATACAGCTGGGATAAATATACCTGTAAATATTAAATGACAGTATTAGAGTTAATTATGGGACAATGGTAAATAATTATTCGTTCTTAGACAATCAAGTAAATATTTACCTGCTAAAAAACATGGTCCAAATAAGAAATTTGATACTGTCAAGGAGAAATTTCGCGCATTCTAGTGTCAAAATCTACTACTTGGTGGACTGCATAATGACGTCATAGCGCATGTGCACTGGCAGTCCGCCCGCCATCTTTGATTTGTTGCACTGCATGCTGAGCTGACAAGTGTACCGACCAACACCGAGAGTTCTTTGTGTGAAATCATACATATTGTTGTTGATAGTGACCAATATCAAAATGACCCTTACATTTCTGGCGAACTCGGAAGTTCCACCGATAGGTATGACACATTTTTAAATATGGTAATTGATGTAAAAATGCATACCAATTAATGTGAGGTAACAGGTTGCTAGGTTAGGTTACCCATAGAGTGTCTAGGTAGGTTCATATAAGTAATAACATTTTACATTCCACACATATCAATGAGAATGTCACAACTCACACAGAATGATGAACCAATAAATCAGAGAAAGACCTGACAAGATGGCTGACAAGTAGAGGTGTGGACTGTACTGTGTTGTTTAAAATTTGTATTGTTTAGTGAAAACTGAGACTGAGATGATTTATAGTAGTATGGGACTGATGTCTTGCTAGTGCTGTCGTGTATTTAAATTGTAATTTCTGTGGAAAAACTGTTCAAACGTAACATTCGTAGGTAACATCATCCAACCTGCAGCACCATAACCTCAGAAATGGCTGATAAGGTTATGTGTGGTAAGAGGAGCTGTGGGAAAGAGGTAAATTCAGACGCAACAGATCTGGTTGGGTGCGATTCAATGTGTCAAAGATGGTTTCATATGAAGTGTGCGGACATGACTAAGAAGGAGTTCGACATTGTGAAGAATAAAAAGTCATTAAAGTGGTTTTGTGAAGAGTGTGAGGTTGTAAACGAGAGTATGCAGCTTCTAAATAGTGAGGTGAATGGTACCCTAAAGAAAATGGATAAGTTGAACAGTGTTGTTGACGAGATGGCTTCTAAATTGAATACACTGAGAGAAGAGGATCAAAAGAAGAGTGACTGCGAGGGGCAGAAGAAGAGTAGCTACGCCGCAGTAGCCAGGAGAGAAAAGGGGAGGATCATGGTCATCAATCCTAAGGAAGGTGCTGAACAGGACTCACCAGTAAAAGAGGCTCTGCAGAAGTGTATCAACCCCGTAGCAATGGGTGTAGGGGTCAGGATCCTGAAGGAGAAGAAGGGCGGAGGAGTTGTAGTGAGGTGTGAAAATGAGACCACGTTTAATAAAATCAGTGAGAAAGTGAATGAAGAGTTGGGAGGTAAATTCGACATGGTGACTCCGAAAAAGAAAATGCCGAGATTGATTGTGCTAGGTATAGATATGCAAGACAAAGAAAATGGAGAAATTGAGAAAGATATTATAACACAAAACTTTGGAGGATCTGCGCAAAGTTCTTCCTTGAAAATTGTGTTCAAGAAGGTTAATTCAAATGGCTACATCGGAAAACTTGTTCTGGAAGTAAACGCCCAAGAGAGAGTTCACCTACTCGATCAAGGATCAATGTGGATGGGATGGAAGAGCTATACCATCAAAGACTACTTCCATGTCATAATGTGTTATAAATGTTCAAGGTATGGTCACTACCAGAACGACTGTCAATATGAAAAAACATGTGGATCTTGTGGGGGCAAAGGCCACAACTACCATGAATGTGACTCTTATGAAGTTAACTGCGTGAACTGTGAACAAGCAAACTCCAAGTATAAAACATCGCTTTACACAGATCATGTTGTTGGACATAAGGATTGTGAATGTAAAAATAGAATCATTAGGAGCCAACGTAATAGGACATCCTATGAGGAATAGGTAATAAGAGTGAACGATAGCATTCTATACAGTAACATTCAAGGACTAACTAGTAATTTTGATAAAGTGTATAATTTAATTGCAAAGGAAGTGCCTATTCTCATGTGCCTCAGTGAGACCCATATCACTAATGATGTAAATGTCAATGAATTAATTATAGAAGGATATCGTCTTGAACAATGTTTATCAACTAGTCGGCATACTGGAGGAGTGGGAGTCTATATCAGGGAAGATCTAAAGTACAAAGTGATAAATGAAGAGTTTAAACCGTATAATTATTGGAGCATGAGTATAAAAATATGTGGATTGGTAATTGTTATTTTGTATCACTCACCAAGAGCGTCTAATATAGAATTCTTAAAGTGTTTTGAAAAATGGCTTGATGATATATGTGTTAACAATAAGGAGATCTTAATTATAGGAGACTTTAATATAAACATGATGGTAAAGTCAATATATAGCACTAAGTTAAAAAATATAATCCACAGAGCGGGTATGATACAACTAGTAAAGGGATACACTAGAGTTACTGAAGAAAGTAAAACCTTGTTAGACTTAGTTATAACAAATGCTAGAAATGTAAAGGCTAAGATTAGACCTAAACCAACCCTTACAGATCACAAGCTGCTTCAAGTCAATATTATTAAAGAAAAAAGAAGTGAAATGGAAAAGAATGTGAATGAAGAAATATATGTACGAAGAAAACTCCTAGTTGAGGACTACACATTTATAAATCAAGTGCTTTGTGAAAAAAAGTGGAACCCCAAACTGGAAGATATTGATGAAGTGGCTGAAGAATATGTATCAGGTATGATTGATAGCATAAACTTAGTCGCCCCAAAAAGAAGAATCAAAATAAAACAAAGAACTAGACCAAGACCATGGTTTAATGAGGAGGTAAGAAATAGTCAAAATATGAGGGATAATAGTTACATTAAAGCCCAACTAACAGGCGCACCTGAAGACTGGGCGGACTACAAGACAAATAGAAATCTGTTTGTAAAAATCCTACGAAGAACGAAAAAAAGGTATTTTGAAGAAAGAATTGATGAAACTAGGAAAGATTCCAAAGAAATGTGGAAAACTCTGAAAAATATTATAAGTACTAAAAATAAACAGGGGGTGCAAGAAAACCAAATAGAATTCAAAGATGATACTGATGAGGATGGAGCTACTAAACTTAATAGGTACTTTATTACTAGTATAAAAGAAGTAATTGATAGTATTGAAGATACGGGTGATGCTGTTACACACAATCATAATCATGAAGAGGATGTTGATCATCTACAAAGTTTCAATCCAATCACGTTTTCCAAACTAAAGCAAATTGTATTTTCATTAAAAAATAGAACTGGAACTGAAGATGGTATCACTACGGAATTGATAAAGAAGACTTTTTCAACTAGTGGTCATGCTTTATTAAATGTGATAAATAGGTCTATTGAAAGTGGAGTAGTACCCAAGAAATGGCTGGTGTCAGAAATTATACCTGTACCTAAAGTTGATAAAGCCACGTTACCTGAAGAACTGAGGCCAATAAACATGCTACCAGCCTATGAAAAGATCCTCGAGAGAGTAGTATATGAACAGTTAAAGGAATATTTTAATGTTAATAATTTGTTTCATAAATATCAATCTGGATTTAGGGATAATCATTCATGTGAAACTGCTATACAAGTAGTGATTGAGAGATGGTTGAGAGAGAGGGATGATAATAAATTTACTGTTGCTATTTTTCTAGATATCAAGAGAGCTTTTGAGACAATAGATCGATCAATATTAATAAACAAATTAGAAAACTATGGTATTAAAGGTCAAGCATTAAAGTGGATCAAAAGTTACCTTAGTAACAGAAGACAGAAAACTAGATTTGGTAGTGGTATGTCTGAAGAACTGACTGTTGAATATGGTGTACCTCAAGGATCGGTACTAGGTCCCTTACTGTTCATAATTTATATGAATGATGTTTTTAGTATTGATGAACATGTTAATATTAATCTTTTTGCTGATGATTCTCTGATATATATGTCCGGCCATAAATTAAGTGAAGTATGTGAATCAGTAAATGTGGCTCTAGCAAAGTTCAGTGTGTGGCTTAGATTTAATAAACTCAAACTCAATGTGAAAAAAACTAAATGTATGCTTGTAACTTCATCACTTATGGCCAAAACTAAATTCATGACAGTAAATGGAAATGTACAGAATAAGTGGATTGTAATTGAAAATGAGTATTTGGAATTTGTTAATGAATTTAAGTATCTAGGAGTTATTATAGATCAACATTTAAATATGACAAAAAATGTTGAGTATATTGCAAAAAAAATGGGGAAAAAGGTTGGTTTCTTAGCACGAATAGGTACTTATCTGTCTAAGAAAACAAAGTTGTTAATTTATAATACTATTGTGCAACCTCATGTAGACTACTGTAGTACGCTTCTATGGGGAATTGATGTAAAATGTTTAGATATGCTGCAAAAGATACAAAACAAAGCATGTAGGGTTATATTGAAATGTGATAAGAGAACGCATAGAGTAGAAATGTTGGATGTTCTCCAGTTATTATCAGTTGAACAAAGAATAGCTGTTAATTCATTAACTTTTATTCATAGATTAGTTAATGGCGATTTGCCTGAATACCTGGAGTATTGTAAGAAGGATGAAAGTGTAAATATTAGATATAATACAAGAAGTGCCAATGATTTAAATGTGACTAGAGCAAATAAGACTAGGACGCAAAGGTCCATATTTTATACAGGTATAAGACATTATAATAAATTAGGAAATGAAATAAAAAAGGAGGTAAATGTAAAAATATTTAGAGAATTATGTGCTGCCCATGTTCGGGATATTTTCCCATTGGAATAATCTACAATATGTATTACTGTTAGTAAATTAGATTATTTAAGTATTTAAGTATTATATTGTTAGTATAAATACTTATTAGTATCTTTAACTGCTGTTATATTATGTAAGTTGTATCTTCCATGTATTTATAATCTACCAATGTATACAATAGCCTATGAAGGCTAAATAAATAAATACAATACAATACAAAGAAGAATAAAATTCATGCTCAATATGTGAGATCTAGGTACTACACCCACTTCCAATAGTTCCTATACCTACCAACATGGGGATTTGACCGGCTTCTTTTGCCGCTGACCCTACCTATTAGGCTATTTAGTATTATCCTTCTGTACAGGAAGGATCAGTGATTGTCTGCGACTGAAAAAATTATCATGTAGAAACGTTTCATAATCTTTTACATGAGAGAACTAGACAAAAATACAGCAAACTGTCATTGATATTGTAGGATCTACTGTGATGAAAACTGCCGTATTGTTGCATCATTGTGGCTTTTGTTACAGGTGGGCTTCTGACGGCTTCTTTCGTTAACGCCAATGTTACTGTTGATGTCAAATGGGGAGGAGAAACATTGTTGAAACTTCAGAATGAGGAGGGCATTTCTTTTGCCACAAGCAACTCCATCAGCCGTTATTTAGCGAGACTTGCTCCTTCTCAACAACTGTATGGTTGTTCTGATTTAGATGAAATAGAGGTGTGCACATATTATGATCCTATATTTGAAGATTCTATATTGTTGTGCCTTGCATTTGTTGGTCTAATTACACTCTGTTTATCAGGTGGACCATTGGTTGTCTTATGCCATCGGCCCAATGCAATGCCACCAGGAATTTCGTGAATCTATTCTGTATCTCAACGAGGTTCTGGCTCCGCGGACTTATTTCGTTGGAAGCAAACCAACAATAGCTGACTTCATTGTGTTTGGTGCACTTTATAGTAAGAATATTAACCCCTTAATGTATATTACCTATTGTTGTACATTGTTATGGATTAATTTGTAATTATTATAATCATCTAATTTTAACACAGATAACCCGAAGTGGAATTCTCTTGTTCAAACCGATTCTAACATCACAACAAACGTTACTCGTTGGTTCAAGTTGATTGAATCGCTCAAGCAAGTCAATCCAGTTTTGGCCTCACTGCCGAAATCAACCAAACCCAAATCGGATCCCGAACCAGCTACTGGTGGAAGGAAGGAAGAAGGGAAGTTCGTAGATCTGCCTGGTGCTGAGATGGGCAAGGTCGTTGTACGATTCCCTCCAGAAGCCAGCGGGTATCTGCACATAGGTCACGCTAAGGCCGCTCTACTGAATCAGTACTATCAGGAGACGTTCCAGGGCAAACTGATCATGAGATTTGACGACACCAACCCTGCGAAGGAGAAGGTGGACTTTGAGAAAGTCATCTTGGAAGACCTGAAGATGCTGCAGATCAAACCTGATCAGTTCACACACACGTCTCAATATTTTGACCTCATGTTGGAGTTTTGCGAGAAGCTGATGAACGAAGGCAAAGCGTATGTTGATGATACTCCCCCCGAGTTGATGAAGGAGGAACGTGAGCAACGCAAGAAGTCGAAGAACTGGGACAACTCTGTTACCGAAAACATGCGGCTTTGGGGAGAGATGAAACGAGGAACGGCGCTCGGTCAGACTTGCTGTGTGCGAGCTAAAATTGACATGAATTCTCCCAATGGCTGCCTGCGAGATCCGACGATATATCGGTGCAAGAATGAGCCCCACCCAAGAACTGGAACGCAGTACAAAGTCTATCCGACCTACGACTTTGCCTGTCCAATCGTTGACAGCATTGAAGGAGTCACTCATTGTTTGCGTACTACAGAGTATCACGATCGTGACGATCAGTTCTATTGGTTCATTGATAGCCTTGGTCTCCGCAAACCGTACATCTGGTCATACAGTCGACTTAACATGATGAACACCGTTTTGTCCAAGAGAAAGTTGACGTGGTTTGTCGACGAGGGAATCGTGGACAGCTGGGATGATCCCAGGTTTCCAACAGTGCGTGGCGTGCTGCGTCGGGGGATGTCAGTAGAGGGGTTGAAGCAGTTCATTATTGCACAGGGCGGTTCTCGCTCTGTTGTCATGATGGAGTGGGACAAGATCTGGGCAATTAACAAGAAAGTTATTGATCCTATTGCTCCCCGCTACACAGCTGTAGAGAAATCAGGAGCAATACCTGTGTTTGTCTCTGGCTCAGAAGTGACCCAGCTCACTGTTCCCAAACATCCCAAAAATGTGGATGTCGGTAATAAGTCTGTGTGGACTGGACAGAAGATTCTCATCGATGCTGCGGATGCAGAAGTGTTGAAAGTAGGCGAGAATACAACTTTCATCAACTGGGGTAACCTGATGATCAAGGAAATAATACGGTAATGATTTTCTAGTACGGTCTTGTTTTAGTTTCGGACTCCATAAATTATACATTTTGTTACTATGATTTTGCATTTTTATTTCAGTGAAAAGGATGTAATTGTCTCAGTCAAAGCAGAGCCAAACTTGTCCAATACAGACTACAAGAAGACAGTGAAGTTGACTTGGCTGGCAGAAGTAGATAAAGCTCCTTTCATTCCTTGCATCTGCGTTTACTTCGATAACATCATCAGCAAGGCAGTGTTGGCCAAAGATGACGATTTTAAGAAATATACTGGACATAAAACTAGGGTAAGATAATTAATTTATTCTTAATGGTATTTAATTTACCTGAGCGGACTTTATTATGTTTGGGAGAAAGCAGTTTATTTTCTACCTAAATGTCTTTACACATTACCTAATTCAAGTGTGGGAAGAGTTGATAATACTTAGTTCTTCTTGAAAATATTCCAATATCCCAATCCAACCTCATAATCAAAGTGAGATGGGAACTTATTGGAGGCTAAACAAACACTGAATAATTCCCGTTCACGTACAGTCTGTTCAGTGCTCGTGTTTCAATCCATCTGAAGTCGGCCACTTACAGATTTTTGATGTAGGTACTATTATTTTGCGTGGGAGCTAGTTACCATCCCAAAATTAAATTGTAGTGCATTTTTTTATAAAAATGTCTAGTTATGTAATTAGTTGCCAATTCTAACATACGGCAGAGATGGGCAAAGATACTTGGAAAAAGTATCAAGATACTAGATACTGATACTCTTAAAATTTTCGAATAGATACTTGATAATTGATACTTGATACTTCATTAAATTTGAGTATCAATTGATACTAGTATCAAAGTATCAAAAGATTCTTTGAGTATCAAAAGATACTTTCAAAAGATTTTTTAAACGACCAATAGCAAGAAAGAATTTGGTCAGGTGAGGGAGGGGGAGATCAGTTCACAGCCGAAAGTGTTCTTGGACTTTGGTCATCATCAGTCAACAAAGAGTTAGGGGTTGGGTGAACAAAGGGTATGGGCGGAAGTGATTGCCAGAAAAAAATACCTGAGGTTCTAAACTGAAACATTTTTGTGCTAAAATCAAGTTTTTGCACATCTACATACAGGTTTTGAGAGAAATGTGCATTATAAAGTAGGTATCAAAAGTATCTTCAGTAAAAGATACTTGATACTTTTTTGAATATGAATTGATAATTGATACTGATACTGACTCCAAGAAAAGTATCAAGATAAAGATACTGATAGTATCAAGTATCAAAGATACTATCAAAGATACTTGTATCTTTGATAGTGCCCATCTCTGACATACGGGGCAGTGACGTGGTCAGCGGGAGGACAGGAAATGGATCAGCTTCAGGCAGCGGAGATGAAATTCTTGAGGAATGTGAAGGGAGTCACAAGAATGGACAAGATCCGAAGTAAGAAGATAAGAAGTGAGCTGGGGGTAGAGAGATTGGGGTTTAAATTGGGCAGAGAGAGGCTTCGGTGGTTTGGCCACATGAAGAGGATGGGAACAGGGCGAGTGCCACGGCGGGTGTTTGAGTCGGCTACTTCGGGACCACGTAGAGTAGGAAGACCAAGAGAGAGATGGATTGGAGTTATTAAGGACGATGTTTTGGAGAGAGGAGGAAGTTGGAATGAGTTGGAGGCTGAGAGACAGTGGGAGGACAGAACAAGGTGGAGGCAATTTGTGGAACAATTGAAAGTGGAGGAAGAAGAAGAAGACGAGGAGAAGACGCCAGGCGTGGCCAGCCGGTCTCCAGTAGTCCTGCGGCCCTAGTGTTGGTGGGAACACCCACCCCCTGACCCATTAAATTGGAACCAGCGGATGGATTATTATTATTATTATTGTTTAATTAGAAAATTAGCAAGATCAGTTTTCATATTATTACATCCATGGTCATCATTAAATCATAACAAAAGAGCGCACATCTAAAAAATTCAAATAGGTAATAAATAAATCCAATATAATATGATGACCTTTTAGTACAAGTAGGTAATGAAAATGTGTAAAACAAATGTGCTGTTTTTTTAGACAAAAGTTGATGGGTAGCGTAGGTATACTTTTTTATTTTTTTATCGAGCTCTAAATGCACATTTGTTGTATGCCATGATTTGAGCTAGGTACCTACATTGTTGTTTCAGGAGGAAGTATGGATGCACGGAGATCCGGAACTTGCAAGCTTGAAGGAGGGAGATATCATCCAGTTGCAGAGGAAGGGCTTCTTCCGCGTTGAGCGGGCGTACAAACCACCGAGCATTCACACCTCATGCGATGTGCCCATTGTGCTCTTCTCGATCCCAGACGGTCACTCAAAACCTGCACCAACCAGCGGTGCTAAGCAACCATCCCCTGCAAAAGAGGTAGGTAAAGCAATAATCAAATAGCAGACATTCTGGGTATATTCCATTGGAATCATTGTGGTGCGACATTGGGAAGGCTGCTAGCTACTAGCTAGGTACTTTCTTCTTCTTCGATCGGCAACTGTGATCTTGGCTAGTACTGAGTAATTATGCTTATGCGAAATGTCACGCCACGGTCCCTTTCAGGACAACCAACGCTTCCAACGGAACAAAACCGCCATGACTGCTCTTCATTCCAAAAGTTCCAAAAACATGCAATACTTAACTTCAAAGCGATAATTGATCAATTTATGTTTTTACGGGTGTTGACGCATGATTAAGTCAATTCAGTTTATTGGTAAATTATCCTGATAAATGGATAAATATTTGGTATAAACTATAAAGTGGTGCAAGCGCGAGCGATTTTTCCGCTTGTTGCAGGCACTTCTTTGGATACGATTGGAGACAAAATGGGTTGACGAAATGCAGATTTGAAATTTTAATTATGATTATATAAAAGAGAAACTTAGGATTATCACTACTCGGTACATTTTTAATTTTTTGCTTTGTTAATTACTAATAATTAGTGGAAGTTTTGTGAAAAATTGTATATTTTTTTGTCCCGCTGAGTGCCGTATGAAATTTAATTTAAAACATGTGCCAAGTGATAGCCCTAAGTTTGTAATTTATTTATCTAATCATGATTACAATTTGAGATCAATTGGTGCACGGGTTTGGTCTCCAATCGTATCGGAAATTTTATAGCTTTGCGCGGTTTTGTTGAATAGCTGGCGCCTAATTAACAAGGCATGAAGCAAAAATTAAAAAGTTCTACTAATACACAATTAGACTTATCATGTTAACATCCTATCAAAGTTTATGCACTTATGAAACATTTTTCTCTCTCAATTTGTTTAAACGGCCGAGCGCTGGCACCACTTTAAATTATATTCAAGCTAGTTGACTGGCCCGGCGCATTGTATGAGTTGGTGAGGGGTGGTCAGTAGGAGGGGGTGTAATGTGATTTAATGTTACATAAGACTGACCAGGGTACATATGCAAGGAGTTTTTCTGGATTTTTAAAAATATTAAAATAATATCCAAATTAGTATTTTGTATGATGCTGTATCATTTTTGGCCAATGAATTTAGTGTTCCCTTTTTATTTTACCTAATGAGACTCTGACTACACAATTCTTCTCGTGGATGATGGCAGATTGTCTATGTTGTGCGCAAGGTTCTGTACCTTACATAATATTGAACATTTTGTTGAGATCGGTCAGAGAATGTAGAGGTTTATGGAGAACATTCAGAGACAGACAGACAGACATTCTACTTTATAAGAAATAATAATAATAGTAGATAGTAGCTTATTTTGGAGTCCTAGCTCGAAGATGTACATAACAACACCTTTGACCATTTAACACCCTTGATGGTTAATACTCCTTTTGCCTGGATTTTGTTTGTAGTAAAAATTAGTTTTTGTGTGCATTTTTCTCTTAATTTTCTTGGCAATATCTCAATCCATCCCCCATTTATCAGTGACAATCAGGGGCAGATCCAGGGAGGGGCGGAAGGGGCGATCGCCCCCCCCCCATGATTCCTCCTCCACCTTCTATTAAGATCAGCAGGTTGATTTTTCATTTCGTCAAATTTACAAAAATATCGTAATCATGGCTTATTTATTGGCAAGGTTTAATCTTTGCTCTAAAAGTGCCTTAAAACTAAATGTTTTCTTCAATATTTCGGGAAAAAAATCGCCTTTGGCGATAGGCATTTGGTGGATGAGAGCATGGGCGTCCACAGGGGTGACTGGAGGGGTCAAGGATGTCAGGATAGCATAAAAATTTGGTAGTGTTATTTACGTATAGTTTCATTTTCTAAACAAAAAACTCAGAAAATTAATTTCGAAGTGTCAACAAACCAAAAAATACCCTGCGGGGCAAGGTGGGTGCACTACCCCAAAGTGTCCATGCTTAAAAAATAATGAATTGTTCAACAAAATACACCTCATAACGTCTCAAAATTTGATTTTGAAGTGTCCAAAAACCAAACGCCCTGCGGGGCAGGGTGGGGGGCCCGCCCCCCACACCTCCCTTAGCCCGTGGGACAATTGTTTTCCTTGCATTATCCTCACCCCCTGGCAAAAATTCAGCGGACGCCTGTGGCTGGGGATACCCCTAGACCTCCTTCATATTTTCCAAAATCGCCCCCTCCATGACAAGAGGCTAGATCCGCCCCTGGTGACAATTGAATGAATTAACACTCATATTGGCATCTTGGAGTGGTGACTTACCAAACACACAGAATATGAAGTGTCAATTTAAAAAAAAAACTTTTTTTGCAAGGAATCTTAAGTTATAAACTACTAGCAACTATAAATATTTATGAAGACGATGAGAAGAGATGATGAAAGTGGAAAGTGGAAAGGAATAGGATGTAGCGATGGCCTATTAAAGCTATTAGGATCGAACCCTTCCATAAATTGCCTCTTCTTGACTGAGGGAAACAAATAATTATTGGAAATCACTTTGAGAATCAAACCTGGGTCTCCAGAGTACAGCTCTAGAGTGTTTGAAATATAAATTGAATAATCAAGGGTGTACAACTATAGTACCTAAGTACGTACTAAGCAAATTTTTTCCTTTTCCAATTTGTTGTTTTTTATCTTTGGATATTTGCAAAATATATTTTTGTCAATTTTTTGATTTATTCAATCCATTTTTAACATTAGATTTTTGTGGTTTTGAGATAGTTTGTATTTATTTTCTTTGCTTTTGACAAATCAGTAGGGTGTTCTTATAATTAGATTTTTTATGTTGATACTTTATATTTTTGTATACCTATTTCCCGATTTTTCGAATATTTTCAATTTTGCAATAAACAGGGTAATTTTCGTTATTTTTGCATTCATTGCTGAGTATGTTTGGTGTTTAAGGTGGTGGAAGATAAAGGGGTAGAGATATGAATTAATTGGGGATTCAGTAATAGTTATTTGAATATAAAGTCTTTCCTTACTTTGACCTACTGTTATTCCCAATATGAAGAGGGAATTGAGATGTTATCAAGTGTGCCTTTATTGTACTAACTTTCTGCATGAACTGTACCCAGTGTCAATGACCTTCCTCACTGCCAGCATGCTTTGCCACGCGGGAAACATATGTTACTCTTGACGTGTCAATTCTAAGGTGTTGCTGCTCACAATGTGGTGTGTCCTGCATTGGCCTTGTCCTTATCTACTGAGTTAATTGGGTCAATTAAGATAAGCATTTATTTATTGCAGACTGTGTCAACTGCGCCTCCAAAGACTTCTAACTCTGCTGAAGATATAAACCAGAAGATTATCCATCAAGGTGATAAAGTGAGGATTCTGAAAGAGCAGAAAGCTGCAAAAGACGCTGTGACTGCTGAAGTTAAAGTTCTCTTGGCTTTGAAAGCTGATTACAAAGCTGCCACTGGCTCAGACTGGAAACCTGGTGCTGTTCCAGTAGTTGCTTCAACGCCTGCAGTTTTGGCAGGAAGCTCTGCTGGAGACCTAAACAACAAGATTATCCAGCAAGGGGATAAGGTAAGAGTCCTGAAGGAGCAGAAAGCTGCAAAAGACGCTGTGACTGCTGAAGTTAAAGTTCTGTTAGCTTTGAAAGCTGAATACAAAGCTGCTACTGGTTCAGACTGGAAGCCTGGTGCAGCTCCAGCACCCGAAGTTAAATCTGCAGCTCCAACTGTAAACTCGAGTAATGAGTTGAGCAACAAAATAATCCAGCAAGGGGACAAGGTTCGATTGGTCAAGGAGCAGAAAGCAGCCAAAGAAGTCATTACAGCAGAGGTTGCGGCTTTACTTGCTCTGAAAGCAGAGTACAAATCCGCCACTGGTAGTGACTGGAAACCAGTTGCACCAGCTGCCGTGAAAACAGTTCCAATTGTTGAGATTTCTACAGGTGTAAGCTCCAGTTCAAGAGATGTACTGTTGATAAAGATAACAGAGCAGGGCAATAAAGTGCGTGACGTGAAAGCCGCCAAAGCTGCCAAGAACATCATTGATACCGAGGTCAAGACTTTACTTGCGCTTAAAGCCGAGTTCAAGTCAGTTACTGGCGAAGATTGGAAGCCGAATTTACAACCAACTCAAGCTAGCACCGAAGCAAAGAGCAGTGAAATGAGTCCTGACCAGCTAAATCAGAGGATCGTTGAGCAAGGAGACAAGGTGCGCCAATTGAAGGCTGCTAGTGCATCGAAGGCCGACATTGACTTGGCGGTGAAGACACTACTTGCACTCAAGTCGGAGTACAAGATCACCGCAGGGCATGAGTGGAAGCCTGCAGCTAACAATGCAACCGCACCACCGAACAACAACTCACAGATATCTTCCACTAATGAACAGTCGGGGCTGGAACAGAAAATCACCGACCAGGGCAACCGAGTACGAGACTTAAAGAACAGCAAGGCGTCAAAGGACGCGATTGATGAAGCCGTGAAACAGTTGTTAGATCTTAAGTCCCAGTACAAGACTGCGTTTGGATCAGATTACGCTGCACCTGGAGCACGAGCTCCAAAGAAGAAAGAAGTCAAAGAGAAGGCAGCACCAGTGAAGAAAGCACCAGTTGTGGAAAAGGCGGATGGAGATACTTCGAGTGGATTGAAGAAGCAGACGCGACTTGGCTTGGAAGCGACAAAAGAAGACAATCTTCCAGACTGGTACTCTCAAGTAAGTATCAATGCAGAGCAGTGTTAGGTATTTACCTTGTAATGTTCTTCGAACTAGGTTGACCACAAATACTATGCAGGATAATTAATAAACCATATTTGTGGGTTCACTTCTTTATTTAATAAAGATACATACAGAGTCGTCCATGTTCAATGGCTGTCCTTGACTGACTGACTGTCCGGTCGTTCTCGACTCCCGCTTGCGGTCCCACAGCCTGCTAAACCGATCTGTGGCGGCTATATTTAAATCTTACATAATGCATGGATACAATCATTATGATAGGATCATTACACCTTCCCTCCTACTTAAAAATTACTACTGATAGCAGACTGTCTGTAACAAAGTGCTAATCCATAAAGGAAATGATCACACCATACAATATCAATTACACGACACTGAGATACAAATTTTTCCAAGCAAGAACCCTTAATCATTGAATAATACAATAAGTTACAATCACAACCTAAGCTTAAATTCACACATGAATGATATTACACATAGTCCTTGAGTCTATCGGGCTTCTTCCTTTCTCTTCCACTTCGTCGAATTTGAGGTGGAGGACTGTCAGGGGCAGGTGGCACAAACTCGGGCTGAATTTCAAGCTCCTGGGTAGTGTCGGGTATGTCTTCAGGTAATGTATCCGTCTCTACCTTATGGTCGGCAAAGGATTTTGAGAGGTCTCGCCGATTCCTCCGGAGCTCACTGCCGTCAGGTCGTCTGATTACATACGACCGTGGTTGGGTACAGGTCCGGTCCACAATAGCCGGCTCCCAGAGTTGATTGTGACGGTACACCACGTGGTCACCTTCCTTTAACTGAGGCAAAGGAACTGCACGCCTGTCATAAAACAATTTCTGTTTGTCTTGAACTTGCTGTAACTGTTGTCTTACATCAGTTTGGATTTTTGGTTCAAGTAAATGGTTCGAAATAGGAAGTTTGGATTTTAATTGACAGTTAACCATGAGTTGAGCTGGAGAGTATGATAATCCAGTAATCGGAGTGTTTCGGTACTCTAACAGGGAAATATAGATATCGGTTCCGGAGTGATAGGACTTTTTCAACATACGTTTGGCGATCTTGACACCGTTCTCTGCCATCCCGTTGCTCTGTGGGTACCGTGGACTGGACGTGATGGATTCAAAGTTCCAGTCTTTGGCGAATGTGCGAAATTCGGCACTGCTAAATGGCATGTTGTCCGAAACAAGTCTGGCTGGAATACCATTCCTGGAAAATATAGCTTTCATCTTATTGATTAATTCTTTTGCAGTTTTGTTTTGCAGTTCCATCAACTCAAGCCATTTCGAGTAATAATCCTTGACCACCAAGTATGATTTTCCCTTGAACTCCAGTACATCCGCTGCTATAACCTCCCATCGCCGATTGGGTATCGGATGGGGGTGCAGAGGTTCCTTGGCATTCTTGTCACGGAAATGTTCACATGTACTGCACTTACGCACTAGCTCGTCTATGTCTTTGCTCATTCCTAACCAGAACAGTAATTGACGTCCACGATTCTTGGTCTTCTCAATTCCCATATGTCCCTCGTGAAGCAATTCTAACATTCGACGACGGAGACAGGGAGGCACCAAAACTCGATCACCAAAGAAGATAAGACCGTCATCTACCGTGATTTCTTCCTTTAGGGACCAGTATGGTTTCACGCAGCTCGGGATCTGCCATTTATGCTCCGGCCATCCATTCTTGTGTAGTTCCTTCAGTGCGTTGGCTACATCGTACTCTGCTGTGGCTTCTCGGAATTCCGTCCTCTTCTCTTCCGACATTGCCAGATGTTTAGACACACTGTGAACAGTAACTTCCATCTCGGGGTCCACGTTTCCTGTCTCAGGTAAGTATGCTCTGGAAAGTGTGTCAGCCATATACATCTGAGAACCTGGAATATAGTGAATATCCAGATCGTATTTTACTAATTTCAACTGGAGCCTTTGCAGCCGCGGCGAAACCTTGTTGATTTGCTTTGACATGATAGAGACCAACGGTTTGTGGTCTGTTTGCACGATGGTTGCTCTACCATAGACATAATAGTGAAATTTTTCTACTCCATACACAATGCCTAGAAGTTCCTTCTCAATCTGAGCGTACTGAATTTCTGTCTCGGTCATACTACGCGATGCATAAGCCACCGGTCGGCCCTCCTGCAGAAGGCAAGCTCCTAATCCGCTTTTCGAGGCATCTACTTGTAGGATTAAAGGCTTGGAGCTGTCATAGTATGCTAAAACAGGAGCAGATGATAAAAGACTCTTCACCTCCGACTCAGCCTTCATTTGCTCACGATTCCATTCCCAGTTGACATCCTTCTTCAGCAGCATGCGAATCGGAGCCGTAATTGATGATAGATTGGGAATAAATTGCCCTACATAACTAACCATTCCCATAAACCGTCTTAGCTCTGTTACGTTGGTAGGAGTCGGAAGCTCTACAATTGCTCTGACACGTTCTGGATCTGTCTTCATTCCCTCACTAGACATAACATGTCCAAGATAGCGTACTTCTCGTACCTGAAACTGGAACTTGTCCGGGTTGAACCTGATGTTGAGTTCTTCGGCTCGTTCTAGTAGTTCCTGAAGTGCTTTGTCGTGATCTGCGATGGTTGCTCCTGCGACAATAATATCATCAAATATGACTTGAACACCTTTGATGTGCCCAAAGTTCTCGGTGTTCTTTCTTTGAAAGATTTCTGGAGCTGATTTAATTCCGAAAGGCATCCTGAGGAACTGATATCTCCCAAAAGGTGAATTAAATGTGCACAGGTCAGCACTGTCATCATCGAGACTGACCTGCCAAAACCCATCTCGCATGTCAAGGATCGAGAACACGTTCATGCCTTGTAGTTGAGCCTGGACCTCTTCCGCAGATGGAAATGGATAATGCTCCCTCTTGATGGCTTTGTTCAGATCAATAGGGTCCAAGCACAGCCGTAAAGATTTATTTTTCTTTTCCGTAATCACTAGGTTACTTACCCAGTCAGTAGGTTTTGTCACTTTCCTGATCACCTGGCTTTCCTCCAGGTCGTTCAGCGCCTTCTTCAGTTTGTCTCGAAGAGCGATAGGCACCTTCCGGGATGGTTGGACGACTGGACGACAGTTGGCATCCACTGCAATCGAATACGTTCCCGGCATGCACCCGAGACCTTTGAAGACTTGAGGATTTTCTGCGATGATCTGTTGCCTGGTTTTGCTAGATGTTTCTATGTGATTAATCATTTTGACAAACCCCAAACTGACACAATCCGGCAGTCCCAGTAGTGGCATGAACTCTTCATCAACAATCATGAATTTCACGACTTGTTTTACTCCTTTAATGCAGCTACTTTTAATACAATGAACCTTAGCAGTTCCTGCTGGTTTGATCTTCTGGTTCCCAAAAGCTACCAGTACCGTGGAAGTTTTCTGAAGCCTGCCTTTAAATTGTTTAAATAAAGTCAATGGCAAACAGCTTACCTCCGCACCAGTGTCGACTTTCATCTTGACGTTCTGTCCACCAACATTGACATCTACAATCCATGCTCTGGCAAGATCTTCTGTCTTCTTCACAGCATTCACGCTTTTGGCGGTGAGTGTTGAGATGTACAGTGTTGAATTGTTCTCATCTTCAGATGAGTCTTCATCTGGTGCCACTTCAAATTCTGCAATTCTTCGTTGCTTGCACATCTTTGCAAAGTGATTTTCTTCTTTGCAGCGTAGACACGTCTTCCCGTAGGCTGGACACTTCAGAGTCGCATGGTGATAACCGCATTTCTTGCAGTCGTAGGATTTCTTCTCCTGCTTTTCCTCTTTCTTCGGAAAATTCTTCGTGCCGTTTCTTTCCTCTTTCTTCGGAAAATTCTTCATGCTATGGTAGCTGTCAGACTTCTTTCTTTGCACAACTGCTTGCACAGATTCTTCTTTGAGTGTCTCCACAGGTACTTTTTCTTCAATCGCCATCGCCTGCAACTTGCTAGCCTCCGCAGCCCTGCAGATGTCTGCTGCTTTCTCTAAAGTCAGGTCATTAACCCTGAGTAGACGTTCCTTTAACCCCTTGTCCGCGATTCCCAACACAAGCCGTAGTGTTAGCATTTGCTTCATCTGTGGGCCAAATTCACAGGACCCTGCTAAACGCTTCAGTTGAGTTATGAACTGATCAACGGTCTCACCATCAAGCTGCGACCGTGTGAAGAATATGCTCTGTTCGTAAATCAGATTCTTTCTTGGGGTACAGAATTCGTCAAACTTTTGCAGCACTTTGTTTAGATCTTTCTTGTCCACTCCCCGCAGCTCGAACGTGTTGAAAACTGTAAGTGCTTCGTCACCAATTGCATTCAGTAATGTGGCAACTTGATCCTCAGGATCTTCCTTGTAACCTTTCGTCACGCGCATGTAAATTTCAAATTTCTGCTTCCACAGCTTCCACTTTTCACTAACGTTCCCGGTGAGTTCGAGTTCAGGTAATTTTCGTGCTGATGCGGCCATCTTGATGCTTGCCGTTTACCTAATCTAGGCGTTGGCTTTGCGCTCTGCAACGTTTCACGTGCGATTTAGATTCAGACACCACTTCTGATCACCATGTAATGTTCTTCGAACTAGGTTGACCACAAATACTATGCAGGATAATTAATAAACCATATTTGTGGGTTCACTTCTTTATTTAATAAAGATACATACAGAGTCGTCCATGTTCAATGGCTGTCCTTGACTGACTGACTGTCCGGTCGTTCTCGACTCCCGCTTGCGGTCCCACAGCCTGCTAAACCGATCTGTGGCGGCTATATTTAAATCTTACATAATGCATGGATACAATCATTATGATAGGATCATTACATACCTTTTTACTAATTTAAAGGTTCCTATATTGTAAATTGTCCATACGAATAATATCTTATAATTGGGATTCCCAAACCATTTACAATATTATGTAAATTAGGTATAATACATAAATTATATAAGAAAATTATATTTTTCCTCCCTACTGGTAAAGAAAAGACATGTCTATCTATCTATTCATACTCCTCATAGTATTCAAATTTTGTTGCCCACATTGCTTTATGGGCATTAAATTTGCAAAATGTGGGGAAATAGTAAAAATGGCATCACTGTGATTTCATTTATCATTGTTTGATTCTTAGATCCAACAAAAGGAATGAATAGGTACATAATTTAAGATCAGAACTATATTTATTTGTATATTCCCAGGTGATAACAAAGGGTGAATTGATCGAGTATTATGACGTCAGTGGCTGTTACATTCTACGCCCGTGGTCTTTCGCCATCTGGGAGTCGATCCAGAGCTTCATCGACGGTGAGATCAAGAAGCTTGGAGTTCAGAACTGCTACTTCCCGATATTCGTCTCGAAGGCAGCTCTAGAGAAGGAGAAGACGCACATTGCCGACTTTGCACCTGAGGTTGCGTGGGTGACCAAATCCGGTGAATCTGACCTGGCAGAGCACATCGCCGTGCGACCAACGAGTGAGACTGGAATGTATCCGGCATATGCTAAATGGGTGCAGTCGTACCGAGACCTTCCTATAAAGCTTAACCAGTGGAATAATGTGGTGGTGAGTTCTCAGTTTCCTTTTTTGCACAAAGTTTGAGTATATCTAATATCAAAGTAGCTATGTATATGCAATATATTTTGTTCGTCCTTCCTCTCGGAACAATTTTTAATTTGTAGACTATAGGTACTAACTAGATCCTATATTTAAAAATGTGAACTAATTTTCTTCTGCCCTTATTGACAGCGATGGGAGTTCAAACATCCTCAGCCATTCCTTCGAACTCGTGAATTCCTGTGGCAAGAGGGACACACTGCCTTTGCGACAGCCAAGGAAGCAGAGGAAGAGGTCCTCACCATTCTAGGTAAGTTGACGCAAGCTTTCATGTTCAATCATGAAATAGAGGTGAAACTATGTTCACCACTGAAAAGAGCATGCCGATTGCTGTAGTCTTTTTTCTCATTTTGGTACTCGCATTTAACTGTGGAGCAAAGCCAGGAAGTAGTCAAATGTCAAAAAAATGTCAATGGTTGTTTATTGGTGAAGCGTACTATACAATAGAACATTCTTATTTAGAATATCATATTGGTTGGTACCTTCGGAATTACCTAATTAGCACGTATATATTGTGCGTAAAGTTAGTGTAAGAAAAATATACTACTTGCTTCAGGTAACAAAAGAGTCTTGCAAAACCAATTATAGGTATTTTTGGCTTATATAAAGAATCTACCTATTATTGAGTATTGTTTTGTTTTACAAAATATTTTTCTTGTACCTCCAGACACATTGATTTTATTGTGAGCTGGCATAGAATAGTGTATGCCACTAAAGAATGTTCTTGTAGTTTTTTAAGGTCTTCTCAATCAAATGGAATTCTTGTCTGTTTGCAGACATTTACGCACGGGTCTACACCGACCTTCTCGCAATACCGGTAGTGAAGGGCAGGAAAACGGAGAAAGAAAAGTTTGCCGGCGGTGACTTTACAACCACCGTTGAAGCATTTGTCTCCGCTAGTGGCCGAGCCATCCAGGGTGCCACGTCTCATCATCTCGGCCAGAACTTTGCCAAGATGTTCGAGATTGTGTTCGACGATCCCGAGACTCACGAGAAGCAGTATGTCTACCAGAACTCTTGGGGCATCACAACTAGAACTATTGGTAAATTAATGTTCTATGTTACTTGACTATGGGGTGATACGGTGTCACAAAAAGTAGTACACACACTCACTACATATTCCAATTTCTGAAGTCATCTAATTTTGTACTTCTTTTATCGAATATCGATTGGAGATGTATGATGTTATCTTCTCTCCCCCCCCCCCCCCAACATGGTGTCTCCCCGATTGTGCCCTTTTCTTAGTCACCACCCGGTATTTGTATACTTGTAATGCAGTGTTTTAAACTAAACTACCAAAATATAATGACACGTTTAAGTTGTGCTGATGTATTTCATGTCTAATTATGTGGGATAAGTTTATTTGAATTATTTTATTTGAATTTAAATAAGATTTTTATTGTAGGAAGTGTTTGGTTTTTATGAGAAAGGAAGTGCCATGTGTGTATGACGGCGAGTGTTTCTGTTCTAGGAGTGATGATCATGATCCATGCGGACAACCAAGGCCTCGTACTTCCTCCGCGCGTCGCATGCGTGCAGGTGGTGATCACGCCATGCGGAGTTACAGCCAGTCTGTCCGACGCCGACAAGAATGCGCTGCTGGCTTCGTGTGCGCAGCTGGAGAAGGAGCTGAGTGCGGCCGGCGTGAGAGTGCGGGGCGACTACCGGGACAACTACTCTCCCGGGTGGAAGTTCAACCACTGGGAGCTGAAGGGAGTGCCAATACGAGTGGAGCTCGGCCCCAAGGACTTGAAGCAGGGGCAACTGGTGGCGGTGAGAACTTGTGCATTCAACAAACTGTTTGTTACTGGGAAAACACTCATTGATGAATGAGCCTTACATTGCTTTAAAATAAAAAGCTGTGTGAGTTTTGCTGATTTATAGACCTTGGGAAACAGTATAAAGAATAGTTTTGATATAAATGTGGGGGTGCATAATAATTTCCCAGTAAAATATATTTTAAAAATAAGTTCTTCATGTTCTTGACCAATTTAAATAGTCCTGTAGTAATACAAGGTAATACTGACATTTTTTAAAATTACCTTGGTCATTGCTAAATTTCAACTTGATCAGTAAAAATATGTTTAATTTCCAGTTTTCCCACTTCATACAATCAGAAAGTTTGGTTCAAAATCTAGACTGCATTGACAGGTGGTTTTACAATTTATGCAAAATTCAAGTTACGTCAGTGAAACAGAATGACCTGAATTGCACCAACAACCGGAAAAACAGATCGATCTGAACCAAGAGAGTCAAACTCCAAAGAAGCCGCTTTGTCCATTGCATTGCCACAATTCCATTTCACCATTTTCATCAGCTAGTAGTTTGGGTCTGAATAAACGACTGAATGGTTCCTGCAGGTGCGTCGAGACACTGGCGAGAAGCTGACGGTGAGTCGAGCCGAGGCTACGTCGACACTGGTGAAGCTGCTCGAAAGCATCCACCACAGCATGTTCAACAAGGCGAGTCGCGAACTGCACGACCACACGGTCGTCTGCAAGGAGTGGAATCAGTTCTGCGGACACCTCGAGGCAAAGAAGATCATCCTGGCTCCATTCTGTGGGGACACCGGTTGCGAGGATCGCATCAAGCAAGACAGTGCCAGGTGAGCTCGACAGGGATTGGGATATTCTCATAGGGGGGCTTGTTTGTTACATGTTATTGTTATGAAGTGCCTGTTCTTATACCAATACGGGACTAGTGATCTGAAAATTCCAGACATTTATTTTTGGGGAATATTCCCCAAAATGGGATTTTGTGGGAATTTCTAACAATTAACCAAATTTTTTTATGACTAGGATATTTTTGAGAATAAGATTAGGACCCCTTATATGTGGGCACATTTTATGGGGTTAGGAACATAATTTGAGTCTCTATAAAAATATTCCAAAACGTAATATATATTCATGATTTTGGGGAATATTCCCAGACCCCCCAACACTGTACGGGACTGAGTGATGACTGATGAGTGATGATTCATCAAATCATAGCTTACCATTCATAATTCATTTTTCTCCTCCAAAATAGCTAGCTAATGTTAACTAGGTACTATTTAAAAAAAACATGTAAAGTTATATGATATTTTTAAGTTGATTGCAGAACAATTAGAACATTTCCCATAAAAAGTTTGAAGAGCACAGTCAACAGACCATTTTTTTGCCTTCTGTCACATGAGAGTTATGTATCAATCGTAGGTAATTTTGAAGATGCATTACAGGATGTATTGTCTACAGGGATGATGCCGAGGCCGAGGCCGGCGCCCCAGCGATGGGCGC